>JAIOJX010000025.1:74660476-75255476 GCA_022376925.1 Tragulus kanchil
TAAGACTATGTTTGGTTTTGTAAGAAACTTCCAAACTGCCTGTCAAAGTGTCTGTACCATTTTATAATCCCATCAGTAATGAATGAGAGACAGTTCCTCTTGCTCCACATCCCTGCCAACACTTGGTGTTGTTAGGATGTTTTTATTAGAGCTTCTTAGAGCACATTTATTTTTCTTTCCTTCATGTTAAGTGTGTCCCTTTAGTGAGCAGGTGTTTTTTTGTCTGTGTGTGTGTGTATTTCTCATCTTAAACAAGAAAAACCAAAGTTCCTGAACCCCACGTGTCATTTCAGCCGTTCTGCCCTTTTGCTGCAAATTGTGAAGAGAATTGTTAGCAGTAATGGTCAGTTTTAAATTCTTTTTTTTCATTCTCTCTTGAAACTATTCCAAGCCAAGCTTCTAGGTTTATAGCTTCATGAAGAGTGTCCTTATCAGAGTCACTGACCACCACCATACCAAGTCCAGTGGTCAAATTTCAGCCGTGTCTTTTTTAATCACTGACTTAAGCATATCATTGCATAAATGTATCATTATTATCTACAGTTCAGAGTTACATTATTGTTCATGCTTGGTAATGTGAACCAAGAGTGCCTGAACAAATAGATAATGACATCTACCCATGATTTCACTATCCTATAGAATAATCTCACTGTCCTAAAACTCTTCTGTGCTCTGCCTGTTCTTTGCTTCCTACCCCCTAAATTCTAGCAACCATTGATCTTTTTTACTGTATTCATTATTTTGCCATTTTCCCAGACTATCTCATAGTTAGAATCATACAATTAGTAGTCTTTTCAAAGAGGTTTCTTTTACTTAGTAATATGTATTTAAGGTCCCTCCATGTCTTTTTGTGACTCTTTGTGTTTTTGTGGTTTTTTGTGTCTTATTTCATTTTAGGGCTGAATGCTGTTGTCAAGATGTATCAGTTTATTTATTCATTCACCTACTGAGAAACATCTTAATTGCTTCCAGGTTTTAAGCAAGTATAAGTGAAACTGCTATACATATCTGTGTGCAGGTTTTTGTGTGAACATAAGTTTTCAACTCATTGGGGTAAATATCACAGAGCATAAATATCACTTAATCATGATAAGACTATGTTTGGTTTTGTAAGAAACTTCCAAACTGCCTGTCAAAGTGTCTGTACCATTTTATAATCCCATCAGTAATGAATGAGAGACAGTTCCTCTTGCTCCACATCCCTGCCAACACTTGGTGTTGTTAGGATGTTTTTATTAGAGCTTCTTAGAGCACATTTATTTTTCTTTCCTTCATGTTAAGTGTGTCCCTTTAGTGAGCAGGTGTTTTTTTGTCTGTGTGTGTGTGTGTATTTCTCATCTTAAACAAGAAAAACCAAAGTTCCTGAACCCCACGTGTCATTTCAGCCGTTCTGCCCTTTTGCTGCAAATTGTGAAGAGAATTGTTAGCAGTAATGGTCAGTTTTAAATTCTTTTTTTTCATTCTCTCTTGAAACTATTCCAAGCCAAGCTTCTAGGTTTATAGCTTCATGAAGAGTGTCCTTATCAGAGTCACTGACCTCCACAATACCAAGTCCAGTGGTCAAATTTCAGCCCTCTTTTTGTGTAAACTATAATTATCATTACACAGTCTCACTTTCTTGAAATGCATTCTGTATTTGGCTTCTGGTTGTCTTACCTCCTTCTTGGTTTTCTTCTTACCTTACTGGCCACTCTTTCTCAGTCTCTTTCATTGCTTATCTCATATCTATCAGACCTCTGGACATTTGAGTTCCCAGATCTACCATCTCTTTCTTTTCCAATCAGTATTTACTGCTTGGTTACCTCCTTCACTACCTTCATATCGCTACCAAACTGTCGTTGGATTGTCAGAGAGATTGTCCTGGACCACACTATCTAAAATAGACTCCTATCCCAAACCCATCACTCTCTGTCCTCTTACTGTCTTCAGTTGTTTTCTCATAACCTCTTTATTTTTCATCTTAATATTCACCACCACCTTGTGAGTCATTCTAGAATATAAACTCATGGAGCTATTATTTGATATTGAGTTGTTTGATTTTTAATTATTCTCTGGCATACAGTTGTCATGCAACATGTATTCTGAATGCTAAATACAGTATTTGCTAAATCTTCCCAATCTCTCCCTGAGTCTTCTTTGGGTATAAGAGTCCATGCAATCCAAAAAAGGTTACCCTTTCTTCTACTCACACACACACACAAAATTCCTTTTTCTGAAGAAGACAATTGTTCACAGTTGCTATGGTAACCATCTTTCATGAAGATGATCATTAGAATGGGCATCAACTTGGTCTCTCAAAGTTTTCCTTTCACATACTAGAAGACATTACAAACAAAGGGCAAAGTAAATGATATGGAGATCTGATGAACCAGATACGAGACTCAAAGAGCTGTGGCACAATCACACTTTTTTTTTTTTAATTTTTTTTTTTTGGGGGGGGGTCGGGTTGGGGAGGGAGGGGAGCGGGTGGGCCACTTCTATTGGTCTTTCATTTATCTATTTTCATCCATCTTTGTTTTTTGGCCTGTGTGGGCCTCCCATCGCAGTGGCCTCTGTTGTCGCAGAGCACTGGCACTGGGCCCATGCGCTCCAGAGCTCCGGTTCGGAAATTGGACACATAGGTCCAGCCGCTCTGCGACACGTGGGATCTTCCCAGGCCAGGAATTGAACCGGCACCCCTTGCACTGCAAGGTGATGTCCTGACCCACTGGACCACCAGGGAAGCTCAATCACACATTTTTTTAAACCTTCCTTTTTTTTTTTTTAATTGTGACCTCTTTTATTGGTCTTTCATTTACTTATTTTCATCCATCTCTATTGTTTGGCATGTGTGGGTCTTCCATTGCAGTGATCTCTCTCTCTGTAGAGCACTGGTTCTGGGCACTTGTGTTCCAGAGCGCTGGCTTCTAATTGGACACACTGGTCCAGCCGCTCTGGCATTCGGGATCCTCCCAAGCCAGGGATTGAACTGGCGCCCCTTGCACTGCACAGTGGACTCTTAACCCACTCGACCACCAGGGATGTCTGCAATCACACATTTTATTAGCGTATTACTAATTAAGCACACCTCTGAGCTACTTCCCTAGACCACAGAGAAGAGCTTATTTTTTGGCAAAAGCTATGTTATATGAAGTTTAGTATATGGACAGTTCATCATTAGGCTTAAAGGAACACTGAGGAGGGCAATGTAGCCAGCCAGACATGGGTATAGAAGATGACTAGAAAAGTTTGACTCAAACCTAATCCAAGACCTCATACATATCCAAATGGTTGATTCTCTGGTAATAGTAACTCCAGGAGACATAGCCCTTATAGGACAACATAGCCAGGTATTCATCACCTCAGATATTACCAAAATGACCAAGATGAAGATGAAATCTAGTGGAAAAGAACTCAGGAGCTATAGATCAGTTTAAAGTAGTGTCCTGGCAGCTGAAGGGTCCTAGAAAGTTTCTTTACTAACCACAGTACTTGTTTATTCATTTTTTTTTGGGGGTGGTTGCGGGTTGGGGAAGGAGAGGGGTGGGCGGGCCACTTCTATTGGTCTTTCATTTATCTATTTTCATCCATCTTTGTTTTTTGGCCTGTGTGGGCCTCCCATCGCAGTGGCCTCTGTTGTCGCAGAGCACTGGCACTGGGCCCATGCGCTCCAGAGCTCCGGTTCGGAAATTGGACACATAGGTCCAGCCGCTCTGCGACACGTGGGATCTTCCCAGGCCAGGAATTGAACCGGCACCCCTTGCACTGCAAGGTGATGTCCTGACCCACTGGACCACCAGGGAAGCTCAATCACACATTTTTTTAAACCTTCCTTTTTTTTTTTTTAATTGTGACCTCTTTTATTGGTCTTTCATTTACTTATTTTCATCCATCTCTATTGTTTGGCATGTGTGGGTCTTCCATTGCAGTGATCTCTCTCTCTGTAGAGCACTGGTTCTGGGCACTTGTGTTCCAGAGCGCTGGCTTCTAATTGGACACACTGGTCCAGCCGCTCTGGCATTCGGGATCCTCCCAAGCCAGGGATTGAACTGGCGCCCCTTGCACTGCACAGTGGACTCTTAACCCACTCGACCACCAGGGATGTCTGCAATCACACATTTTATTAGCGTATTACTAATTAAGCACACCTCTGAGCTACTTCCCTAGACCACAGAGAAGAGCTTATTTTTTGGCAAAAGCTATGTTATATGAAGTTTAGTATATGGACAGTTCATCATTAGGCTTAAAGGAACACTGAGGAGGGCAATGTAGCCAGCCAGACATGGGTATAGAAGATGACTAGAAAAGTTTGACTCAAACCTAATCCAAGACCTCATACATATCCAAATGGTTGATTCTCTGGTAATAGTAACTCCAGGAGACATAGCCCTTATAGGACAACATAGCCAGGTATTCATCACCTCAGATATTACCAAAATGACCAAGATGAAGATGAAATCTAGTGGAAAAGAACTCAGGAGCTATAGATCAGTTTAAAGTAGTGTCCTAGAGCAGCTGAAGGGTCCTAGAAAGTTTCTTTACTAACCACAGTACTTGTTTATTCATTCAGTCAACATGTTATTTTTCATCTATTATATACCTGGCATTCTTAAGACATGAGGAATATAGATAATAAAACAAAATCTTCCAGTTTCATGGAATTTACTTTCCATTAGGAAGAAAAACAATTAAATGCAATTACTTATTATTCTGAACTTCCCAGGTAGCTCAGATGGTAAAGAATCTACCTGCAATGTAAGAGACCTGGGTTTGATCCCTGGGTTGGGAAGATCTCCCAGAGAAGGACACGACAACCCACTCTAGTATTCCTGCATGGATACATTCATGGACAGAGGGGCCTGATGGGTTACAGTCCATGGGGTTTCAACGAATTGGACATGACTGAGCGACTAACACTTTCACTTATTATTTTAAATGATAATAAATACTAAGAAATAGAACAAAGCAGAGGTAGAGGAATGAATGTAGATGGAAATGTGTGAGCAAAGAAAGGCCTTGTTTCAACTAAGATTTAGGTGAAGACCTGAAGAAAGAGGGAGAGTGAGCCATGTGAATGAATGAGTGGATAGGATTGTCACATGGAACTCTAAGGCAGCTTAGGGTCCTTTCTCACTGATTTGTATTTTCTCTGTCTCTAATCACACAGCAAGTCCTAAACTAAGATAGCTCCATTTATGATAAAACTGTGCTGGTAAAAATGGTGGTAGAAGTTTTCCTTTTATTTTTCTTGAAAACAAAGTTTTCCAATAGTTACATTAGAAATATTGGTTTATGGAGACTCTTTAGATGCATAGAGCCATGGTGTAAAGCAATATATTTATGGATCATTTTCTTTGTTACATTTCCATAAAATGAGCTCCTAATCATTGTCAAGCTGAAATAAGGCATTCTTTCACCACTGATGTATGACTGAATTCAGGAATGTATACTTTCAATATTGTATGTTTTTTATGCTAATGAAATAAAAGTGAACATTTAGGGAATATGTTAAAAACACTAAAGAAATTTGTTTCCGGGCTTCCCCTGGTGGTCCAGTGGGTAAGGACACCGCCTTGCAGTGCAAGGGGCGCCACTTCGATCCCTGGCCTGGGAAGATCCCACGTGCCACCGAGCGGCTGGACAGATGTGTCCAATCTGGGGCGCATGCGCCCAGAGCTGGCGCTCTTCGACGATAGAGGCCGCCGCGATGGGAGGCCTACAGAAGCCAAAAGAACAAAGACGGATGAAAATAGAGAAATGGAAGACCAACAGAAGTGGCTCACCCATCCCCCTCCCTCCCCACCCCACTCCTCAAAAAGATAAATAAATAAAATAAATGTTAAAAGAAATTTGTTTCCATAAGCCTACATACAGAGAGAAATTCAAAGGTTTCAGTTTCACCATCAGGTCTGCTCACTAGCACTGTCCCTTGGCTTTGCCTTCTTATGTGGCGGCTCTGCTCTCAAGCAGCCTCTTTTCTCATGATGACAGAATAGTTGCCATCCACTATAGTCTTATATTCTACTTCTCAGCATGCTCACTAAAATAAAAAGAACACTTCCTCCTGTTAGCTCCAACAAATGTCTAAGCATTAAGTCTCCAGCTCTGATTGTTCTGGCTTAGATTTTGTACCCATCTCTGAAACGATTACTGTGGCCAGGAGATGCAGTGCTTCAGTTCACTGGAAATATATGCACTTAAGATAAGATATATCAAAGTTCTTACAGTGAGAATGAATTACTTTTGGTCCCATAGGAAACCAGGTGCTTTTACCAGAAGGGATAATGTATGCAAGTAAACAGCTGCTCATACACTTATCCTTGGTACATTATACACAGAACACTGTATTCCAGAATCTAATGGGCCCAACAGATGTCTCTCTTTCCCTCTCTTTATCTCTCTCTCTCTCTCTTTCTGTCTTTCTCTCTCTCACAGACACACAAACCTCCTCCCGACTAGCATCCCTTTCCTATCTCCCCATTTGTTTCTAGGAATAGAAACATCTGATTACATGGCAAAATGCATCTGATTTAAGGGTGAGAATAGAAAAGAGAGAATTATCACTGTGTGTCTCGCAATGTCTCAGTCCTCAAGTAGTAAAGAAAACATGACCATGGTTTTTATTAGTTACAATTCTACCTGAATTAAGAGTATCTCATGAAGAACTAAATGTTTTTAGAATGACTTTAATACCAAAAGTTTAGGTAATGGACATTTCATTCTGAACCACAGATTGATACTTCCTGCCAAATGAGTTTAACCATTGCTGTGCACGTCTAGCAGCAAACTAACAGTAAAAGCCTTGTTAAGTCGTCAAGTCATGTCTGACTATTTGTGACCCCAGAAATTGCAGCACACTAGGCTTCCCTGTCCTTCACTATCTCTCAAAGTTTGCTCAAACACATGTCCATTGAATTGAAATCAATTGAATTCAGTCATTGGCTGCAGATCAGGGATACCCACCACCTCATCCTTGGGTTTGATTGCTTAGAGTGGCTCACAGGAAAGCCTTCTCCAGCCCCACAGTTTAGCTTATTTACTGTTGTAAGTTTCCCCAGTCCTTTTATCTCTCTTCTAAAACACATAACATGGAGGCATAAATTGGGACTAAGACACTCACTTAAATATTGCCTTAATTGCTCACTTCAGGCACTTAGTCAAAACTAGTTAAGTAAATATTAAAAATTCATAAATTCGATACACAAACAATGACAATTCTTTTTCTTTACCACAGACTCCCTCACAGTGTTAACAGTCTAAGGGTCATTCTTGCTGAATTAGTGGTGCTGAGCAACGTCAAACCCCAAGACTGTGGATGGCAGTGTATGGGGCAGACTTAGTAGCTGCAGCTGGATTTCCAGGCAGTGGGGAGATAAGGTGACTATAGAGCCACAGAAAGTAGGCGTAGCACCGTGCACATGCCGTCCTAGTTGGTATGGGTGGTAGACATGACAGGATGCATGACTGAACCCTGGGTGGATGTGTGACACTTTCTAAACACTCATTTCATCATTTGGAAATACTTTGGAAAGAACTGGAGTAATTCTGAGTATACAGAAGCAATATCACTCCTTGTGAGGGCAGAGAAAAATTAAGTTGTAGTTTCCTCTGCTTTCAGCACTGTGAACCAGGAGAGCCAATTTCAATTCTAATCCCATTTGCCTTATATCTATCATAAACCAAAAGGAAATTTCTCCCAGGTTTTGACAATAAGCTGGTTGTTATTTCTAGTTTCTAGTTTTCAGGGTTGTGTTTTTAAGACTTTAATACCAAAAGTTTAGGTAATGGACATTTCATTCTGAACCACAGATTGATACTTCCTGCCAAATGAGTTTAACCATTGCTGTGCACGTCTAGCAGCAAACTAACAGTAAAAGCCTTGTTAAGTCGTCAAGTCATGTCTGACTATTTGTGACCCCAGAAATTGCAGCACACTAGGCTTCCCTGTCCTTCACTATCTCTCAAAGTTTGCTCAAACACATGTCCATTGAATTGAAATCAATTGAATTCAGTCATTGGCTGCAGATCAGGGATACCCACCACCTCATCCTTGGGTTTGATTGCTTAGAGTGGCTCACAGGAAAGCCTTCTCCAGCCCCACAGTTTAGCTTATTTACTGTTGTAAGTTTCCCCAGTCCTTTTATCTCTCTTCTAAAACACATAACATGGAGGCATAAATTGGGACTAAGACACTCACTTAAATATTGCCTTAATTGCTCACTTCAGGCACTTAGTCAAAACTAGTTAAGTAAATATTAAAAATTCATAAATTCGATACACAAACAATGACAATTCTTTTTCTTTACCACAGACTCCCTCACAGTGTTAACAGTCTAAGGGTCATTCTTGCTGAATTAGTGGTGCTGAGCAACGTCAAACCCCAAGACTGTGGATGGCAGTGTATGGGGCAGACTTAGTAGCTGCAGCTGGATTTCCAGGCAGTGGGGAGATAAGGTGACTATAGAGCCACAGAAAGTAGGCGTAGCACCGTGCACATGCCGTCCTAGTTGGTATGGGTGGTAGACATGACAGGATGCATGACTGAACCCTGGGTGGATGTGTGACACTTTCTAAACACTCATTTCATCATTTGGAAATACTTTGGAAAGAACTGGAGTAATTCTGAGTATACAGAAGCAATATCACTCCTTGTGAGGGCAGAGAAAAATTAAGTTGTAGTTTCCTCTGCTTTCAGCACTGTGAACCAGGAGAGCCAATTTCAATTCTAATCCCATTTGCCTTATATCTATCATAAACCAAAAGGAAATTTCTCCCAGGTTTTGACAATAAGCTGGTTGTTATTTCTAGTTTCTAGTTTTCAGGGTTGTGTTTTTAAATTTTTTTTTTCAATCATTGCCATTTTAGGTGAAAGTGTATTTGTCAGACAATGGGTACTGCCTTTATTTTCCTCATTATATAAATATTATAAGTTC
Source organism: Tragulus kanchil (assembly GCA_022376925.1). NCBI lineage: Eukaryota > Metazoa > Chordata > Mammalia > Artiodactyla > Tragulidae > Tragulus > Tragulus kanchil. The sequence continues at coordinate 74,669,389 of JAIOJX010000025.1, forward strand.
ATTGTAGAAATTTTAGAAATAAAGTAAGAAGTAAATAAGAACGAGGAAAGATACTCAACATCACATGTCATTAGGGAATTGCAAATTAAAACATCAGTGAGATACCACTGCATATCTATTAGAATTGCCAAAATCCAACACACTGACAATGATGAATGTGGGGAAAGATATGGAGCAATAGGAACACTCATTAATTACTGGTAGGAGTGCAAAATAATACAGCCACTTTAGAAGATAGTTCAGCATTTTCTTACAAAACTAAACTTTTTCTTACAATACAATCCAAGCATCACATTCCTTGGTATTGAAACCAACCAAGACCCTCTGGGACTCCTAGGCATAAAGCCCTTCTGGCCCCCATTTCTTGACTTTAGGTTTTTGAACCTTTGAGATTCAAAGGAGAGATTCTAACAGTTGTTAATTTGCGAAAGAAAGTGATGCAAAACCAAGGGAGGGGAAGCCAAGAAACAGTAGTACAGCCTTGGGTTTCACCTCAAGGGGTATACATTAACAATGCCTCTAAACTTTTAGAATGTCCGCATTCCTCAGACTCAATTAAATGGAGTTGAGAGGCTAGGAGAGAGGGCAAGCCTGCAAATATAGCAGATATCAACAGGAAGAAGAAAGATTCCTCTTCTTTCCTGTCAAGGTCCTGGCAGTGAAAAGCCATGGAGTCTATTTACTAGAGCTCTCTCTACTTCCTTGTCCCTCTATAAGGTCTTCTTCCCTTTTCATAGGGAACTGGCGCCCTGGTTGCCGATCCTGAAGTGCAATTTGCTGCTGATTCCCAAATGGAAATACTTTGGAAAGAACTGGAGTAATTCTGAGTATACAGAAGCAATATCACTCCTTGTGAGGGCAGAGAAAAATTAAGTTGTAGTTTCCTCTGCTTTCAGCACTGTGAACCAGGAGAGCCAATTTCAATTCTAATCCCATTTGCCTTATATCTATCATAAACCAAAAGGAAATTTCTCCCAGGTTTTGACAATAAGCTGGTTGTTATTTCTAGTTTCTAGTTTTCAGGGTTGTGTTTTTAAATTTTTTTTTTCAATCATTGCCATTTTAGGTGAAAGTGTATTTGTCAGACAATGGGTACTGCCTTTATTTTCCTCATTATATAAATATTATAAGTTCATTGTAGAAATTTTAGAAATAAAGTAAGAAGTAAATAAGAACGAGGAAAGATACTCAACATCACATGTCATTAGGGAATTGCAAATTAAAACATCAGTGAGATACCACTGCATATCTATTAGAATTGCCAAAATCCAACACACTGACAATGATGAATGTGGGGAAAGATATGGAGCAATAGGAACACTCATTAATTACTGGTAGGAGTGCAAAATAATACAGCCACTTTAGAAGATAGTTCAGCATTTTCTTACAAAACTAAACTTTTTCTTACAATACAATCCAAGCATCACATTCCTTGGTATTGAAACCAACCAAGACCCTCTGGGACTCCTAGGCATAAAGCCCTTCTGGCCCCCATTTCTTGACTTTAGGTTTTTGAACCTTTGAGATTCAAAGGAGAGATTCTAACAGTTGTTAATTTGCGAAAGAAAGTGATGCAAAACCAAGGGAGGGGAAGCCAAGAAACAGTAGTACAGCCTTGGGTTTCACCTCAAGGGGTATACATTAACAATGCCTCTAAACTTTTTAGAATGTCCGCATTCCTCAGACTCAATTAAATGGAGTTGAGAGGCTAGGAGAGAGGGCAAGCCTGCAAATATAGCAGATATCAACAGGAAGAAGAAAGATTCCTCTTCTTTCCTGTCAAGGTCCTGGCAGTGAAAAGCCATGGAGTCTATTTACTAGAGCTCTCTCTACTTCCTTGTCCCTCTATAAGGTCTTCTTCCCTTTTCATAGGGAACTGGCGCCCTGGTTGCCGATCCTGAATTGCAATTTGCTGCTGATTCCCAATAAGCCCTTATTTGTTTTAAGTCAACATTTTTATAAGGTGGATATATGTTACTGAGTCCAAGTTCGTTCTGCTTACCATTCGACAGGCCAGTGAATCCTAGAGAGGAGTTGTTGAGGCAAGGAAAACAACTTTATTCAGAAAGCAGCTGACAGAGGAGATGGCAGCCTCGTGTCTCAAGATAACCATCTTACCAGGGTCTGGATGCCAGGTTCAGAGATGGGGGGTGGAGAGGAAGCAAAGTAAAAAAGGCCATTAATCTTGCAGACATCTCCTAGAATGCCACATCTCGGGCAGGGGATGTGTTAATGTCTTCCTTCCGGTCATCCACAGGTGAACAGGGTTCCAAACAAAGGCACTTCAGTTTAACAGTCAGGCAGAGGGGCAGGATTCTGTTAGGCAAATCATTCTGTATGATTATACTAACAAAAACAATGAAAAGCAAGTCAAAGAAATAGTTTCATCATGGAGTCAAAACTGGCTTCCCCGCTACAACAGATATGTGTTACTTCACATTGTCCAAAGTGAAAGAATGTATACTACCAAGAGTGAACCATAACATGAGTTCTGGGCTTTGGGTAATAATGATGTGTTAATGTGGATTCATCATTTGTAACAAATTTATCACTGTGTATTGGGATGGTGATAATAGGGTAGGCTATGCATATGTATAGGCAGTGGACTTATGGGAAACCTCTGTACTTTCCACTCCATTTTGTTGCAAACCTAAGGCTGCTCTAAGAAATAAAGTCCACTACAAAAAAGAAGAAAATGTGCTATTTGCTGCAACATGGATGAAGCTTGAAAACATTGTAGTAAGAGAATAGAAACAGACACAAGAGGACAAATATTATGTGATTCCACTTGCATAAAATATATAAAATAAGCAAATTCATAGTGACAGAAGTTAGATTAGAGTTTGCCAGGGACTGAGGAGAGAAAGGAATAGGAAGATATTGTTTAATGTACACTGAGAGTCAGTTTGAAGTGATGGAGAAGTTTTGAAAATAGGCAATGATGATAAGTCATGCAACATCATGAATATGATTAATGCCACTACACAATACACTTAGTGGTTAAAACAACAAATCTTGTGTTATGTATATATATATTATCGCAAGAAAAATGTTTTAAATCGTTAAAAAGACCATGAGCGGGATAGCTCAGCCTCCAACGTACAAGGTTCTGCAAGACATAAGGGGGGCAGCTTTCGGGTGACAGAGGAGATGGCAGCCTCGTGTCTCAAGATAACCATCTTACCAGGGTCTGGATGCCAGGTTCAGAGATGGGGGGTGGAGAGGAAGCAAAGTAAAAAAGGCCATTAATCTTGCAGACATCTCCTAGAATGCCACATCTCGGGCAGGGGATGTGTTAATGTCTTCCTTCCGGTCATCCACAGGTGAACAGGGTTCCAAACAAAGGCACTTCAGTTTAACAGTCAGGCAGAGGGGCAGGATTCTGTTAGGCAAATCATTCTGTATGATTATACTAACAAAAACAATGAAAAGCAAGTCAAAGAAATAGTTTCATCATGGAGTCAAAACTGGCTTCCCCGCTACAACAGATATGTGTTACTTCACATTGTCCAAAGTGAAAGAATGTATACTACCAAGAGTGAACCATAACATGAGTTCTGGGCTTTGGGTAATAATGATGTGTTAATGTGGATTCATCATTTGTAACAAATTTATCACTGTGTATTGGGATGGTGATAATAGGGTAGGCTATGCATATGTATAGGCAGTGGACTTATGGGAAACCTCTGTACTTTCCACTCCATTTTGTTGCAAACCTAAGGCTGCTCTAAGAAATAAAGTCCACTACAAAAAAGAAGAAAATGTGCTATTTGCTGCAACATGGATGAAGCTTGAAAACATTGTAGTAAGAGAATAGAAACAGACACAAGAGGACAAATATTATGTGATTCCACTTGCATAAAATATATAAAATAAGCAAATTCATAGTGACAGAAGTTAGATTAGAGTTTGCCAGGGACTGAGGAGAGAAAGGAATAGGAAGATATTGTTTAATGTACACTGAGAGTCAGTTTGAAGTGATGGAGAAGTTTTGAAAATAGGCAATGATGATAAGTCATGCAACATCATGAATATGATTAATGCCACTACACAATACACTTAGTGGTTAAAACAACAAATCTTGTGTTATGTATATATATATTATCGCAAGAAAAATGTTTTAAATCGTTAAAAAGACCATGAGCGGGATAGCTCAGCCTCCAACGTACAAGTCTATAAGTATTTGGCAAGATAATACTGGAAAGCTAATGTTCTCCTTAGGATTTTTTTTTCCTTTTTTTTTTTTTTTTTGGCCTCACCATTAGGCATGTAGGATCTTAAGTTCCTAACCAGGGATGAAACCAATGCCCCCTGCAGTGGAAACACAGATTCTTAACCACTGGACTGCCAAGGAAGTCCCTTCCTTATCATTTTTAATTTTCTTCAATATATTTTTTATTGTGGTATAACATCTATGTGTACAGTTTGCTCAGTTTTGACAAACATATGGACTCTATAACCATCAGCTGATCAAACTATATACTATTCATCTTAAAATTTTCTATTAAAACTTCCTTTCTGAAATTTTCCAAACACCACCACCATCATAAGCAGCTGTTGTTCCGATTTTCATCATAGTTGCTTTAAATTTCCTTTAAGCATCCTCATTAGCGTATCAGCAACAAGCTGGATTTGAAGGTCATTAAGGCAAGATTGAGTCAGAAATAAAAAAGATAAATTGTAAACATGTAAAAGAAAAGCCCTTCTACTTTGTGATGGTCCAGGGGCAATATCAGCCTGAGATGTGGGACATTAAAATAAATTTGGTGCATGAATGAGGCCAAGAAGACAAAAGCACTGACAAAATCAGTCCTTCTAATCTATTGGAATATATGACTTCATGTCATATACAGGATCCATAAATAGCTCAGTCTGGCTGGCTTGTCAAATATAAGATATGGAGTATGTCTATATACAAGGCTACTAAAAGGACTGCCAGAGCCAGGAAAAAAATGGGAGCAATTCTTGACCTAAGGGATCTGTAGTACTACCTGGAGCCAGTGTGAAGCCCTCTGTAAGCTAAGGATGACAAAAGAGAACACTCAAACCAAGGGAAACAAAAACACAGTTGTAGAGTCAGAGAGTTCAACAACAAATGGTAGCAGAGCAGACTGGCCCCGGTGAGCAGGTGCCTTTTATCCTTGAGAACAGCAGATGCTGAAGCCAGCAAACCCACGGAAGAGCATGGGAACTTTGGGAAGGGGAGGCTCCTACTTTGTGCCACAAACCCACCTAGTATTTCTCTCCTTCTGACCACCTAAGTATTATTTATGGTAAGAAGTGGCCAAAAGATAATCATCAGAGACACTAAGTCTAAAGGCTTGTTTAATAGAAAACAAACTTATGGGGAATTCCTGGGTGGCCTAGTGGTTAGGATTTCTGGGCTTTCTCTTCTGTGGCTTGGGTTCAATCCCTGGTCAGGGATTAGAGATCCTACAAGCCAGCAAGGCTAAAACAAGAAAAAAAACTTATGGTCCCCAAAGGAGAAGGGAGGGTGGACAGAGGAATAAATTAGGAGGTTGGAATTAACAGATACACACAACTGTATGTAAAATAGATAACCAGCAAGGGCTACTGTATAGCAGAAGGAACTATTCTCAATACTTTGTAACAATCTATAATGGAAAACACTCTTAAAAAGAACATTTTTTTGTAAATACACACACACACACACACATATGTATCTGAATCACTGTGCTACACACCTGAAATGAACACAACCTTGTAAATCAGCTATACTTCAATAAAAAGGAAAATAATCAAAAAAGGGAATATTTATTTTTAAAAGTCAAAGACGTAATAAAGACTTATTTAAATCATTGACTACAGATGATACATTTAGTTTAATTATATCCTCTGCTAACCAGCAAGATGGGAAATTGGAAGGAAGACCAGATTAGTTATTGACAAAAAATAAAATAGTTATATTTTCTGGGAATATCTGAGTAGCCATGTGAGTAAAATTTGTGGCTTGCTGCTATTGCATTTAAGGGCTAGGTTGAATAAAAACTATGAACTCTATCTATAAAAATTGAAATTGTATCTAGGAAAGATGATATCAGAAAACTATTTAAATTGTTTCTTCGCTCTTTTCTGAACTAGTGTTTGTAGTACCAATTTTGAGCATTCATGCCATTCTTAGGCTTATACCCTTTTCACTTAACATTATGCAATGAAAATTTGACATGTTTAAATATTCTCTAAAAGTATATTTTAAATATCTATACAATATTCAAATGGATTTACTGGAATGTGTTTACATATTCTACTATATTTGGATATGAAATCAAGTTTTGCAACTATAGGAATAACACAAATGTAGAGCCAGTTTGTACTATATCTCTAAATACTAATTTAGTATATTTTTCCTAAAATTGGAATTTGTAAGCCAAAATAGATGAAGATTTTAAAAGTTAGGATATACTGCCAAATTGCTTTCCAAAAGCTCTGTGAAAATTTATACAGCTACTAGTAGGAGAGAAAATGCCAATCATAAAGAGTATCCTTGCCAGGATTATATAATATCACTGTGAATCTTTTTTAATTTGACAGGTCAAACATTGTAACATCTTTAATCAGAACTTTTTATTATCTTGAGGAGTACGGTGATAACTGGTTACTGGAAGGCACCAGTAAAGATCTACTTTCTGGACCCAGAGGCTCTAACGATGCCATTTTAAACTGGACTACAAGTTCTGGGTTTTGACCTGCAATTGTTCCAGGGCTCTCTTTAGAAGAAATGCTACAGTCAGATTATATTAAATAGACACTTTTTCAAAGTCTAACATTCATTGCCCCAGATTCTATGTCATTTAGTTATACATTTTTTAATGGGGCTTGATTTATTTGAATTATGTATCTTTTGAAATAGCTTGAATATTACCATCCTATCATTCAGGGAACACTTTTCTGTCACTTATGTATCAGGCACTATGTTATATGCTGGTATGTCAAAGATGGCCTCTGATTTCAGGAAATTTATAGTCTTGGTGGGGATAGGATGAGAGAAAGCAAGAGATCTGTGAATATATAGTCAATTATGACTCTCTGAATAGTCATCAGAAGTAAACTATGAACTCTATCTATAAAAATTGAAATTGTATCTAGGAAAGATGATATCAGAAAACTATTTAAATTGTTTCTTCGCTCTTTTCTGAACTAGTGTTTGTAGTACCAATTTTGAGCATTCATGCCATTCTTAGGCTTATACCCTTTTCACTTAACATTATGCAATGAAAATTTGACATGTTTAAATATTCTCTAAAAGTATATTTTAAATATCTATACAATATTCAAATGGATTTACTGGAATGTGTTTACATATTCTACTATATTTGGATATGAAATCAAGTTTTGCAACTATAGGAATAACACAAATGTAGAGCCAGTTTGTACTATATCTCTAAATACTAATTTAGTATATTTTTCCTAAAATTGGAATTTGTAAGCCAAAATAGATGAAGATTTTAAAAGTTAGGATATACTGCCAAATTGCTTTCCAAAAGCTCTGTGAAAATTTATACAGCTACTAGTAGGAGAGAAAATGCCAATCATAAAGAGTATCCTTGCCAGGATTATATAATATCACTGTGAATCTTTTTTAATTTGACAGGTCAAACATTGTAACATCTTTAATCAGAACTTTTTATTATCTTGAGGAGTACGGTGATAACTGGTTACTGGAAGGCACCAGTAAAGATCTACTTTCTGGACCCAGAGGCTCTAACGATGCCATTTTAAACTGGACTACAAGTTCTGGGTTTTGACCTGCAATTGTTCCAGGGCTCTCTTTAGAAGAAATGCTACAGTCAGATTATATTAAATAGACACTTTTTCAAAGTCTAACATTCATTGCCCCAGATTCTATGTCATTTAGTTATACATTTTTTAATGGGGCTTGATTTATTTGAATTATGTATCTTTTGAAATAGCTTGAATATTACCATCCTATCATTCAGGGAACACTTTTCTGTCACTTATGTATCAGGCACTATGTTATATGCTGGTATGTCAAAGATGGCCTCTGATTTCAGGAAATTTATAGTCTTGGTGGGGATAGGATGAGAGAAAGCAAGAGATCTGTGAATATATAGTCAATTATGACTCTCTGAATAGTCATCAGAAGTAAACAGAGTTATGGACTTATTAATAAAACAATGAACTTTGAATCTCAAGAAGGCAGTTCACCTTTATGTTCTGCTGAGAAAATCCAAACATGTTTTTTGTTTAAGGGATAATTTAAGTTTATCAGCTTTTTAGAACTATTCACATGTAGGGAGATTTATAAGATTCACAAATTACAAAAATCTTTACTGATGAATACAGTGTTACTTTTATCCTCTTTTATATTTTATCTCATTTACCTCTTCACAAGTTACCTTTGACATTAGTCTTTTTTCTTTTCTTTTCTTTTTTTTTTAAAGATTTATTTATTTACTTACTTTGGGCAGGGGTCGGGTTAGGGAGGGAGGGGAGTGGGCAGGCCACTTCTATTGGTCTTTCATTTCTCTATTTTCATTAGTCTTCGTTCTTTGGCTCCTGTGGGCCTCCCATCGCGGTGGCGTCTGTCGTCGCAGAGCCGGCTCTGGGCACATGCGCTCCAGAGTCCGGCTCGGTGATTGGACACATCAGTCCAGCCGCTCCGCAGCACGTGGGATCTTCCCAGGCCAGGGATGGAAGCGGCGCCCCTTGCACTGCAAGGCGGTGTCCTTACCCACTGGACCACCAGGGGAAGCCCTGTCTTTTTTCTTTTAATTACCATGTAGTATGCACAACACTTTGCTTTGCTTTTGTTTACTTTGATGCTGTTTGAGCTTGTCTGTATTTTGACTTTTGGAAACTACTCTCAGCCCCAGGTATCCATTCTCATAGTTCTTATACATTTGACCTATAGGTGTATATTTGTGATTCCCACAACTTGATCATATATTGTTCACTTCACCTTTTAAAAAAATTATCAAAATATTACGATTTTAGATCATATTGCAAAAATAAAATGAATAAAACTGAATTCATATTAAGTTGCTTTGCTTCTCTCTCCCCCTCTGTCTCTATTCAAACTTCCATCATGGAGACTTGTAAATAGCCAACACTGTTAACAAACAATTTTCAAGTGAAGTTGTCCTCAACAAATAAGACTTTAATTTTAAAATAAAGAAAAAATAATCGTTCCCTATAATATTAAAAATTTCCTAAGGACTTTAGTAGCAGAAGATTTCCTTTTTACAGTCAAAGTAATTTGAAGGAATTTTTTTTTTTAATTTTATTTTACTTTTCACTTTTACAGTGTTTTGTTGTTTATAGACATGTATAATCCCAGATTAGTCATATGTTTATTTCTGGCTCTTGAGGGAAATTTTGCCTTACATCAAGATTTAAAATACTGTTCTACTTGGGTGAGATGAAAATTTAAATTGACCTTAAAGTCTAGGTAATAGGTAGTGCAGGAAGAGAGATTTGTAAATTCTTATTCTCTTAAGGTGCTAGACTTGGTCAGAGAGGAGCCATGGGCACTACATTTAGCCTGGAGTGCTGTTAGGGGTGGTGGGAAGGGTTTTGAAATTTGTAATTGTTGACTAGCTTTTCCCAACATTTTCAAAGCATGAAAAATGGAAATCAGGTATAATTTCTTGTTGCACATGAAGACAGTAAATTCCTTAAAAGGAGGCACTTCTCTTATTTATCTCTGTTGAACTGATGGATTAACTAGATATTTTTGTTTCCTCATTTCCTGTTTTTTTTTGAAACTAGCACGTGGGATCTTCCCAGGCCAGGGATGGAAGCGGCGCCCCTTGCACTGCAAGGCGGTGTCCTTACCCACTGGACCACCAGGGGAAGCCCTGTCTTTTTTCTTTTAATTACCATGTAGTATGCACAACACTTTGCTTTGCTTTTGTTTACTTTGATGCTGTTTGAGCTTGTCTGTATTTTGACTTTTGGAAACTACTCTCAGCCCCAGGTATCCATTCTCATAGTTCTTATACATTTGACCTATAGGTGTATATTTGTGATTCCCACAACTTGATCATATATTGTTCACTTCACCTTTTAAAAAAATTATCAAAATATTACGATTTTAGATCATATTGCAAAAATAAAATGAATAAAACTGAATTCATATTAAGTTGCTTTGCTTCTCTCTCCCCCTCTGTCTCTATTCAAACTTCCATCATGGAGACTTGTAAATAGCCAACACTGTTAACAAACAATTTTCAAGTGAAGTTGTCCTCAACAAATAAGACTTTAATTTTAAAATAAAGAAAAAATAATCGTTCCCTATAATATTAAAAATTTCCTAAGGACTTTAGTAGCAGAAGATTTCCTTTTTACAGTCAAAGTAATTTGAAGGAATTTTTTTTTTTAATTTTATTTTACTTTTCACTTTTACAGTGTTTTGTTGTTTATAGACATGTATAATCCCAGATTAGTCATATGTTTATTTCTGGCTCTTGAGGGAAATTTTGCCTTACATCAAGATTTAAAATACTGTTCTACTTGGGTGAGATGAAAATTTAAATTGACCTTAAAGTCTAGGTAATAGGTAGTGCAGGAAGAGAGATTTGTAAATTCTTATTCTCTTAAGGTGCTAGACTTGGTCAGAGAGGAGCCATGGGCACTACATTTAGCCTGGAGTGCTGTTAGGGGTGGTGGGAAGGGTTTTGAAATTTGTAATTGTTGACTAGCTTTTCCCAACATTTTCAAAGCATGAAAAATGGAAATCAGGTATAATTTCTTGTTGCACATGAAGACAGTAAATTCCTTAAAAGGAGGCACTTCTCTTATTTATCTCTGTTGAACTGATGGATTAACTAGATATTTTTGTTTCCTCATTTCCTGTTATTTCTTTGTTTCTCTGACAAAGGTCTAAGTGTTACAGACACGTATTTCCCTCAAACTTTAAACTTCCTACTCCTCACAGGGAAAAGGAAAGTGAGAGTATGTGCTCAATATTTTCTTCACTCTATTTTAAAGTCTTTAAGCCCATAACCTGTGTGCTCAATCAAGGATGTTAATTGCATGAGAATGGGAAAATGGCATTTTCCTGAGCTGATGTTGCATTGCATCTTCATGAGAGTGAATGGAAAGTGTGGAGAATGAACTAAAAATGTAGGTTAGGTCTGTCTGGAAGACGTATGAACTTCCACGTGAATAGAAGTTAAATTCAGATTCCTTATAAACTGAAAACAGCAGTTTTTAACACTCATTACCAAATTTTGTATGACTCCAATCTTTATTCATTTAATGCTGCTAAATGTCTATTCTGACATATATCAGTGTCTCCTGATTTTAAAAATATAATTAAGTCCTCTAAAATTTATATATTCTGCATAGGAAATTTAGAAGGGTATCTTCATCATTTCTTAGTTATGTTTAATTTGTGTTTATATTATGCAGTGCCGAATTTATAACTGATACAGTGTGTGATGAATGTACATATTTTGGGAAAAAATGAATGAATAATTATGATTTTGATATGAATAACCTAAATCTAATCAATGTAAAAATGGACTCATTTTTAAAAATTTTTAAATATCTGAGGACACTAATAAGACTGAAACTTAATTAGAAGTTTAGCATTGGTAAGCTATAACATTATCCTTGCAAATGGATAATAATAGACCTTTACATACTAGTATCTTTGAAAAGCATATAAAAATACTGTAATATATAATAATAAAAAGAACTTCTCAGGAGAGCTATCGTTAACAGCTTATATTATTCAAGTAATACTTAATGTAGGATGCAATAAAATACTAGTGCACCCATATATTATAATTTGGACAATCCTATAGAGTTTATTGTTCATGAGAATTAAAATTAATTTCTTTTTGTTGTAAAACATGAAGACAGTAAATTCCTTAAAAGGAGGCACTTCTCTTATTTATCTCTGTTGAACTGATGGATTAACTAGATATTTTGTTTCCTCATTTCCTGTTATTTCTTTGTTTCTCTGACAAAGGTCTAAGTGTTACAGACACGTATTTCCCTCAAACTTTAAACTTCCTACTCCTCACAGGGAAAAGGAAAGTGAGAGTATGTGCTCAATATTTTCTTCACTCTATTTTAAAGTCTTTAAGCCCATAACCTGTGTGCTCAATCAAGGATGTTAATTGCATGAGAATGGGAAAATGGCATTTTCCTGAGCTGATGTTGCATTGCATCTTCATGAGAGTGAATGGAAAGTGTGGAGAATGAACTAAAAATGTAGGTTAGGTCTGTCTGGAAGACGTATGAACTTCCACGTGAATAGAAGTTAAATTCAGATTCCTTATAAACTGAAAACAGCAGTTTTTAACACTCATTACCAAATTTTGTATGACTCCAATCTTTATTCATTTAATGCTGCTAAATGTCTATTCTGACATATATCAGTGTCTCCTGATTTTAAAAATATAATTAAGTCCTCTAAAATTTATATATTCTGCATAGGAAATTTAGAAGGGTATCTTCATCATTTCTTAGTTATGTTTAATTTGTGTTTATATTATGCAGTGCCGAATTTATAACTGATACAGTGTGTGATGAATGTACATATTTTGGGAAAAAATGAATGAATAATTATGATTTTGATATGAATAACCTAAATCTAATCAATGTAAAAATGGACTCATTTTTAAAAATTTTTAAATATCTGAGGACACTAATAAGACTGAAACTTAATTAGAAGTTTAGCATTGGTAAGCTATAACATTATCCTTGCAAATGGATAATAATAGACCTTTACATACTAGTATCTTTGAAAAGCATATAAAAATACTGTAATATATAATAATAAAAAGAACTTCTCAGGAGAGCTATCGTTAACAGCTTATATTATTCAAGTAATACTTAATGTAGGATGCAATAAAATACTAGTGCACCCATATATTATAATTTGGACAATCCTATAGAGTTTATTGTTCATGAGAATTAAAATTATTTCATACAAGAGGTTTAGAGGTTAAGATCAATTTATAATAATTGACTTAGTAATTAGGATGATTTTCCTCCAAGAGTCTGCTGATTTTTGAAGGGAAATGGGATATTAACATAGACTTGGTTAGAGGGGATAGTCAAGGTGTACTACTGTCCATTTCATATGAATGTGACCTGTTTATTACTCTCATTTTGATGGGTGTAGAAAGGATGCACTCATCAAATCGGTGATCCTAGAAGTCATAGTCAATCCAAAGAATAGATGCCTTTGAACTCTGGTGGTAGAGAAGGCTCTTGAGAATTCCTTGGACTGCAAGGAAACCAAACCAATCAGGTCTAAAAGAAATCAACCCTGAATATTCATTGGAAGGAATGATGCTGAAACTGAAGCTCCAATAACTTGGCTACCTGATGTGAAGAGATGACTCATTGGGAAAGACCCTGATGTTGGAAAATATAAGCAAAAGGAGAAGGGGATAACAGAGGATCAGATGGTTGGATGGCATCACTGAGTCAATGGATGTGAGTTTGAGCAGGCTCTAGGAGATGGTGAAGGACAGGGAAGCCTGGCGTGCTGCAGTCCATGGGTTCACAAAGAGTTGGACATGACTGAGTGACTGTACTGAGAAGTCATAATAGGTTAGAGTTGCAGCTAGAGAGTGATTACAAAGAGGAGTGTGTCTGGGACTGTGGGAATTCACAGGAGCCTCTCTTTCTGCTTCTGGATAAGCAGTTGAGGCTGTGTCTGGAGTGTGGGCCATTATCATTTGATATGTTTTTTTTCAAATTTTGTAAAATGGACTCATTTTTAAAAATTTTTAAATATCTGAGGACACTAATAAGACTGAAACTTAATTAGAAGTTTAGCATTGGTAAGCTATAACATTATCCTTGCAAATGGATAATAATAGACCTTTACATACTAGTATCTTTGAAAAGCATATAAAAATACTGTAATATATAATAATAAAAAGAACTTCTCAGGAGAGCTATCGTTAACAGCTTATATTATTCAAGTAATACTTAATGTAGGATGCAATAAAATACTAGTGCACCCATATATTATAATTTGGACAATCCTATAGAGTTTATTGTTCATGAGAATTAAAATTATTTCATACAAGAGGTTTAGAGGTTAAGATCAATTTATAATAATTGACTTAGTAATTAGGATGATTTTCCTCCAAGAGTCTGCTGATTTTTGAAGGGAAATGGGATATTAACATAGACTTGGTTAGAGGGGATAGTCAAGGTGTACTACTGTCCATTTCATATGAATGTGACCTGTTTATTACTCTCATTTTGATGGGTGTAGAAAGGATGCACTCATCAAATCGGTGATCCTAGAAGTCATAGTCAATCCAAAGAATAGATGCCTTTGAACTCTGGTGGTAGAGAAGGCTCTTGAGAATTCCTTGGACTGCAAGGAAACCAAACCAATCAGGTCTAAAAGAAATCAACCCTGAATATTCATTGGAAGGAATGATGCTGAAACTGAAGCTCCAATAACTTGGCTACCTGATGTGAAGAGATGACTCATTGGGAAAGACCCTGATGTTGGAAAATATAAGCAAAAGGAGAAGGGGATAACAGAGGATCAGATGGTTGGATGGCATCACTGAGTCAATGGATGTGAGTTTGAGCAGGCTCTAGGAGATGGTGAAGGACAGGGAAGCCTGGCGTGCTGCAGTCCATGGGTTCACAAAGAGTTGGACATGACTGAGTGACTGTACTGAGAAGTCATAATAGGTTAGAGTTGCAGCTAGAGAGTGATTACAAAGAGGAGTGTGTCTGGGACTGTGGGAATTCACAGGAGCCTCTCTTTCTGCTTCTGTGTTTAGTGATTAATGTATGAAGGCCAGTTAAAGCAAGTGTGGCCTGATATGGTCAAGGGAATGGAGAGCTCAGACGTTCAGGGATGAAATCTGGCTCATCACACCATGAGAGTAACCTAGACCAGTTGAACACCTGGCCACGTGTTTGGGAAATCTGATTGTATGGTTGTTGTGGGGAAGCAGGGCACGCAGGGGTGATAAATGTCAATTATGGCCTCAGAACCAGTTGCCATAATTGAGACTATAACTTACCTAACAACCTTCCTGTCAAAAGTCTTTCTCTTTCCTCAGAGTACTCAGCTAGCCATCACTAGAAGTGTTAGTAATAAAGTGTTTTTCAAGTACAGCATGAGTTGATCTGAGCAGTGCAAGGAATTCCCTAACAAATGTATGTTCTTATTTTAAGAAGAAGGAAATGTCTTCCCTCTCAAAGTTTACATTTTAGCAGAGAAAGGCATGACTCTTCCTGACCATTCACCTTTATCTGAATATGTAAGGTTCACAAAGAAGACTGTTTTTTCTCTAGGAGATCTAACTATGGACTCTCTGGATGGCTCAGCAGGTGAAGAATCTGCCTGCAGTACAGGAGGCACAGGTTTGCAGGAGCCACAGGAGATGCAGGTTTGATACCTGGATCAGGAAGGTCTGAACTCAAAGCCTTCATGTAGGTATAATGCTTGGTTAGATATGTACATATTACCTGTGAATTTTATTTCATAATGGCATTGTTAAAGAATGCTAATTATGAAAAGGCAGTGTTGAATCTAACAGTATGAAAACCACTGACAAGGGGAAAACCTCTCCTTTTTTTGATAGAATTTAAAGGTAGTTTATTAGGATTTTACTTTCAGTCCACACCATGAGGCTTGCAGGATCTTAGTTCCCTGATGATAGAACCCCTCTCCTTCTGCATTGGGAATGAGGAGTCTTAGCCGTTGGACCACCAGGCAAGTCCCAGAACTTTCTTAATAGTGATGTGCATTTTCAAAATAGTGTGATACTCCTCAAAAAAGAAACTAATTTCCCTTGATTTATAGGGCAATGTCATTTCTGTAAAAAAATCATAAATGTTAAGTCCATACAAAAGATATTTTAATCTTGCTTGTAAAATATCATTAAGTGGGACTTCCCTGGTGGTCCAGTGGGTAAGGAATCCACCTTGCAGTGCAAGGGGCACTGCCGGTTCAGTCCCTGGTCTGGGAAGATCCCATGTGCCTCAAAGCGGCTGGACCGATGTGTCCAGTTACTGAACCAGCGCTCTGGGACACGTGCACCAAGAGCTGGTGCTCTGCAAGAGAGAGGCCACTGCAATGGGAGGCCCACACAGGCCAAAGAACAAAGATGGATGAAAATAAACAAATGAAAGACCAATAGAATTGGCCAAAAAAAAGAGAAATATCATTAAGTTCTTGGCTCAGGTTTACTTCTAGACTCAGGTAATTATGAACAAGTATTTCATTTACTGGTACATCCTGTGGGGACATTTAAAGGGCACAGTTCCTCATTGTGCAGGCTGCCCACACACCGCAGAGTGACCACCATGCCAGGCCTCTGTTTACTAGACACCGATAGTGCTGTCCCCTTGGGGGACAAGCCAAAACACCCCTAAGAGGGCAGATCCCTTTTGAGAATTATCACCTAATCTATTCAATGGCTTGTTTCCTTTCTTTATTCTGACCACCACTCAACTTTATAACTTAGAAATGTGGCTGCATAAATAAACCAAGCTATGGGCTATAAAAAAAGATCTCTCTTCTAAAATAGCAACATAAATACAGCTTGGAACTATTGGTCAGCCCAAATGTAGTTAAGGGAATTAGAGAACAGAAGAGGACTAAAGGCTGCTGGTGTGATGGAGGCATAATCCCGGAGAATATGATATTGACATGATCAGGCCTCAAACCACCTGTGAGGTCCTGTCCACTTGGAACTTGAATAAAATAACTCAAAGATAATCAGTCTTTATAATTGGGCAGTCTTCTCTTGATAAAGAAAAAAGAAGAAATGTTGCAGCTTGGAGTACCAATTTTGGAATCAGACCTGCTATGGTACAAATCTCCTTAGCAAAAACCTTCAGTTGGAGAAATTCCAACCTGAAGAAAACAATTTAGCATAGATTATAAAATATAATCCTATAATCCAATTTCATTAAATTTTGTAGAAGATGGTTTGGGTGGAAATAAGTAATTAGAATATTGGTTAAAAGCGTAAATGTTCCCATTTCGTGTTCCCAGGATTGTTCTATTGGAGTTTCAGAATATAAATCAATGGACTCAGTTCAATTATACATAAATATATTCATTTGGGTGTGTCAGCTGGTCTGAGCTGAGCTACACTCCCCACAAATTCCCTTTTCAGCTGGGGTGGCGTATACGTAGCTCAGGTTAGATGGGCCACACAGTAAGTGGTTGCCATTTTAAAGCAACAGATATACATCTTCTGCAATCATTCACTCTAAAGAATTAATCTGTGTGGTTCTACAAAGGAATTTGGTAGATATTTGGTGCTATGAGTTTTATGAATACCCCCTTTATTGGAATCTAAGTAAGAATGACATTCATTCATTCATTCAATTAATAAATATTGATAGAGGAACTACTTAGTGTTGAACACTTTGATGAATCCTAAAATTATGAAGAGTCCTAGAGTTATAGCAGTAAACTGGAAAGATTACTATTTATCCTCTCACAGATGTTGAATTATTGGGTAGATAGACATTAAATTAATATTCAATTTGACACTGAAATCCTAGTAGAAAACTAAGCTTAATTTGGTTTCTTTGTAAACAATTTAAATTCCCTATGAAGCACCTTAAATGGATTTTTCTCACTTCTGCAGCTTTATTTAATATTGTAACTTGTATTCATTTATATATGGGGACATATCCCTACATACCTAGTGGATTTTAAGTCAGCTGCAGTGTAAACTTACTAAGTGAGGAGAATTTTGTTTTGTCACAATTATTTCCCCAACTCACAGCTAGAATATGATATTGACATGATCAGGCCTCAAACCACCTGTGAGGTCCTGTCCACTTGGAACTTGAATAAAATAACTCAAAGATAATCAGTCTTTATAATTGGGCAGTCTTCTCTTGATAAAGAAAAAAGAAGAAATGTTGCAGCTTGGAGTACCAATTTTGGAATCAGACCTGCTATGGTACAAATCTCCTTAGCAAAAACCTTCAGTTGGAGAAATTCCAACCTGAAGAAAACAATTTAGCATAGATTATAAAATATAATCCTATAATCCAATTTCATTAAATTTTGTAGAAGATGGTTTGGGTGGAAATAAGTAATTAGAATATTGGTTAAAAGCGTAAATGTTCCCATTTCGTGTTCCCAGGATTGTTCTATTGGAGTTTCAGAATATAAATCAATGGACTCAGTTCAATTATACATAAATATATTCATTTGGGTGTGTCAGCTGGTCTGAGCTGAGCTACACTCCCCACAAATTCCCTTTTCAGCTGGGGTGGCGTATACGTAGCTCAGGTTAGATGGGCCACACAGTAAGTGGTTGCCATTTTAAAGCAACAGATATACATCTTCTGCAATCATTCACTCTAAAGAATTAATCTGTGTGGTTCTACAAAGGAATTTGGTAGATATTTGGTGCTATGAGTTTTATGAATACCCCCTTTATTGGAATCTAAGTAAGAATGACATTCATTCATTCATTCAATTAATAAATATTGATAGAGGAACTACTTAGTGTTGAACACTTTGATGAATCCTAAAATTATGAAGAGTCCTAGAGTTATAGCAGTAAACTGGAAAGATTACTATTTATCCTCTCACAGATGTTGAATTATTGGGTAGATAGACATTAAATTAATATTCAATTTGACACTGAAATCCTAGTAGAAAACTAAGCTTAATTTGGTTTCTTTGTAAACAATTTAAATTCCCTATGAAGCACCTTAAATGGATTTTTTCTCACTTCTGCAGCTTTATTTAATATTGTAACTTGTATTCATTTATATATGGGGACATATCCCTACATACCTAGTGGATTTTAAGTCAGCTGCAGTGTAAACTTACTAAGTGAGGAGAATTTTGTTTTGTCACAATTATTTCCCCAACTCACAGCTCAGTACTTGTTACATAAAAGTGCTCAACAACTGCCTGCTGAATGAAAAGACTCAGATAAAAGTTCACGTCCTTCTAGGTTGCACATCAACCAACCCTACAACAGCCACCTTGTGCTACTTCGGTTCATTTATTCATATGTATCTTAAAAGTACTTTTAAAACAATTTTGAGGGAAATTTAAAATAGCAAGGTTAACAAGATGAACCACAGCCACTGCTGCAGCAGCTCTAAAGCACTCAGGGGTGCTAATCATGTTCTGTTTCTGAGTGCCCTTAACCTTCATCCCTCAGCCTGAGTGTCTTCCCCAACTTTCATCCTTTAGGAATCTGAGCCCCTGATCGCTGCCCTTTTCAAGTCAGGTTTCTGTGCTCGTCTCTTGATTTTATAATTGAGCAAATGAGTAAAAAGTGTCCAAGCACATCATCTAGATGCCAAGCATATTCTTCCTTGCCTATATGATGCAGTATCAAGCCTAAGTCATCCTGATGAGCAGGGTCAGCTGCTTCTGGAAAAATAGTGACTTTTCTCTTTGCTTGCTCATCTCTTGGTCCGATAAGCCCAAAGTTTCCAGATGGCAATTTTAACTGATAATTCAGTGGCTTTTTTTTTTTTCTGAGCCTCCCTTGGTGGAAGGTTCCCCTTTGGGAACCAGAATCTTCAAACATGCAGAACCCAGGGGTAAGGCACAGTAAGCCCTGTGTGGGTTAGTGATAGTTAGCAAAGATCCTCTTTCTTCTGCTCCTAGATTCTCAGATTATGCCACCTTCCTGTTGGGGACCCAGCATAGACATATATGTTTGATTACAAGTATAAATTGCATCCTGAGAGATGGCTTCCTTGCTCTTGTACAGTACTGCTTCTGAGCTAGTGTTTCAGTTGCACCATTATCAAGGCGTTCCCACACTTCATGAAGTGAAGCTTCTGGTTATCTTAGCTTTGATGCAACCTGTAGATCTCAGAAGTATTGTTCTGACAGTGTAACTTCTTTGATGAATAGTGGTGACTCAGATTATAAGAGGCCCCATGCTAACATATTAAAATTTTTGTAAGCCCTGATACAGTAGATTGATTGAGACCGTGCAGGGAAAGAAGAAAGGAAAAAGCAAGATCCTTCCCAGAATAGAAAGAAACTTATTCCTAGAATAAAGCCTATGCTTTTTCTTTTTTTTTCAGTTTTGGCCTCATTTTTATCAATTTTTCAAAATTTATTTATTTTTCATCCATTTTTATTCTTCAGCCTGTGTGGGCCTTCCATTGCAGTGGCGTCTGTTGTTGCAGAGCACCGGCTCAGGGCGCATGCGCTCCAGAGGCCTGGCTCCTAATTAGACACACCAGTCCAGTTGCTCCATGGCACATGGGATCTTCCCAGGCCAGGGATTGAACTGGTACCCTTTGCACTGCAAGGCAGACTCTTTACACACTGGACCACCAGGGAAGCCCTCTAGAGCCTATTCTTACCTGAACAAATTGTCCTTCCAGAGAGGAAGATGCACAATGTGATATGTGACCAAGTGACACACTGTTATCCTCAAGGACTACTACATGGAGCAAGTTAGAACTTTTTCTGTTAGCTGGTTATAAATTATCCCCAATAGTACCAAAGTGTTAAAGATTAAGCACTGATGTAATTATGATAGATGACATGGAAGTTTCAGCTACCTGTTAAGGAGGTTTACATATGACCTCTAGTTTTGTTTGTTCTCACCTCCATTTGTAATCATTTCATCCTGAAATATATTGCTGTTGAGCCTATGATCTTCTAACCTGGTGTACTGACAGATCCTAGCTTATGCTTCTCACCGGCAGCCCCATGTAAGGTACTCTGTTTCTGCCAGTGCCCAGTAGCAAGTCAGGGGTTGCCTTTAAGTGATTTGTAATGATGAACCACAGATGGTATGCCACAGAGCAGCCAAATTTCTAGGTGTGTGATTCCCCCAGAGAGGTCATAATTTCCACAGGGTATTTTTTCTCATTACTTATATCTCCAGTACTGGAGTATTTGCTGAGTTAGTACTACAGCCAGAGTATAAGGCGTTCCCACACTTCATGAAGTGAAGCTTCTGGTTATCTTAGCTTTGATGCAACCTGTAGATCTCAGTATGTTCTGACAGTGTAACTTCTTTGATGAATAGTGGTGACTCAGATTATAAGAGGTCCCATGCTAACATATTAAAATTTTGTAAGCCCTGATACAGTAGATTGATTGAGACCGTGCAGGGAAAGAAGAAAGGAAAAAGCAAGATCCTTCCCAGAATAGAAAGAAACTTATTCCTAGAATAAAGCCTATGCTTTTTCTTTTTTTTTCAGTTTTGGCCTCATTTTTATCAATTTTTCAAAATTTATTTATTTTTCATCCATTTTTATTCTTCAGCCTGTGTGGGCCTTCCATTGCAGTGGCGTCTGTTGTTGCAGAGCACCGGCTCAGGGCGCATGCGCTCCAGAGGCCTGGCTCCTAATTAGACACACCAGTCCAGTTGCTCCATGGCACATGGGATCTTCCCAGGCCAGGGATTGAACTGGTACCCTTTGCACTGCAAGGCAGACTCTTTACACACTGGACCACCGGGGAAGCCCTCTAGAGCCTATTCTTACCTGAACAAATTGTCCTTCCAGAGAGGAAGATGCACAATGTGATATGTGACCAAGTGACACACTGTTATCCTCAAGGACTACTACATGGAGCAAGTTAGAACTTTTTCTGTTAGCTGGTTATAAATTATCCCCAATAGTACCAAAGTGTTAAAGATTAAGCACTGATGTAATTATGATAGATGACATGGAAGTTTCAGCTACCTGTTAAGGAGGTTTACATATGACCTCTAGTTTTGTTTGTTCTCACCTCCATTTGTAATCATTTCATCCTGAAATATATTGCTGTTGAGCCTATGATCTTCTAACCTGGTGTACTGACAGATCCTAGCTTATGCTTCTCACCGGCAGCCCCATGTAAGGTACTCTGTTTCTGCCAGTGCCCAGTAGCAAGTCAGGGGTTGCCTTTAAGTGATTTGTAATGATGAACCACAGATGGTATGCCACAGAGCAGCCAAATTTCTAGGTGTGTGATTCCCCCAGAGAGGTCATAATTTCCACAGGGTATTTTTTCTCATTACTTATATCTCCAGTACTGGAGTATTTGCTGAGTAATATTACTTGTACTACAGCCAGAGTATACTTCAGAGTGTGCTTATATTTCAAGTCTCATTCCAAGCTGGAAAGCTATTATGTTAATTACCCAGTATATGGCTTGGAGTAATATCATCAAGTGTACAGTTTGCTGTTTCAAGAACTTGAATTAGCCTATGAGGTATTGTGCTTCCTGTTTTGTGATGAAAGGTGCACGATGCAATGATTTGTCTTTTAGTTTAGATGTGATATCCCAGCCTGCCCTAGATAACTAGACCTTTAGAGAGTTTACGGACATGCCAGGCTTCTGAAACTTTGTAGAGTTTATTCCAGCCCTCTGAGGCACCTATGGCTTACCAAGGCCTCTAACATACTAACGCTTTATTGTTCTTATCTAATTAGCTCAACGGCATCATCAATATGATGCACAGAAGTGATCCACATGGCTCAGATCACTCAGACTATATTATGACAGAACGTAGGAGTGTTACCATAGAGTTGGTTAGAAGGCTGCTTTGAGTATATCCTGTTGTCCACTGCATATAAATGTGAGCTCTTTGTTTCTAATCCTCTTCAGATTAGACAGAAACTTGGTTGTCTGCTCTAGGAATGGTGTCATGGCTGCCATGGGGGCTGATGCTTCATTCAGTTTGCAATACTCCCACTCTCCAGGATGCTCTGGCTTTTACAAGGATCAGGCTTTTGAATTGAGATAAAATTGAGATAATCAATTTTAAAGTTGAGATAAAATTGTTACCACCACCTTTGTACCATTAATTGAGAAATAATTAATGTACAAAGAATATGCCCATTTACTGTATTCGAGAAAAGCCTATCCCAGTAAAATCATCATCCCAGTCTAGCTATGAAAGAATTTCATCACTCTTCACATGCCTGTACACCTTTTCTTGGTTCACACCCTCTACAAATCCCCCTAGGCACCTCAAACTACTGTTCTGCTTTCTATCACTTTAGACCAGACCAGCTTTTCCTAGAGTTTATTTTATACCTGGTTTCTTTCTCTCAATATAATCTCTTTTCAGATCCACCTAGGTTATTCCCAGTATTAGTACATCTTAAATTTTCACAATGTTACATGTCGAACAGAGACTTCCCTGGTGGCTTAGTCGGTAAAGAATCTGCTTGCGATATCTGAGACCCGGTTCCATCCCTGGGTTGGGAAGATCCCCTGGAGAAGGAAATGGCTACCCACTCCAGTCTTCTTGGCTGAAAAATTCCATGGACAAAGGAGCCTGCAGGGCTACAGTCCATGGGATCGCAGAGTTGGACATGACTAAGCACACATATGGCAAATATATTTCAATTAAAAAAGAACAAAAAGTAATTTGTTTCTTTTTATTTCTGAATAATATTTCACAATATAAATATACCACAGTTTGGTTATTTATTCATCTGTTGATAGACAGATGCTTCCAGTTTTTATCTATTAAAAATTAAGCAGCTATGAGCATTCATATGTGGCTTTGTGTCAACATGTTTTCACTTCTTTTATAAATATCTAGAAGCATATTTACAAATATCTAGATATTTATAACAGTAGATATTTATACCTAGATATAAATACCTAGAATTTCTTTTTATGTGAGAGACAGATAATTAGCTTTCTGAGAAATTGCCCAACTCTTTTCAAAGGTGGTTGTATAAATTCTCCCTAGCAATGTATAAGACTTCAAGTTTCTTACTGTTCCCTCCAAAACTTGGAGTTTTAAAATTTGTCAGTGAATGTGAAATAGTATCATATTCTGTTATTAATATTTTCCCCTAATGACGATGAGAAAAAATTTTGGTGTGCCATTTATGTGTCTTACTTTATAAAGCCTTTCTTTAAGTCATTTGCCATATATATATATATATATATTTTTTTTTTTTTAATATGGTTTACTATCTTATCCCAGGCTAAGTCTTGCTTTTTCATATTCTTATTATGGCTCTTGAAGAGGTGAATTTTTTAAGTCCACTTATATTTTTGTTTGTTTTATGAGCAGTGCTTTTATTTCCTAAGAAATGTTGCCTTCTCCAAACCCATGAAAATTTTCATCTGTATTTGTTTCCAGAAGTTCAATTTTTATATCTCAGTTAATTTTTGTGTATAAGAAAGGATTTTGAGTTTTTGATTTTTCCAAAGAGCTATCTGGTTGTTGTAGCACCATCAGTTGAACTGTCTTTCTGAATAGAAATTGTCACTGAATTTTCTTGGGAATGTTGTGAAAAAGCAGTTGACCATATATATTTGGGTCTATTTGTAAGGAGCTATTGTTTTCCTGATACAAATATACAGTCATTTACAACAATTCCACACTATCTTAATCACTGTGGCTATATGGTGAGTCTTAAAATTAAGTAGCAGAAATATTCAGATTTTGCTATTTTAAAAATTTCATTAAAAATTTCTTTCAGCAATGTTGGGGTTTTTCAATGAAATGGTCTTGCTCATCTTCTATCATACCATCTTCAACCTCTACTGTCTCTATGAATTTATATTTTTGGATTTCATATATAAATGACATAAAATTTTTGTCATTTACAGTTTGACTTATTTCACTTAGCATAAGGCCTTTAAGGTTTATCCATATTGTTGCAAATGACAGGATTTCCTTTTTTATGGCTGAATTATATCATGTATCATTGTATACATTCTTTATCCATTCATCAGTGGACACATAGATTATTTCCATGTCTTGGCAGTAGTGAACATTGGAGTATAGATATTACTTCAGAAAACAGATTTTGTTTTCTTTGGATATATAACTAGAAGAGCAATTACTGTATCATATGGTAATTATATTTTTAATTTTTTAAAACTTCCATACTGCTTTCTGTACTAGCTGTAACAATTTACTTTACCATCAGCAGGATGCAAGGGTCCTCTTCTCCCCACATCTTTGCAGCATTTGTTAATATCTTGTCCTTTTGACGACAGCCATTCTAACAGATGTGACATAATATCTCGTCGTGATTCTGATTCACATCTCTCTGATGGTTAGTGATATTAAGTACCTTTTTATGTACCTGCTGGCCATTTTTTCAAAAAATCTATTCTTTCCCTTAGCCTTGGTAATTATTATTATTACTTTTTTTGTTTTTTTGTTTTTGCTGTTGGGTTATGTGACTTCTTTATGTATTTTTAAATGTAAACTTATCAGTTATGTGGTTTAGACGTATTTTCTCCCATTATGTGCATTGCCTTTTCATTTTGTTGATAATTTCCCTTGACTTGCAGAAGGGCTTCGGTTTGTCTATTTTTGCTTTTGCAGCTCATGCTTTTGGGGACATATTTATAAAATCATTGCTAAGACTAATGTTAAAGGGCTTTTTCTCTATCATTACTTTTAGGAGTTTTACAGTTTCAGATCTTACATTTAGGTCTTTAATTCACTGCAAGTTAATTTTTGTGATTGGCATATGATAGACGTTGAGTTTTATCATTTTGCATATTAATATCCTATTTCCTCAGACTATTTAATGAAGAGACTATTTTTTGTCCTTTGAGTATTCTTGGCTCCTTTGTCAAATATTCACTGACCACTTTAGCATGGGTTTATATCTGGGCTCTTAGTTCTATGTTTCTTTTTATACCAGTGCCATAGTATTTTAAGTCTTATAGTTTTGTAATAGTTCAACATCGGGAAGTATGATGCCTCTAGCTTATTTTTTCTTCCTCAGGAAGGCTTGGGGTATTTGGGTCTTTTGTGATTTCATACCAATTTTAGGATTTTTCTTTCTGTTTCTGTGAAAGATGTCATTAGAATCTTGATAGGGATTACATTGAATCTTAAATGCTGTGAGGTAATACAGACTTTGGGAAAATCTTAATTCTTTCAGTCCATGAACACAGGAAGTCTTTCTATTATTTATTTCCTCTTTAATTTCTTTTATCAGTGTATTATCATTTTCAGCGCTCTGCTCTTTCACTTCCTTGTTTAAATTTATTCCTAAGTATATATTACTGTTTTTGTTGCAGTTATAAATGGAATTTTTTTCTTTATTTAATTTTCAGATGATTTTTTATTAGTGTATAAAAACACAACTGATTTTTGTATGTTGATCTTATATCTTGCAACATTACTACATTTTTAATTAGTTCTATCAGTTTTTTAGTAGAATCCTTAGCCTTTTCTGTATTTAATGTCATGTCATCTGCAAACAACGAAGTTTTGCCTTTTTCTCTCCAATTTGGGTGATCTCTGTCTGTCTTTTTCCATCACCCTCTCTCTCTCTCCCTGATTGATCTGGTTAGAATTTCCAGTACTGTGTTAAGACAGGTGTGGTGAGAGTGGGTACCCTTGTCTTATTCCTGACAAAAGCTTTTAGCATTTCACTATTGTATATGACATTTGCTGTGATCTTCTCATATGTGGTCTTTATATGCTGAGGTATGTATTTTGTATGCCTAATTTGGTGAGTTCCTATGAAACGTTGGTGAATGAAACTGAACTATGTCAAATACTTTACTCACAACTATCAAAATGATCATAAAATTTTGTGTTTCCTTCTGTTAATGTAATGCATCACACTTATTGAGGAGGGCATCACAACCCACTCCAGTATTCTTGCCTGGAGAATCCCTGTGGACAGAAGAGCCTGATGGGCTGCAGTCCCTAGGGTCTCAAAGAGTCAGACACAACTGAGCAACTAAACATACATATCATTTTTATTTATTTGCATATATTTTGCCAACTTTGCATTCTGGTGGTGAATCCCATATGATTATAGTATATTACTTTTTTCCCACTGGGCTATTGAATTGATTTCCTGATATTTTATGAGAATTTTGAATCTGTATTTACAAGGGACATTGACCTCCAAATTTCTTTTCTTATACTGCCTTGTCTGGCTTTGTTATCAGGGTAATATTGGCCTCAATAAATTATTTTAAGAGTGTTCCAACCTCTTGAAATTTTAGAACAGTATGAGAATGATTGGGAAAATCTTAATTCTTTCAGTCCATGAACACAGGAAGTCTTTCTATTATTTATTTCCTCTTTAATTTCTTTTATCAGTGTATTATCATTTTCAGCGCTCTGCTCTTTCACTTCCTTGTTTAAATTTATTCCTAAGTATATATTACTGTTTTTGTTGCAGTTATAAATGGAATTTTTTTCTTTATTTAATTTTCAGATGATTTTTATTAGTGTATAAAAACACAACTGATTTTTGTATGTTGATCTTATATCTTGCAACATTACTACATTTTTAATTAGTTCTATCAGTTTTTTAGTAGAATCCTTAGCCTTTTCTGTATTTAATGTCATGTCATCTGCAAACAACGAAGTTTTGCCTTTTTCTCTCCAATTTGGGTGATCTCTGTCTGTCTTTTTCCATCACCCTCTCTCTCTCTCCCTGATTGATCTGGTTAGAATTTCCAGTACTGTGTTAAGACAGGTGTGGTGAGAGTGGGTACCCTTGTCTTATTCCTGACAAAAGCTTTTAGCATTTCACTATTGTATATGACATTTGCTGTGATCTTCTCATATGTGGTCTTTATATGCTGAGGTATGTATTTTGTATGCCTAATTTGGTGAGTTCCTATGAAACGTTGGTGAATGAAACTGAACTATGTCAAATACTTTACTCACAACTATCAAAATGATCATAAAATTTTGTGTTTCCTTCTGTTAATGTAATGCATCACACTTATTGAGGAGGGCATCACAACCCACTCCAGTATTCTTGCCTGGAGAATCCCTGTGGACAGAAGAGCCTGATGGGCTGCAGTCCCTAGGGTCTCAAAGAGTCAGACACAACTGAGCAACTAAACATACATATCATTTTTATTTATTTGCATATATTTTGCCAACTTTGCATTCTGGTGGTGAATCCCATATGATTATAGTATATTACTTTTTTTTCCCACTGGGCTATTGAATTGATTTCCTGATATTTTATGAGAATTTTGAATCTGTATTTACAAGGGACATTGACCTCCAAATTTCTTTTCTTATACTGCCTTGTCTGGCTTTGTTATCAGGGTAATATTGGCCTCAATAAATTATTTTAAGAGTGTTCCAACCTCTTGAAATTTTAGAACAGTATGAGAATGATTGACATTAATTCTTGAAATGTTTGGTAGAACGCATCAGTAAAACCGATCCTGAGTTTTTCTTTGTTGAGAAATTGTCAGTTATTGATTTAATCTCCTTATTTGTTTTTAGCCTATTCTGATTTTCCATTTCTTCCTGGTTATTGGTAGGCTGTATGTTTCTAGGAATTTATCCAGTTTTTCTGAGTTACCGAATTTGTTGGCTTATAATTTTTCATAGTAGTCTCTTATGATCCTTTGTTATTTCTGTGGCATCAGTTGATTTGATATGTTTGAGTCTACTTAAAGGTTGTCTGGTTTTGTTTATCTTTTTAAAAACCAGCTTAGAAGAGCTTGAGGGGAGTGACTTCCTCATCAAAGAAGTATTTCTGCAGATGTCACAGGTTTTATGGCAGGGATAAAGTAAAGAGAAATTCTTTAGATAAAAAGTTAGACTGGGGCTTCCCTGGTGGTCCAGTGGGTAAGGACACCGCCTTGCAGTGCAAGGGGTGCCTGTTCTATCCAGGGCCTGGGAAGATCCCACGTGCCACAGAGCAGCTGGACCAATGTGTCCAACTACCGAGCTGGAAGCTCTGGAGCGAAAAAGGCCGCTGCAATGGGAGGCCCACACAGGCCAAAGAACAAAGATGGATGAAAATGCATAAATGAAAGACCAATAGAAGTGACCAAAAAAAGAGAGACTGGATGGTATCTAAGATACCCTCCAAGATTTTATGGTTAATCTATATCAGTGCCTCATTTTCCTGCCATCTCTCTTTCAAACAAATTAATTCCTTTTTCCCCCTTTCTGCATTTATGAACTACATTCATGTGATTCTATATGATTATAGTTTTTGCCAACTTTGCATTCTGGTGGTGAATCTATATGATTATAGTGTATGACTTTTTCCCACTGGGCTATTGAATTGATTTCCTGATATTTTATGAGAATTTTGAATCTGTATTTACAAGGGACATTGACCTCCAAATTTCTTTTCTTATACTGCCTTGTCTGGCTTTGTTATCAGGGTAATATTGGCCTCAATAAATTATTTTAAGAGTGTTCCAACCTCTTGAAATTTTAGAACAGTATGAGAATGATTGACATTAATTCTTGAAATGTTTGGTAGAACGCATCAGTAAAACCGATCCTGAGTTTTTCTTTGTTGAGAAATTGTCAGTTATTGATTTAATCTCCTTATTTGTTTTTAGCCTATTCTGATTTTCCATTTCTTCCTGGTTATTGGTAGGCTGTATGTTTCTAGGAATTTATCCAGTTTTTCTGAGTTACCGAATTTGTTGGCTTATAATTTTTCATAGTAGTCTCTTATGATCCTTTGTTATTTCTGTGGCATCAGTTGATTTGATATGTTTGAGTCTACTTAAAGGTTGTCTGGTTTTGTTTATCTTTTTAAAAACCAGCTTAGAAGAGCTTGAGGGGAGTGACTTCCTCATCAAAGAAGTATTTCTGCAGATGTCACAGGTTTTATGGCAGGGATAAAGTAAAGAGAAATTCTTTAGATAAAAAGTTAGACTGGGGCTTCCCTGGTGGTCCAGTGGGTAAGGACACCGCCTTGCAGTGCAAGGGGTGCCTGTTCTATCCAGGGCCTGGGAAGATCCCACGTGCCACAGAGCAGCTGGATCGATGCGTCCAACTACCGAGCTGGAACTCTGGAGCGAAAGAGGCCACTGCAATGGGAGGCCCACACAGGCCAAAGAACAAAGATGGATGAAAATGCATAAATGAAAGACCAATAGAAGTGACCAAAAAAAGAGAGACTGGATGGTATCTAAGATACCCTCCAAGATTTTATGGTTAATCTATATCAGTGCCTCATTTTCCTGCCATCTCTCTTTCAAACAAATTAATTCCTTTCTTTTTGTCACTCTACTTTAGAAATGGTATATCTTTTATTTGTGACAATTAAGAGGTAATGTAGACTTGAGTCCAAACTTTTAAGAACAATCAGCAAAATACCTCTCAAATACAAATAGAAAATAAAAGAAATTCACCAAAGAGTTACTGATACCAAAACTTGAAATTGATGTGGTGAATTTGTACCAGTCTTAAGGGAAAGAATAATTTACTCAGAAATGTGGAAGCCTTATTTATTTCACAAGGAGTAACGATACTGAAGTAGAGGCAGAGAGAAAGGAAGCACAAGCAGACAGGCTGACTGCTGCTTTCAGCCCTGACAGTCTCACCGGCGGATGTGGGTCAGAATTTTATCTATGTAAACTGAATGTTAAGTTGTCCTGAGGAAGATCTATAATGCCTAACACGTTGTAAATCCTCTACCTCCTGCCTAGAAAAACGCAACCTAATAAAAACTTCCTGATACATAATTTGAAACCCCATGGCTTAATTGCAGAGAGAGAACAAATTGATACAGGCAGATTACTATTATTTAACATTTATTAAACACCCACAGTGTACTTGGTGTTCTATAAAACATGGGTGAATCCATACCTTCTTAGTGTCAAACTTCACTTTCAAGCAAAACATATGCACGCACAGATGAAAAAGGTTTAAAAAATACTTCTAAAAACATCATTCATGCTATATCATATATGTATACACTTTATGCATTTTATATTGACACATACATACAAAATATTTTTAAAATATTATCCCATGCTATAGACTTACAAGGCTAAATGCTTAAATCCCTCCCTAATACACAACCACACATTTTTTGCTTTAAAAAGGATAACGACAAAAATAAATGCTAATAATGTAGGCAGTTTTAACTAAGGATGACCAATAGAACAAAGTTGCCGAAATTGGAATATATAAAAGAAAAGAGACTGGAAGTCTGTTTCTCTTCAGATAACTATATTCAATTAATATTAATTAGCCTCCCTAACTTTTAAGGGACTTCTTTCAGGCTTCACATATATATACATATATATATTTTGTTGTTGTTGTTTAGTCACTAAATCGTCTCCAATTCTTTTATGACCCCATAGACCCTAGGCCAACAAACTCCTCTGTTCCTGGGATTTCTCAAGCAAGAATACTAGAGTGGGGCTTCCTGGTGGTCCAGTGGGTAAGGACACTGCCTTGCAGTAAAGGGGTGCCAGTTTGATCCCTGGCCTGAGAAGATCCCACGTGCTGCGGAGCAGCTGGGCTGATATGTCCAACCATGGAGCCGAAGCTCTGGAGCGCATGCACCCAGAGCCAGTGCTCTGTGGTGAGAGAGCCTACAATGGGAGGCCTACACAGGCCAAGAACGAAGATGGATGAAATAAATAAATGAAAGACCAATAGAAGTGGCCAAAAAAAAAAAAACCTTTAAAAAAAAAAGAATACTAGAGTGGGTTACCATTTCCTTCTCCAGGGAATCTTCCCCACCTGGTGATCTAACCCACATCTCCTGCATTGGCAAGCACATTCTTTACCACTAAACCACCAGGATTTTTCACCCTGAGGAAGATCTATAATGCCTAACACGTTGTAAATCCTCCACCTGCTGCCTAGAAAAACGCAACCTAATAAAAACTTCCTGATACATAATTTGAAACCCCATGGCTTAATTGCAGAGAGAGAACAAATTGATACAGGCAGATTACTATTATTTAACATTTATTAAACACCCACAGTGTACTTGGTGTTCTATAAAACATGGGTGAATCCATACCTTCTTAGTGTCAAACTTCACTTTCAAGCAAAACATATGCACGCACAGATGAAAAAGGTTTAAAAAATACTTCTAAAAACATCATTCATGCTATATCATATATGTATACACTTTATGCATTTTATATTGACACATACATACAAAATATTTTTAAAATATTATCCCATGCTATAGACTTACAAGGCTAAATGCTTAAATCCCTCCCTAATACACACACACACACACACATTTTTTGCTTTAAAAAGGATAACGACAAAAATAAATGCTAATAATGTAGGCAGTTTTAACTAAGGATGACCAATAGAACAAAGTTGCCGAAATTGGAATATATAAAAGAAAAGAGACTGGAAGTCTGTTTCTCTTCAGATAACTATATTCAATTAATATTAATTAGCCTCCCTAACTTTTAAGGGACTTCTTTCAGGCTTCACATATATATACATATATATATTTTGTTGTTGTTGTTTAGTCACTAAATCGTCTCCAATTCTTTTATGACCCCATAGACCCTAGGCCAACAAACTCCTCTGTTCCTGGGATTTCTCAAGCAAGAATACTAGAGTGGGGCTTCCCTGGTGGTCCAGTGGGTAAGGACACTGCCTTGCAGTAAAAGGGGTGCCAGTTTGATCCCTGGCCTGAGAAGATCCCACGTGCTGCGGAGCAGCTGGGCTGATATGTCCAACCATGGAGCCGAAGCTCTGGAGCGCATGCACCCAGAGCCAGTGCTCTGTGGTGAGAGAGGCCCCTGCAATGGGAGGCCTACACAGGCCAAAGAACGAAGATGGATGAAATAAATAAATGAAAGACCAATAGAAGTGGCCAAAAAAAAAAAAACCTTTAAAAAAAAAAGAATACTAGAGTGGGTTACCATTTCCTTCTCCAGGGAATCTTCCCGACCTGGTGATCTAACCCACATCTCCTGCATTGGCAAGCACATTCTTTACCACTAAACCACCAGGGATTTTTATCTCTGTATGTATGCGTATATAATATTTCATTCATTGTGTGTTGGAAAAAAGTAGAATAATATAGAAAAAAACAAAAAGGATTCAAAATATCAAGATGGAGGGATAGTCATTTATTTCGTACTTTAGGTAACATGCATGAGATTGTTATCCGAGTTAAAAAACTTGGAAAGGGATAGTTAAAATGATAAACATTTATTTTATGATGAAATAGTGTAACGTTAAGTGAGCACTCTTCTCTGCTAATTTTGGTTTGTGAATTCTGTTCCTACTTTCCAGGCTTTTGTGTTCCTTATTATCATCAGTATTGCTAAAAATAAATAATGACTCTCTAGCTGCAGGCCTCTGTAGCATATTGCTGGTTAAGGTTAGGATACTCCTTTATGTTAACACAAAGCCATATACACAGGCATGTGCACTGTTATCACCTCACTTCTCAGCACTTCACATGTATTTCCCCTGAAGGGGCATTTCCTTCCACTTTAATTCCGACAAAGTCAGTTCAATATATGCTGAGCACCTACACTGTATCCCATGTTAACTGGGAGCTTAGGAAACAGGAATATAATAAAGATGAAAAAAGACCAAGTCATAGTCTAAGAAGGGACACAGACATATTTTTTTTAATTTACTTTTATTCTTTATTTTAAAGGTTTTACAGAGTTTTGTTGTTCACATACATGTATGTTCCCAGATCAGTCATATGCATATCCATGGTCCCCACCCACCCAGATCCCCCATCCCACCCCCAGACCTTTGCCCCAAGCCATTGTAAGCACTCCTATTCCCTTAGCACTATGACACTAGCTATCTTTTCGACACATAACACTATAGGTTTCCTTGTTACTTCCTCCATGCTTCCCCTCCTATTTATTCACCACGATGTCCCTATGTCTATTCTGTTTGATCCCTGGCCTGAGAAGATCCCACGTGCTGCGGAGCAGCTGGGCTGATATGTCCAACCATGGAGCCGAAGCTCTGGAGCGCATGCACCCAGAGCCAGTGCTCTGTGGTGAGAGAGGCCCCTGCAATGGGAGGCCTACACAGGCCAAAGAACGAAGATGGATGAAATAAATAAATGAAAGACCAATAGAAGTGGCCAAAAAAAAAAAAACCTTTAAAAAAAAAAGAATACTAGAGTGGGTTACCATTTCCTTCTCCAGGGAATCTTCCCGACCTGGTGATCTAACCCACATCTCCTGCATTGGCAAGCACATTCTTTACCACTAAACCACCAGGGATTTTTATCTCTGTATGTATGCGTATATAATATTTCATTCATTGTGTGTTGGAAAAAAGTAGAATAATATAGAAAAAAACAAAAAGGATTCAAAATATCAAGATGGAGGGATAGTCATTTATTTCGTACTTTAGGTAACATGCATGAGATTGTTATCCGAGTTAAAAAACTTGGAAAGGGATAGTTAAAATGATAAACATTTATTTTATGATGAAATAGTGTAACGTTAAGTGAGCACTCTTCTCTGCTAATTTTGGTTTGTGAATTCTGTTCCTACTTTCCAGGCTTTTGTGTTCCTTATTATCATCAGTATTGCTAAAAATAAATAATGACTCTCTAGCTGCAGGCCTCTGTAGCATATTGCTGGTTAAGGTTAGGATACTCCTTTATGTTAACACAAAGCCATATACACAGGCATGTGCACTGTTATCACCTCACTTCTCAGCACTTCACATGTATTTCCCCTGAAGGGGCATTTCCTTCCACTTTAATTCCGACAAAGTCAGTTCAATATATGCTGAGCACCTACACTGTATCCCATGTTAACTGGGAGCTTAGGAAACAGGAATATAATAAAGATGAAAAAAGACCAAGTCATAGTCTAAGAAGGGACACAGACATATTTTTTTTAATTTACTTTTATTCTTTATTTTAAAGGTTTTACAGAGTTTTGTTGTTCACATACATGTATGTTCCCAGATCAGTCATATGCATATCCATGGTCCCCACCCACCCAGATCCCCCATCCCACCCCTCAGACCTTTGCCCCAAGCCATTGTAAGCACTCCTATTCCCTTAGCACTGTGACACTAGCTATCTTTTCCACACATAACACTATAGGTTTCCTTGTTACTTCCTCCATGCTTCCCCTTCTATTTATTCACCACGATGTCCCTATGTCTATGCTCTGTCTTTTTTTTTTTCATGAGTTCCCTGTGTGTGATATCAAGACCGTCCTACTAGATTCCATATATGTGTGTTAGTATACTGTATTTGTCTTTCTCTTTTTGACTTACTTCACTTTTTATGATAGGTTCTAGAGCCAGCCACTTCATTAGGATTGAGTCTTCTGCATTTCTTTTAACAGCTGAGTAGTATTCCATTGTATATATGTACCAGAGCTTCACAGACATATTACCAAGAGATTTTAGGAGCAAGTAATAAGAGTAGGTGTAAAATGCTTTGAGGGACAAGAACGAACAGTTGATTCTACCTAGGACTCTGAGAAACTCTCTTCTGATTACAGAAGTCAGATCTATTTCCAATGATCAGTATAAGAAGCAGCAGGTGAGAGTCTCTTTGATAACACCAGGTACAAACTATTTTGTTACTGATCGTGGACTCCTTTATGAGGCTTCTGGTATTGTTATTTTCTGTAGTGTACTACGTTTGCCTATATTTATGCTCTATTTCCCTAACTCTGTAGCTCCTTATGCCTTGAACACAGCCGTAGAGTTACTGATTTCAGGTGTAAAATAAAAAGCCATTTCTGTGCCTTCATTCCCTCCACTCTCAATTAGGCACATCTGTGTCTGAGATACTGAAGCACTTCATAATATTTTTAAGAAGGAGTTACCACTTTTCTTTTAATTTGAGGTTTGTATATCTGACTTCCCCAGACTAAGCCCCTTAAGGCTAGGGACTAGGTCTTATGGCAGGCTTATAGGTAGTATTGCCAAATTTAGCACATTAGATACTGGATGTCCAGTTAAATTCGAGGTTCAGATTAACACTACATTTGAAAAAATTTTTGAAATTTGGCCTCTTTTTTAAAATTTTTTGAATTTTCATCCATCTTTATTCTTCGCCCTGTGTGCGCCTCCCATTGCCGTGGCCTGTCTTGTTGCAGAGCACCAACTCTCGGTACATGTGCTCCAGAGTGCTGGCTCTAGTTGGACACACTGGTCCAGCTGCTCCATGGCACATGGGATCTTCCTGACCAGGGACCGAACCAGTGCCCTTCCTATTCCCTTACTTCACCACAAATTTTTCCCTATGCTCCTTTTTGTCCTCTGTCTTTTTTTTCATGAGTTCCCTGTGGGGGATATCAAGACCGTCCTACTAGATTCCATATATCTGTGTTAGTATACTGTATTTGTCTTCCTATTTTGACTTACTTCACTTTTTATGATAGGTTCTAGAGCCAGCCACTTCATTAGGATTGAGTCTTCTGCATTTCTTTTAACATCTGAGTAGTATTCCATTGTATATATGTACCAGAGCTTCACAGACATATTACCAAGAGATTTTAGGAGCAAGTAATAAGAGTAGGTGTAAAATGCTTTGAGGGACAAGAACGAACAGTTGATTCTACCTAGGACTCTGAGAAACTCTCTTCTGATTACAGAAGTCAGATCTATTTCCAATGATCAGTATAAGAAGCAGCAGGTGAGAGTCTCTTTGATAACACCAGGTACAAACTATTTTGTTACTGATCGTGGACTCCTTTATGAGGCTTCTGGTATTGTTATTTTCTGTAGTGTACTACGTTTGCCTATATTTATGCTCTATTTCCCTAACTCTGTAGCTCCTTATGCCTTGAACACAGCCGTAGAGTTACTGATTTCAGGTGTAAAATAAAAAGCCATTTCTGTGCCTTCATTCCCTCCACTCTCAATTAGGCACATCTGTGTCTGAGATACTGAAGCACTTCATAATATTTTTAAGAAGGAGTTACCACTTTTCTTTTAATTTGAGGTTTGTATATCTGACTTCCCCAGACTAAGCCCCTTAAGGCTAGGGACTAGGTCTTATGGCAGGCTTATAGGTAGTATTGCCAAATTTAGCACATTAGATACTGGATGTCCAGTTAAATTCGAGGTTCAGATTAACACTACATTTGAAAAAAAATTTTTTGAAATTTGGCCTCTTTTTTTTTTAATTTTTTTGAATTTTCATCCATCTTTATTCTTCGGCCTGTGTGGGCCTCCCATTGCAGTGGCCTCTCTTGTTGCAGAGCACCAACTCTCAGTACATGTGCTCCAGAGTGCTGGCTCATAGTTGGACACACTGGTCCAGCTGCTCCGTGGCACGTGGGATCTTCCTGAGTCAAGGATCGAAACAGTGCCCCTTGCACTGCAATGTGGACTCTTTACCCACTGGACCACTAGGGAAACCCAACACTACATTTTTTTTTTTTTAAAGATTTATTTATTTATTTATTTTAGGGCGGCAGACAGGTTGGGGAGGGAGGGGAGCAGGCGGGCCACTTCTGTTGGTCTTCCATTTCTCCATTTTTCATCCGTCTTTGTTCTCTGGCTCCTGTGGGCCTCCCATCGCGGTGGCGTCTGTCGTTGCAGAGCGCCGGCTCTGGGCGCATGCGCTCCAGAGTGCTGGCTCATAGTTGGACACACTGGTCCAGCTGCTCCGTGGCACGTGGGATCTTCCTGAGTCAAGGATCGAAACAGTGCCCCTTGCACTGCAATGTGGACTCTTTACCCACTGGACCACTAGGGAAACCCAACACTACATTTTTTTTTTTTTAAAGATTTATTTATTTATTTATTTTAGGGCGGCAGACAGGTTGGGGAGGGAGGGGAGCAGGCGGGCCACTTCTGTTGGTCTTCCATTTCTCCATTTTTCATCCGTCTTTGTTCTCTGGCTCCTGTGGGCCTCCCATCGCGGTGGCGTCTGTCGTTGCAGAGCGCCGGCTCTGGGCGCATGCGCTCCAGAGCTCCGGCTTGGTAATTGGACACATCGGTCCAGCCGCTCCGCGGCACGTGGGATCTTCCCAGGCCAGGGCTCGAAGTGGCGCCCCTTGCACTGCAAGGCGGTGTCCTTATCCACTGGACCACCAGGGGAAGCCCCCAACACTACATTTTTAATAGAAGTGAATATAAAGTATTTTATGGACATAAATTATATACAGTAATATTTATTCTAATAGTGATATATTTGTGCTCTATTAAAATTATTCATTGCTTATCTGAAATTCAAATTGAACTAGTCATTATGTATTTTATTTGGCAACCCTACATGGCGATTTCCCAAAAAGGACCACGGTGAAAGCAGTTTTTTTGTCTTTTTTGTGCTCATCACATCGCTGCTGATGTGGAGCCTACGGCAAATCCTGTTATTGGCCCTTTGCTAATGAAAGAGCTCGTAGATTTACAGCCGTGAGTATCACTGATGAGGTCCATGGGAAGCTTGGGCAGGATCCACAGTGTGTGCTTCCTGGGGTAGCGGACTCAGTGTGCCCAGCAGCTGGAACCATGAGCAGGCCTAGGAGACTGTGGGGAGGCGCAGGAAGGGTGGTACCCTCAACTGTGGACAGAGCAATAGAGAATTTTCAGAGTAATCAAACCATTAAATATCCATCTTCCTTTATTAGGAGGTAAATTTTTTGTTTTCATTTTTCTTTTAAAATTATTATGATTATTATTTTTGCTGTGGACTGTTTTTTTTTATTATTATTATTCCTTATTTTAAAGGTTTTACAGAGTTTTGTTGTTCACAGACATGTATGTTCCCAGATCAGTCATATGCATATCCATGGTCCCCACCCGCCCAGATCCCCCCATCCCACCCCTCCAGACCTTCGCCCCAAGCCATTGTAAGCACTCCTATTCCCTTAGCACTATGACACTAGCTATCTTTTCCACACATAACACTATAGGTTTTCTTGTTACTTCCTCCATGCTTCCCCCTCCCTATTTCTTCACCACAATGTCCCTATGTCTATGCTCTGTCTGTTTTTCCATGAGTTCCCTGCGTGTGATATCAAGACCGTCCTACTAGATTCCATATATGTGTGTTAGTATGCTGTATTTGTCTTTCTCTTTTTGACTTACTTCACTTTTGATGATAGGTTCTAGAGCCAGCCACTTCATTAGGACTGAGTCTTCTGCATTTCCTTTAACAGCTGAGTAGTTGCTGTGGACTATTTTTAATGTCCTTGTCAAATTTATTACAGTATTGTTTCTGGGTTTTTTTTGTTTTTTCTTTTTTGACCATGAGACATGTGGGATGTGAGCTCCCTGTCCAGGGATCAAACTCACACCCTCTGCACTGGAAGGGAAAGTCTTGACCACTGCTCCACCAGGGGAGTCCCAAGGGAGGAGTTTTTTAACTCACTTTTCCTCTTTAGAAGCTACCCAATGTTAAACTTTCTGGTATCGGCAAATCTGACCATTTAGAGGAGGCGGCATCACATGGTGAACCGCAAGCAGTAAAGAAGTCAGACCAGGGGTGCGGTCCCAGCATCCCTCTCACTAGTGGTGTCAGCAACCTCAAGAGGGCCCTGGGGGCTTCGGCTTCACCCTCAGAGGACAGCATTTGCCCTTTCCTATATAGTTATTAGATATGATCCAGAGAATTAGTGGCTCAAGCAGTGAAGTATCTGCCTGCAATGCAGGAGGCCTGAGCTCAATCCTGGGTCAGGAAGATCCGCTGGAGAAGGGAATGGCTACCCACTCTAGCCTTCTTGCCTGGAGAATCCCATGGACAGAGGAGCCTGGAAGGCTACAGTCCATGGGATTGCAGAGTCGGACACAACTGAGCAAGCAACTGAGCGATTGACATTTTCACTTTCAGAGAATTACAAAAAAAAATGCAGTTTCAAGTCTTGTGTTCCAAATGTCTTGACATTCTTAATACCTGCCCAAATAAATTCTGAAACCACCCCTGTAATTGTGAATTTCTGCACACAATCAGCTTCTATGAAGCCCATTTTCCACATCTGTCCACTGAAAACACTGTTGCATCTGGTGTAGGGTTATTGTACAGTGTAAAGATAACAGATGTGATGCACCTGCAACACATTAGGCATTTGAGAAACATTAATTCTTACCATTATGTTGAATCCATAACTAGCTTCTGTGCTTTGTTTCTTCTCCATTTGTGTGAGCTTGACTAAATATAGGTATCTATACCATAACCGTCTCATCATATATTTGCTTCCTCTGTCTCTGCAACTTAGTGTTCACAAAAATTTGTCTCTTCTTTTTGACAGTCTGTTTATGTCTCCTTCTGGGAGCCAAAGCTCCTCTCATTTCAGAATAAAGTGATTAGCACTGGGGTGGGGGATGGGGTCTAACTCTATGAATTCAGAGAGAAGTGCAAAGTGAATAAGTTCTTACATATTTTTCATACTTGGGGACCTCTGATAACTGTGACTGGACACACACGTGAACACACAACAGATGCTACAGGCCCCCGACATTGTGGTGTTATGTTTATATCCCTTGAATGTGAATCCTCTGTAATATGATTTTATAAATATACTTTTAATATGTGATGGCCATTCACTTATTTTCTCATGTAGAGGACTGTCAGATCAAGTGTCAGCATCAGAGACGAAAATGAGACAGTTCCACGAAGGAGGAAATAGCCATTGCTGTGGAAATGCCAGGGTAATAACCACCTCCGTGGGTGAGGTGCTCCTAGGTCCCCGTCATATTTCAGGGGCCATGATGGCACTCCACCGTGGAGCTGTTCCCTCAGTCGGGGTTTTATTTAATGCAGGAGGCCTGAGCTCAATCCTGGGTCAGGAAGATCCGCTGGAGAAGGGAATGGCTACCCACTCTAGCCTTCTTGCCTGGAGAATCCCATGGACAGAGGAGCCTGGAAGGCTACAGTCCATGGGATTGCAGAGTCGGACACAACTGAGCAAGCAACTGAGCGATTGACATTTTCACTTTCAGAGAATTACAAAAAAAAATGCAGTTTCAAGTCTTGTGTTCCAAATGTCTTGACATTCTTAATACCTGCCCAAATAAATTCTGAAACCACCCCTGTAATTGTGAATTTCTGCACACAATCAGCTTCTATGAAGCCCATTTTCCACATCTGTCCACTGAAAACACTGTTGCATCTGGTGTAGGGTTATTGTACAGTGTAAAGATAACAGATGTGATGCACCTGCAACACATTAGGCATTTGAGAAACATTAATTCTTACCATTATGTTGAATCCATAACTAGCTTCTGTGCTTTGTTTCTTCTCCATTTGTGTGAGCTTGACTAAATATAGGTATCTATACCATAACCGTCTCATCATATATTTGCTTCCTCTGTCTCTGCAACTTAGTGTTCACAAAAATTTGTCTCTTCTTTTTGACAGTCTGTTTATGTCTCCTTCTGGGAGCCAAAGCTCCTCTCATTTCAGAATAAAGTGATTAGCACTGGGGTGGGGGATGGGGTCTAACTCTATGAATTCAGAGAGAAGTGCAAAGTGAATAAGTTCTTACATATTTTTCATACTTGGGGACCTCTGATAACTGTGACTGGACACACACGTGAACACACAACAGATGCTACAGGCCCCCGACATTGTGGTGTTATGTTTATATCCCTTGAATGTGAATCCTCTGTAATATGATTTTATAAATATACTTTTAATATGTGATGGCCATTCACTTATTTTCTCATGTAGAGGACTGTCAGATCAAGTGTCAGCATCAGAGACGAAAATGAGACAGTTCCACGAAGGAGGAAATAGCCATTGCTGTGGAAATGCCAGGGTAATAACCACCTCCGTGGGTGAGGTGCTCCTAGGTCCCCGTCATATTTCAGGGGCCATGATGGCACTCCAGCCGTGGAGCTGTTCCCTCAGTCGGGGGTTATTTCATACTC
Organism: Tragulus kanchil; assembly: GCA_022376925.1. NCBI lineage: Eukaryota > Metazoa > Chordata > Mammalia > Artiodactyla > Tragulidae > Tragulus > Tragulus kanchil. The sequence goes on from JAIOJX010000025.1 coordinate 74,710,812, forward strand.
ATCTGATCTGCAAGAGACTGAATCCCTGGGGGCTAAGCACTTGTGAACTGGCTTCAGAGAGTAAAGAAGCTCATATTTGTTTGAGGGCAGTAACCATCCTGGTGTATAATATGGGGCCAAGTGCCTGATCTTGTTAGGAGAGAGTCTTCTTTCCTTGTAGGAAACAGGGAAATGGATCCTGTTCATCTCACAACAGTGATTGTTTGTCTGTGCTCTGTACTGTAGGTGCGACTTTTTAGAACAATAAATGCAAGTAATTCATCATTCTCTTAATTTCTTAAGTCTCAGCCATGAAGAGGGATCTGCTCTAAGATGTGGCTAACCACTTGTATTCTCCTAATTTTTTTTTGCAGGGCCCACATTTTTTAGCCCTCCTTGACAGACTGATTCATTCCTATATCATTAATTAGAAAGTAATACTTGAATACAACAAATTAACACTTTAGGATGATTTCATTAGTACTATCACCAAAAAGAAAAATGAATTTTATGAACTTTTCTAACAGCGAAACTGCATCTTGGAAAAAATTTTGCATTTGTGGTTTCCTATATTATTTAGAAAATATAAATAAGCGGATCACAGTTCACTTGGCATAAGTATCTATACGACAACCTTCTAATGAGATGTTTTCATCCTCCTAGGAGAATTTTATATATGCTTCTTCTCTGAAAGGGTAGAACTGTTTTGTGCCTTGTTTTTCTTATCTATAAATTGGGTACAATAGTAATAAGCTATCATATTACATATGATAGATACTTAATATGGTACTTTTTTTTGTAATATAATATGATTTTATAAATATACTTTTAATATGTGATGGCCATTCACTTATTTTCTCATGTAGAGGACTGTCAGATCAAGTGTCAGCATCAGAGACGAAAATGAGACAGTTCCACGAAGGAGGAAATAGCCATTGCTGTGGAAATGCCAGGGTAATAACCACCTCCGTGGGTGAGGTGCTCCTAGGTCCCCGTCATATTTCAGGGGCCATGATGGCACTCCAGCCGTGGAGCTGTTCCCTCAGTCGGGGGTTATTTCATACTCATCTGATCTGCAAGAGACTGAATCCCTGGGGGCTAAGCACTTGTGAACTGGCTTCAGAGAGTAAAGAAGCTCATATTTGTTTGAGGGCAGTAACCATCCTGGTGTATAATATGGGGCCAAGTGCCTGATCTTGTTAGGAGAGAGTCTTCTTTCCTTGTAGGAAACAGGGAAATGGATCCTGTTCATCTCACAACAGTGATTGTTTGTCTGTGCTCTGTACTGTAGGTGCGACTTTTTAGAACAATAAATGCAAGTAATTCATCATTCTCTTAATTTCTTAAGTCTCAGCCATGAAGAGGGATCTGCTCTAAGATGTGGCTAACCACTTGTATTCTCCTAATTTTTTTTTGCAGGGCCCACATTTTTTAGCCCTCCTTGACAGACTGATTCATTCCTATATCATTAATTAGAAAGTAATACTTGAATACAACAAATTAACACTTTAGGATGATTTCATTAGTACTATCACCAAAAAGAAAAATGAATTTTATGAACTTTTCTAACAGCGAAACTGCATTTTGGGAAAAAAATTTTGCATTTGTGGTTTCCTATATTATTTAGAAAATATAAATAAGCGGATCACAGTTCACTTGGCATAAGTATCTATACGACAACCTTCTAATGAGATGTTTTCATCCTCCTAGGAGAATTTTATATATGCTTCTTCTCTGAAAGGGTAGAACTGTTTTGTGCCTTGTTTTTCTTATCTATAAATTGGGTACAATAGTAATAAGCTATCATATTACATATGATAGATACTTAATATGGTACCTATTAATATCTTATTATAAATTATTTCAGCACATTAAATACTTAAACACATGTAAAGAGCATAAACTAGTGCATGGCACATATTAAAACAGTACCATTTTAGTTATAATAATAATTTATTGTTACCTTGTGAAATCTAGGCCCATTCTGGGCATCCGGCTCAATTGCTTGGTTTTCCTTTAACAGGAATTGATGGTTCCAGGTTCTTTGGGACTCTCTGCTAGTCACAGGAGACTTATAATAATAATTATCTGTATTGTAGTAATTGTATACAGGTTCTGTCATATGTCTGCTGTTAGAATCTGATTCTCAATTATGGTTGTTTAAATCTTAATTATTTCAGTACTTTCTAAAGGCTTTGCTGAGACAAATACTCTTATGTACTCATGTAGTGGAATAAATAAACAAAAATTCAAGTGAAGACACAAATGTCTGAAGTTCAGTCTGGAAAGCCTTTAATCTATTAAAATTTACCATAAATTGAAGACACAAGTTCATGTCTTACTTAGTTATGTCAGCTCTGTATGAAAAATGAAGAAAAGCTTCATTTTCTGACCTAATCTTAGGGACTAGTCCTTCAGGAGTGCAGATCTGATGGGATTAATCTGTAGAGAAATTTAAGCTTCAAGGCTGAGTTAACAAGTGATGGAGCAACCAGCCAGGAGCAAGTGGAGTTTAACAGCTCTGTGTGGTCAGGGAAAGAAACAGTTAAAGAGAGCCCTGTGGAAAACTATATGGACGGAAGAGGAGTTTGGGGGAGAATGGCTATGTGTATATGTATGACTGTTCACTTGAAACTATATTTGTTAATTGGCTATTTGTTGTGAAAAATGAATTTTATGAACTTTTCTAACAGCGAAACTGCATCTTGGAAAAAATTTTGCATTTGTGGTTTCCTATATTATTTAGAAAATATAAATAAGCGGATCACAGTTCACTTGGCATAAGTATCTATACGACAACCTTCTAATGAGATGTTTTCATCCTCCTAGGAGAATTTTATATATGCTTCTTCTCTGAAAGGGTAGAACTGTTTTGTGCCTTGTTTTTCTTATCTATAAATTGGGTACAATAGTAATAAGCTATCATATTACATATGATAGATACTTAATATGGTACCTATTAATATCTTATTATAAATTATTTCAGCACATTAAATACTTAAACACATGTAAAGAGCATAAACTAGTGCATGGCACATATTAAAACAGTACCATTTTAGTTATAATAATAATTTATTGTTACCTTGTGAAATCTAGGCCCATTCTGGGCATCCGGCTCAATTGCTGGGTTTTCCTTTAACAGGGAATTGATGGTTCCAGGTTCTTTGGGACTCTCTGCTAGTCACAGGAGACTTATAATAATAATTATCTGTATTGTAGTAATTGTATACAGGTTCTGTCATATGTCTGCTGTTAGAATCTGATTCTCAATTATGGTTGTTTAAATCTTAATTATTTCAGTACTTTCTAAAGGCTTTGCTGAGACAAATACTCTTATGTACTCATGTAGTGGAATAAATAAACAAAAATTCAAGTGAAGACACAAATGTCTGAAGTTCAGTCTGGAAAGCCTTTAATCTATTAAAATTTACCATAAATTGAAGACACAAGTTCATGTCTTACTTAGTTATGTCAGCTCTGTATGAAAAATGAAGAAAAGCTTCATTTTCTGACCTAATCTTAGGGACTAGTCCTTCAGGAGTGCAGATCTGATGGGATTAATCTGTAGAGAAATTTAAGCTTCAAGGCTGAGTTAACAAGTGATGGAGCAACCAGCCAGGAGCAAGTGGAGTTTAACAGCTCTGTGTGGTCAGGGAAAGAAACAGTTAAAGAGAGCCCTGTGGAAAACTATATGGACGGAAGAGGAGTTTGGGGGAGAATGGCTATGTGTATATGTATGACTGTTCACTTGAAACTATATTTGTTAATTGGCTATTTGTTGTTCACTTGTTCAGTCATGTCTAACTCTTTGTAATTCCATGGACTGCAGCATGCCAGGCTTCCCTGTCCTTTACTATCTCCCTAAATTTACTGAGAGTCAGACACAACTGAGCAACTGAGCTGAACTGAAGTTCGCTGAAACTCATGTTCATCCTCTGCTGCCCCCTTCTCCTCATGCCCTCAATCTTTCCCAGCATCAGGGTCTTTTCCAATGAGTTGGCTCTTCGCATCAGGTGGCCAGAGTGTGGGAGCTTCAGCTTTTGCATCAATCCTTCCATTGAGTAGTGAGGGTTGATTTCCTTTAGGATTAACTGATGTAATATCCTTGCAGTCCAAGGGACTCTCAGGAGTCTTCTCCAGTACCATAGTAAGAAAGCATCAGTTCTTCAGTGCTCAGCCTTCTTTATGGTCTGACTCTCACACCCATACATGACTGCTAGAGAAACCATAGCTTTAACTATGTGGAGCTTTGTCAGCAAAGTGATATCTCTGCTTTTTAATATGCTGCCTTGGTTTGTCATAGTTTTTCTTCCAAGGAGCAAGTACCTTTTAATTTCATGGCTGCAGTCACTATCCACAGTGATTTTGTGTATTCCCAAAACAAAATAAAAGGGTTTTAAAAAAGAAGAGACCCCTGCCAAAATCACTGAGGACAAATCGCAGTCTACATCTCTCTGAGGCACAGCATAAGAGGTTTGTATACTGTGAAGGAGAAATAGATTTCACTAAAATAATACAGCCTGTCACTAAAGAATAAATAACCAAATAACAATAACAGGATCCAGGAGGGACACTGGTGGTAACGGCCCCGCCTGCCGATGCAGGAGATGTAGGAGACTTGAGCTCAGTTTCTGGGATGGGAAGATCCCTGGAGGAGGGCATGGCAACCCACTCCAGTGTTCTTCCCTGGAGAATTCTGTAGAGAAATTTAAGCTTCAAGGCTGAGTTAACAAGTGATGGAGCAACCAGCCAGGAGCAAGTGGAGTTTAACAGCTCTGTGTGGTCAGGGAAAGAAACAGTTAAAGAGAGCCCTGTGGAAAACTATATGGACGGAAGAGGAGTTTGGGGGAGAATGGCTATGTGTATATGTATGACTGTTCACTTGAAACTATATTTGTTAATTGGCTATTTGTTGTTCACTTGTTCAGTCATGTCTAACTCTTTGTAATTCCATGGACTGCAGCATGCCAGGCTTCCCTGTCCTTTACTATCTCCCTAAATTTACTGAGAGTCAGACACAACTGAGCAACTGAGCTGAACTGAAGTTCGCTGAAACTCATGTTCATCCTCTGCTGCCCCCTTCTCCTCATGCCCTCAATCTTTCCCAGCATCAGGGTCTTTTCCAATGAGTTGGCTCTTCGCATCAGGTGGCCAGAGTGTGGGAGCTTCAGCTTTTGCATCAATCCTTCCATTGAGTAGTGAGGGTTGATTTCCTTTAGGATTAACTGATGTAATATCCTTGCAGTCCAAGGGACTCTCAGGAGTCTTCTCCAGTACCATAGTAAGAAAGCATCAGTTCTTCAGTGCTCAGCCTTCTTTATGGTCTGACTCTCACACCCATACATGACTGCTAGAGAAACCATAGCTTTAACTATGTGGAGCTTTGTCAGCAAAGTGATATCTCTGCTTTTTAATATGCTGCCTTGGTTTGTCATAGTTTTTCTTCCAAGGAGCAAGTACCTTTTAATTTCATGGCTGCAGTCACTATCCACAGTGATTTTGTGTATTCCCAAAACAAAATAAAAAGGGTTTTTTTTAAAAAAGAAGAGACCCCTGCCAAAATCACTGAGGACAAATCGCAGTCTACATCTCTCTGAGGCACAGCATAAGAGGTTTGTATACTGTGAAGGAGAAATAGATTTCACTAAAATAATACAGCCTGTCACTAAAGAATAAATAACCAAATAACAATAACAGGATCCAGGAGGGACACTGGTGGTAACGGCCCCGCCTGCCGATGCAGGAGATGTAGGAGACTTGAGCTCAGTTTCTGGGATGGGAAGATCCCCTGGAGGAGGGCATGGCAACCCACTCCAGTGTTCTTCCCTGGAGAATTCTGAGGACAGAGGGGCCTGGTGGGCTACAGTCCATGGGGTTGCAGAGAGTCGGACACAACTTAGCAACTGAGCATGCATGCATAAATACATATGGACGTCCCAAGTGGCACTCGTAGTGAAGAACTCACCTGCCAGTGCAGGGGACATAAGAGATGTGGGTTTGATGCCTGGGTCTGGAAGATCCCCTGGAGGAGGGCATTGCAACCCACTCCGGTACAGTCTGGTCTGGATATATATAATTCATAAATCAAAATGAGATTCACCACACCTATAAACCTTCTCTTTGTTTGTTGTAGACAATGAAATTCAGCCATCGATGTTCTAGGGGAAATTAACCAAGATGGTAGAGATTCTCTCTGAATGTTTATGGATAAAAGGATTAAAAGCTATTAGTACAAAAAAGCTAAAGCTGAGAGTTCTATATATGAAATTTAGAATTAATTAAAGATATAGAAGAGGGAAAGAAAACTTACTCATGAAATCCATGGATTCTAGAACTTAATACTGATTTTAGGACAAACAATAACTTTTTTCTACTATAGACTGCAGTATATAAGACTCATTATCACCTTTTGTAGTACAAAGTAGATGAAACATACTAAATTTAATAGGGATGATTCTGCAGAAACAATTGTATATTTGAGCCAAAATTGTATATTGAATTAATATAAGGATTACTTAAAATGCATTTTGGGTTGAGTATCTCTGCTTTTAATATGCTGCCTTGGTTTGTCATAGTTTTTCTTCCAAGGAGCAAGTACCTTTTAATTTCATGGCTGCAGTCACTATCCACAGTGATTTTGTGTATTCCCAAAACAAAATAAAAAGGGTTTTTTTTAAAAAAGAAGAGACCCCTGCCAAAATCACTGAGGACAAATCGCAGTCTACATCTCTCTGAGGCACAGCATAAGAGGTTTGTATACTGTGAAGGAGAAATAGATTTCACTAAAATAATACAGCCTGTCACTAAAGAATAAATAACCAAATAACAATAACAGGATCCAGGAGGGGACACTGGTGGTAACGGCCCCGCCTGCCGATGCAGGAGATGTAGGAGACTTGAGCTCAGTTTCTGGGATGGGAAGATCCCCTGGAGGAGGGCATGGCAACCCACTCCAGTGTTCTTCCCTGGAGAATTCTGAGGACAGAGGGGCCTGGTGGGCTACAGTCCATGGGGTTGCAGAGAGTCGGACACAACTTAGCAACTGAGCATGCATGCATAAATACATATGGACGTCCCAAGTGGCACTCGTAGTGAAGAACTCACCTGCCAGTGCAGGGGACATAAGAGATGTGGGTTTGATGCCTGGGTCTGGAAGATCCCCTGGAGGAGGGCATTGCAACCCACTCCGGTACAGTCTGGTCTGGATATATATAATTCATAAATCAAAATGAGATTCACCACACCTATAAACCTTCTCTTTGTTTGTTGTAGACAATGAAATTCAGCCATCGATGTTCTAGGGGAAATTAACCAAGATGGTAGAGATTCTCTCTGAATGTTTATGGATAAAAGGATTAAAAGCTATTAGTACAAAAAAGCTAAAGCTGAGAGTTCTATATATGAAATTTAGAATTAATTAAAGATATAGAAGAGGGAAAGAAAACTTACTCATGAAATCCATGGATTCTAGAACTTAATACTGATTTTAGGACAAACAATAACTTTTTTCTACTATAGACTGCAGTATATAAGACTCATTATCACCTTTTGTAGTACAAAGTAGATGAAACATACTAAATTTAATAGGGATGATTCTGCAGAAACAATTGTATATTTGAGCCAAAATTGTATATTGAATTAATATAAGGATTACTTACAGACTTTTCCTTTATTTTGCAGTTGACATTGAACAATAGCTTGGGTCTTCTTCTGAATCACTGACAACAGCATTGGAAAGAATTTTATAGAATTTTTAGTTCAATTTTCTCATTTTATACTTGAAGAAATTGAGCCTCAGAAATGTGTAGAAAGTTGATCACATCATAAAATACAGCCAGCATTTCAACAAAATAGTGTTTCGAGTTACTCTCAGGCACAGAATAATGTGTGCGAACTTTGAGATGGTACCAAGACAAGGCTCAATTTTTTTGTATGTAAACTGAAAATATTAAGGTGTATAACTAAAATTTTTGAGGAATAATTTAAATGACTTACATTTTACAAAATCTGAGATATTATTTATTCTAACACTCATCCTTATTTAGTATCACTAAACAAGAAAAGGCCTTCCCAGTGGCCTATCTGGACCCCACTTTCAACTCCATGCTGGGTAGAAGAAACAAGATACCTTCCCTCTCCTAAAAAAGGCATGCATTCTGACTTATTCCTTTTAGTATGAAATCTAGAAAATGTATGTAAAAATACAGTGACATAAAGCAGATGGGTTGTCATCTAGGGATGGAGTGGGAATAGGGAGTGAGATTTATCAGATAAATTTGGGAAGTGGTAGATATGTTTACCCTGTTGATTGCAGTAGTGGTTTCATAGGTCTATTCACAACTTATCAAACTGTACACTTTAAATAGTGCAGTATGTTGTATGTCAATTACAGTTGGTCCTCCATATTCACAGATTTTGCATCTGCAGATTCAGTCAACGATGGATAGAAAATGTATGTTTTTTAAATCCAGAAATTTCCAAAAAAAGCAAAACTTGAATTTGCTACACTCTGCCAATGATTTACATAGCATTGACATTGTATTTACAACTACTTACATAGCATCTACATTATACTAGGTATTATAAGTAATCTAGAGATGATTTAAAGTGTATAGGAGGATGTGCCTAGATTATTTGCAAATACTGGACCATGTAATTTAAGGGATTTGAACTTCTTTCGATTTTGATGTCCATGAGGGACCTGAAACGAGCCTCCTGTGGATACTGAGGGACAACTGCATATCTTAGAAATGTTTTCTTTTCAATGATTATGCCTCACAGAATATAGTTTTCTCTCTCAAACAAGTGTTTTGAGTCCCTGTCTTTACAAGTGATAAAATCTGAAGCATTGAGGCACAATTGTAAAAATCATGTTTACAAGATTATCTCATATCTTTTATTCTAATAATTAAGCATATTATTCCCCCTTGATTATTTTTATAGTATCTGAAAGAGATGAGATTTATTGACTTCATTTTTGTAATACAGGCACAGAATAATGTGCGAACTTTGAGATGGTACCAAGACAAGGCTCAATTTTTTTGTATGTAAACTGAAAATATTAAGGTGTATAACTAAAATTTTTGAGGAATAATTTAAATGACTTACATTTTACAAAATCTGAGATATTATTTATTCTAACACTCATCCTTATTTAGTATCACTAAACAAGAAAAGGCCTTCCCAGTGGCCTATCTGGACCCCACTTTCAACTCCATGCTGGGTAGAAGAAACAAGATACCTTCCCTCTCCTAAAAAAGGCATGCATTCTGACTTATTCCTTTTAGTATGAAATCTAGAAAATGTATGTAAAAATACAGTGACATAAAGCAGATGGGTTGTCATCTAGGGATGGAGTGGGAATAGGGAGTGAGATTTATCAGATAAATTTGGGAAGTGGTAGATATGTTTACCCTGTTGATTGCAGTAGTGGTTTCATAGGTCTATTCACAACTTATCAAACTGTACACTTTAAATAGTGCAGTATGTTGTATGTCAATTACAGTTGGTCCTCCATATTCACAGATTTTGCATCTGCAGATTCAGTCAACGATGGATAGAAAATGTATGTTTTTTAAATCCAGAAATTTCCAAAAAAAGCAAAACTTGAATTTGCTACACTCTGCCAATGATTTACATAGCATTGACATTGTATTTACAACTACTTACATAGCATCTACATTATACTAGGTATTATAAGTAATCTAGAGATGATTTAAAGTGTATAGGAGGATGTGCCTAGATTATTTGCAAATACTGGACCATGTAATTTAAGGGATTTGAACTTCTTTCGATTTTGATGTCCATGAGGGACCTGAAACGAGCCTCCTGTGGATACTGAGGGACAACTGCATATCTTAGAAATGTTTTCTTTTCAATGATTATGCCTCACAGAATATAGTTTTCTCTCTCAAACAAGTGTTTTGAGTCCCTGTCTTTACAAGTGATAAAATCTGAAGCATTGAGGCACAATTGTAAAAATCATGTTTACAAGATTATCTCATATCTTTTATTCTAATAATTAAGCATATTATTCCCCCTTGATTATTTTTATAGTATCTGAAAGAGATGAGATTTATTGACTTCATTTTTTGTAATAAGTTACGGACCTAGCCCATGAATAAGTGTTGCAGTATATGATCCTCGGGGTTCTTCTTCCAGTCTGTCTTGGATTGCGTCTAACTTGGCCTCCAGAGGACCCTGAGGAAGTGTAGTAAGAAACCTAGTTTGTGAGAATGTAGCCAATTCACAGATTTCCCAGCAGCAAGAACCATTTTATGAAGGAAAAACAAAGCTGAAGTAAATGGGGAAAAAAATTCCCACCTCAGAGTGCAATCAAGAGATAAAAGAGACATATGGGTTATAGATTTTTCTAGAATGCAGACTGTTAATAATGTAAATAGTGTGATCGTAGGTTATTACCTTCTTGTCTTCTCCATTTCTCTATACAAAGAAGGTAAGAATCAGTTACAGCTGTTTTCAACAATGGTCTATACCCTTGGACTTATGTGAAAAGCCTACCCAAATACACTTAAAACATTGAACTGCAAATATCCTTCTTTAAAAATTAAGAAACGGGCACAAATTGAGGTGTAGGCAAGATTCCTTTACAATGAATATCATGGGAACCAACAGTTTTATCAGAGTGGAATTTCACTCTGTATAAGTAAATTGCCATGAATCAAATTTCCATCCTACAGAGCAAATGCTCAGCTTCCCATCTTTCTTTATAAAAACTGTCAAGTGTCAGAAGGGAATTAGTATGTGAAGGAAATATTTTATATAGGCCAGGTGTTTTGTGAATGTCTTATGGATCCCCAAAGCTTCCCATCTTTCTTTATAAAAACTGGACCATGTAATTTAAGGGATTTGAACTTCTTTCGATTTTGATGTCCATGAGGGACCTGAAACGAGCCTCCTGTGGATACTGAGGGACAACTGCATATCTTAGAAATGTTTTCTTTTCAATGATTATGCCTCACAGAATATAGTTTTCTCTCTCAAACAAGTGTTTTGAGTCCCTGTCTTTACAAGTGATAAAATCTGAAGCATTGAGGCACAATTGTAAAAATCATGTTTACAAGATTATCTCATATCTTTTATTCTAATAATTAAGCATATTATTCCCCCTTGATTATTTTTATAGTATCTGAAAGAGATGAGATTTATTGACTTCATTTTTTGTAATAAGTTACGGACCTAGCCCATGAATAAGTGTTGCAGTATATGATCCTCGGGGTTCTTCTTCCAGTCTGTCTTGGATTGCGTCTAACTTGGCCTCCAGAGGACCCTGAGGAAGTGTAGTAAGAAACCTAGTTTGTGAGAATGTAGCCAATTCACAGATTTCCCAGCAGCAAGAACCATTTTATGAAGGAAAAACAAAGCTGAAGTAAATGGGGAAAAAAATTCCCACCTCAGAGTGCAATCAAGAGATAAAAGAGACATATGGGTTATAGATTTTTCTAGAATGTAGACTGTTAATAATGTAAATAGTGTGATCGTAGGTTATTACCTTCTTGTCTTCTCCATTTCTCTATACAAAGAAGGTAAGAATCAGTTACAGCTGTTTTCAACAATGGTCTATACCCTTGGACTTATGTGAAAAGCCTACCCAAATACACTTAAAACATTGAACTGCAAATATCCTTCTTTAAAAATTAAGAAACGGGCACAAATTGAGGTGTAGGCAAGATTCCTTTACAATGAATATCATGGGAACCAACAGTTTTATCAGAGTGGAATTTCACTCTGTATAAGTAAATTGCCATGAATCAAATTTCCATCCTACAGAGCAAATGCTCAGCTTCCCATCTTTCTTTATAAAAACTGTCAAGTGTCAGAAGGGGAATTAGTATGTGAAGGGAAATATTTTATATAGGCCAGGTGTTTTGTGAATGTCTTTGACTGACAAGAATCCTGCTAAAACCTGGACTGAAAAAATTAAGCCCTACTGTTTGTTGTCATTTAAATTTGAGGGATGCTGGGAAACTCCCACCCTCAGACCATCTCTCCACTGGCCTGTCAAAACGCCTATAATTTCACCATTCGAAATTCACTCCTTTCAACCAGATGAGGCTGTGAGCCAAGCTGAAGCAGGGGGAGGCAAAGACATGGACACATGCTCAGACGTGAGCATCTCCAGTGTGCCTGAATGCTGGACAGAGGAAAATATCATTGCCACCTTGGGAAGACTTTCAACTCTCAAATTTGTTCAGTTGACCCGTTTAGGGCAGAGTATGCATCTGATATCTCTTAGGCAAATAGTATTTCCATTACTATGACAGTATCCAATGTGCTGAAGTGATACTAGTTTAATCATTTAGTATCATTTCAACCTATTTCATTGCAGTGTAAAAAGGGAATTTTTTTAAGAGCACAGAAATCAGTGATAATTTTTTAAAATCATTCCATTTAACTGAGTTGAATACATTAGTGAGAATATGTGTATATGTACCTGTGTGAAGGGGTGGGAGTAATTTCAGTATCCATCCAGTATGAAGGATACTCTGGAGGGACCGTTAGTGTTACAGCATAGTTTATGCCCATGGAGAGCCAAGGTTTTAATTATTCATACCTTCAGGCTCAAGAGTCACATAACAGCAGCAAGCATATAGGACAATTAACAAACAACCAGAAGCTAGCGTCCCAGTCTCCAGAGCTCTGACTCTCAGAAATGAGGCAGACACGGCAGAGAATACGAGAGGCCTGCCCAGGAAAGCAGCTTTAAAACCCTAGTCTAAATCTCAGGTGTTTTTGCCAGGTCTTCCCCAGCCTTATCGTACGCCATCCTTCTGTCCTGTAATTCCAATCAAATTCCATGTGGGAGCCTGAGCTGAATTACCCTTGCTTCTCTGCCTGCACTCTCCTGACATTTGCTGAATTTCACATACCTTTGTATTAAGTAAATTGCCATGAATCAAATTTCCATCCTACAGAGCAAATGCTCAGCTTCCCATCTTTCTTTATAAAAACTGTCAAGTGTCAGAAGGGGAATTAGTATGTGAAGGGAAATATTTTATATAGGCCAGGTGTTTTGTGAATGTCTTTGACTGACAAGAATCCTGCTAAAACCTGGACTGAAAAAATTAAGCCCTACTGTTTGTTGTCATTTAAATTTGAGGGATGCTGGGAAACTCCCCACCCTCAGACCATCTCTCCACTGGCCTGTCAAAACGCCTATAATTTCACCATTCGAAATTCACTCCTTTCAACCAGATGAGGCTGTGAGCCAAGCTGAAGCAGGGGGAGGCAAAGACATGGACACATGCTCAGACGTGAGCATCTCCAGTGTGCCTGAATGCTGGACAGAGGAAAATATCATTGCCACCTTGGGAAGACTTTCAACTCTCAAATTTGTTCAGTTGACCCGTTTAGGGCAGAGTATGCATCTGATATCTCTTAGGCAAATAGTATTTCCATTACTATGACAGTATCCAATGTGCTGAAGTGATACTAGTTTAATCATTTAGTATCATTTCAACCTATTTCATTGCAGTGTAAAAAGGGAATTTTTTTAAGAGCACAGAAATCAGTGATAATTTTTTAAAATCATTCCATTTAACTGAGTTGAATACATTAGTGAGAATATGTGTATATGTACCTGTGTGAAGGGGTGGGAGTAATTTCAGTATCCATCCAGTATGAAGGATACTCTGGAGGGACCGTTAGTGTTACAGCATAGTTTATGCCCATGGAGAGCCAAGGTTTTAATTATTCATACCTTCAGGCTCAAGAGTCACATAACAGCAGCAAGCATATAGGACAATTAACAAACAACCAGAAGCTAGCGTCCCAGTCTCCAGAGCTCTGACTCTCAGAAATGAGGCAGACACGGCAGAGAATACGAGAGGCCTGCCCAGGAAAGCAGCTTTAAAACCCTAGTCTAAATCTCAGGTGTTTTTGCCAGGTCTTCCCCAGCCTTATCGTACGCCATCCTTCTGTCCTGTAATTCCAATCAAATTCCATGTGGGAGCCTGAGCTGAATTACCCTTGCTTCTCTGCCTGCACTCTCCTGACATTTGCTGTTTTCTGGCCACGCTCGTTTGCCTCTTCCTGAGGCTCATCTAGACTGATGTGGTCGTAACATACAGGTCGGTGACCAGACACCCACGATATAACATGCTCATCTCATCTCATTCTATGCATTCTGCTATTGTGTAGGACGAAGGGATCCAATCTGGGATGAAACCGTGCTATCTTACCTATCTTCACCCATGCATTACACCTGCGTAATGTTATGTGCTTAGAAAATGCAAGCCTTCCCTCCTCCATCTCTACATCCTGCTGAAACTATTGCCTTCGATTACTTTTCATTCATACCTCACATTTACTAAAATTGAAATAAAATCAAAAAGCTTTAAAAAGGAGGAGAGGCACTCATTGAGATACATTTTGTCAACCCTGCTGGCTTTTTTTCCATCTCCTTCCCTTCAGAGAGATAGCCTCTTCAAATGCACACTTTGCTTTTGACAGCTCCGCAGTGATTGGGTGCAGCAGGAAATAGTGCCTGACACATAAAATCCACGGATTCAACTATGCACAATTTATTTCATAGCCAACATAAATAAAAATAAAATATTTCCTTAAACGTTTTGCTCACATGCTGCCTGGCTATGTTGCCAGCAGCTCTGCAGGTCCTTCCATTAGAAAACTTTTATTGGCTTTCTTTTCTGCCATAAATCATCTTCTCTGATCTGACTCTGATTGGACCATCCTTTGTTGAATAATAAAATGTAGGTACTGCTTGACTGTATTGCAGGTAATGCAATAAAAATAGAACAAGTACAGTTTGATGAAGAAACTATAGGATTCATATATGATAAAGCCTTTCAAGAGTAAAATAAAATTTCTTGCTCTGATTGTCAGTTCCCTGGGTCTTGCTGTGGTGCACTATGGAGCTGAAGGATTAGGGCTTTCAGGTGACTGGGGGAACCACAACTTCGGTGAATACAAATTTCAACGATTAGAGTGGGACCAAGGTAGTTCAGGAAACTGTTAAAGAACAAGCCTGATTATCATTATGGCATGAAACCTAATTGAATTTCACAGAGGAAGAAAGGTAGGAAACCTCTGTTGCGTAGAAAAACATCCATGGATATGAGATGGGCTTTCCCCACATGGTAGGAAATCACTAGTCATAAATGCAATGAGGTTTTGCTGCAAGAAAAAGTCACAGAGGAGGAATAGAAATTAAGTAATAGAGCAATGCCCTTGATGGGGCCACTTTTGGTGGACTAACTTGAAATCTCTCTGTAATTTGCCAACACTGAGACACTCACTAATATGGACATGGGTTATTCAGTAGCAGTTTCACAGTTTTTTAGTCTGAGACCTTTAAAATAATTTTCAAAGAATTACATAGCCCAAGCTTCCCTGGTGGTCCAGTGGGTAAGGACACTGCCTTGCAGTGCAAGGGGCGCCGGTTCCATCCCTGGCCTGGGAAGATCCCACGTGCCGCGGAGCCGCTGGACTGATGTGTCCAATTACCGTGTCAGAGCTCTGGAGTGCATGCGCCAGAGCTGGTGCTCTGCGACAACAGAGGCCACCACGATGGGAGGCCCACACGGGCCAGAGAACAAAGATGGATGAAAAATAAATAAATGAAAGACCAATAGAAGTGGCCCGCCCACCTGCCTCTCTCCCCAACCCGCGCCCCCACAAAAGAAACCATTAAAAAAAAAAAAAAAAGAATTACATAGCCCTTTCAAATTTTTTTTCCACAGTCACAAGTTTTTTATTTTGCTTTTTTGATTTTACAGTTTTGTTGTTTACAGATATGTATAATTCCAGATTAGTCATAGGTAAAATTTTTTAATTGCCATCTAAAACTTTTCATAACTTAATTAAAACAAGTTATATATGTGTATTATAAATATTAATATCTTAAATTCACCCTGTCATACTAGTTTTTCATTGTATAGAACTGAATATAAAGACTATAGCATTAAATTTATACCTCAGTCCATTAAAATTATACTCTAGTAAAAGATGGTATAGTAAAAAATTACATTAAATATTTCATATTTGTGTATTCCAATATCACTTTTGCAATATAATTCTATTTTAATGTAATATACTTTTAAGTTTGAAGGACTTATTAATCACAGATCACACATTTCTGAAGTTTAAATGTGTGTTATGTGTGTCTGTGTTTGTCTGGATTTCGAAAAAATATTATGACAGTGTCTGCAGGGTTAAAATCATAATGATTATTTAAACAATTAATTAAAAGTATCTGATCAGTTTTAATTATGACCTGGGATCCATGGATATGAGATGGGCTTTCCCCACATGGTAGGAAATCACTAGTCATAAATGCAATGAGGTTTTGCTGCAAGAAAAAGTCACAGAGGAGGAATAGAAATTAAGTAATAGAGCAATGCCCTTGATGGGGCCACTTTTGGTGGACTAACTTGAAATCTCTCTGTAATTTGCCAACACTGAGACACTCACTAATATGGACATGGGTTATTCAGTAGCAGTTTCACAGTTTTTTAGTCTGAGACCTTTAAAATAATTTTCAAAGAATTACATAGCCCAAGCTTCCCTGGTGGTCCAGTGGGTAAGGACACTGCCTTGCAGTGCAAGGGGCGCCGGTTCCATCCCTGGCCTGGGAAGATCCCACGTGCCGCGGAGCCGCTGGACTGATGTGTCCAATTACCGTGTCAGAGCTCTGGAGTGCATGCGCCAGAGCTGGTGCTCTGCGACAACAGAGGCCACCACGATGGGAGGCCCACACGGGCCAGAGAACAAAGATGGATGAAAAATAAATAAATGAAAGACCAATAGAAGTGGCCCGCCCACCTGCCTCTCTCCCCAACCCGCGCCCCCACAAAAGAAACCATTAAAAAAAAAAAAAATTACATAGCCCTTTCAAATTTTTTTTCCACAGTCACAAGTTTTTTATTTTGCTTTTTTGATTTTACAGTTTTGTTGTTTACAGATATGTATAATTCCAGATTAGTCATAGGTAAAATTTTTTAATTGCCATCTAAAACTTTTCATAACTTAATTAAAACAAGTTATATATGTGTATTATAAATATTAATATCTTAAATTCACCCTGTCATACTAGTTTTTCATTGTATAGAACTGAATATAAAGACTATAGCATTAAATTTATACCTCAGTCCATTAAAATTATACTCTAGTAAAAGATGGTATAGTAAAAAATTACATTAAATATTTCATATTTGTGTATTCCAATATCACTTTTGCAATATAATTCTATTTTAATGTAATATACTTTTAAGTTTGAAGGACTTATTAATCACAGATCACACATTTCTGAAGTTTAAATGTGTGTTATGTGTGTCTGTGTTTGTCTGGATTTCGAAAAAATATTATGACAGTGTCTGCAGGGTTAAAATCATAATGATTATTTAAACAATTAATTAAAAAGTATCTGATCAGTTTTAATTATTAAAATAAAACATTGGAAAAGTTAATGCAGTAAACATTACTACTTCTAAAAATCATTTGATTCATTCACAAATGAATACTTCAGCTGGAAGCAGTGTTCAGCGTGAATTCTGTATTACTTGTTTTCATGGGTATGAGATTTACAAATACTTTTGCAGGAGACCAGAGTTTGATCCTTGGGTTGGGAAGATCCTGTGGAGTAGGAAATGGCCAAGCACTCCAGTATTTTGGCCTGGAGAATCTATGGACAGGGGAGCCTGGCGGGCTACAGTCCATGGGATCACAAAGAATTAGACATGATTGAGCAACTAACACACTTTTCATATAAGATATAGATAGAAATGGAAGCTATTTAACAACATCTGTTCTATGTCCTCTTAGTTTATAACTGAAATTATATAGTGAAAGTGAAAATGAAGTCGCTCAGTCATGTCCAATTCTTTGCGACCCATGGAGGAGCCATGGAATTATGTTTAAATTATATTTAAAAGCTGCCTGAATGCCAAGATGATTTGTTAGTCTGTTACCATGGTCATTTACTTTCTCAGCTTTTGAAAATTCTTTCAAAAGATTCAGCAATGATTATTGATGATGCTCACTCCATTTTCAGTTAGAGGCATTTTATTTAGCCCAGTACAATCAGAACATCTTGGAAGAATTAAAATATTACAGATTTTACAGTCTTTTGCCAATACAGTTTTTAAACAAACTGCATTTATCTTACCATGTCCTTTAAACATATTTCCATCAAAACCTTGAGCTATATAGTTAACTCAGGTTATGGGATACAAATTGATTAGCAAAGCCCATTCTTATCATAAAAACAATTAACCAAATGAGATTTATGTTCCATGAGAAAGTCTGATTTTGTTTTCAGTTCAAATAACTATTTCAATATGCACAATTTTGACTGCCATCTTATTATGAAGTAAATTCTAAGACAGACATAGATAGATTGGTATTTACATAGATAAAGTCACAAATCCTTCCTGTGTGTTTGTTGCCGGATTAATACAAGTTGCTGCCTCCTGTGGTATTTCTTTTTTTTTTTTTTTTTACATTTTTTTTTTTTTTTTTTTTTTTGGGGGGGGGGGGGGGGGGGGAGGGGGATGGGCGGGCCACTTCTATTGGTCTTTCATTTCTCTATTTTCATCCGTCTTTGTTCTTTGGCTCCTGTGGGCCTCCCATTGCAGTGGCCTCTGTTGTCACAGAGCACCAGCTCTGGGTGCATGTGCCCCAGAGCTCCGACTCAGTAATTGGACGCATCAGTCCAGCCACTCCGCAGCACATGGGATCTTCCCAGGCCAGGGATCGAACCGGAGCCCCTTGCACTGCAAGGCAGTGTCCTTACCCACTGGACCACCAGGGAAGCCCCTGTGATATTTCTTAGTGATGCTTTCCTTGCTTTGTTTTCTTGGGACTCTTCCTAGGTTAATATATTATTTAACAGAGATGGTTAACCGATGCTAGGTTATTAAACACCAATCATAATGTTTTCTACCATTCTTTTAAAGATATATTTAAGAATATGATGTATGTAAACTACAGTCCTGACACCGAATGTTTAATGTCACATTTTGCCTTTAACAAAAATGTATATAAGACTGGAAAGATTCAAAAGTTTGCCACACATTAACAGTACATTGATTAAAGGTGCTTCAGTGACATCAACATTCACATTTTCTGTTGTGTGTTTTGTTGTTTTAAAAGTTTTTTCAAATGGAAAGAGATTAATTCTTTTTTTTTTTTTTAAAACTAATATCTTTTAAAATTTTCGGTAATGAATAATTAAACAAACTGCATTTATCTTACCATGTCCTTTAAACATATTTCCATCAAAACCTTGAGCAAAGACTTTGGAAAATTGCAAAGCCCATTCTTATCATAAAAACAATTAACCAAATGAGATTTATGTTCCATGAGAAAGTCTGATTTTGTTTTCAGTTCAAATAACTATTTCAATATGCACAATTTTGACTGCCATCTTATTATGAAGTAAATTCTAAGACAGACATAGATAGATTGGTATTTACATAGATAAAGTCACAAATCCTTCCTGTGTGTTTGTTGCCGGATTAATACAAGTTGCTGCCTCCTGTGGTATTTCTTTTTTTTTTTTTTTTAACATTTATTTTATTTATTTATCTTTTGAGGGGTGGGGTGGGGAGGGAGGAGGAAGGGCAGGCCACTTCTATTGGTCTTTCACTTCTCTATTTTCATCCGTCTTTGTTCTTTGGCTCCTGTGGGCCTCCCATTGCAGTGGCCTCTGTTGTCACAGAGCACCAGCTCTGGGTGCATGTGCCCCAGAGCTCCGACTCAGTAATTGGACGCATCAGTCCAGCCACTCCGCAGCACATGGGATCTTCCCAGGCCAGGGATCGAACCGGAGCCCCTTGCACTGCAAGGCAGTGTCCTTACCCACTGGACCACCAGGGAAGCCCCTGTGATATTTCTTAGTGATGCTTTCCTTGCTTTGTTTTCTTGGGACTCTTCCTAGGTTAATATATTATTTAACAGAGATGGTTAACCGATGCTAGGTTATTAAACACCAATCATAATGTTTTCTACCATTCTTTTAAAGATATATTTAAGAATATGATGTATGTAAACTACAGTCCTGACACCGAATGTTTAATGTCACATTTTGCCTTTAACAAAAATGTATATAAGACTGGAAAGATTCAAAAGTTTGCCACACATTAACAGTACATTGATTAAAGGTGCTTCAGTGACATCAACATTCACATTTTCTGTTGTGTGTTTTGTTGTTTTAAAAGTCTTTAAGTATCTTATTATGAAAATTTTCAGAGATATACAAAGTGGAAAGAGTAATATTATGAATCCTACATATCCATTTCCACCTTCAATAATCAACAACAAACATATCTTACCCATTTTCCCTGGCCTGAATTATTCTGAAGCAAATTCCACATAATTTCACCTGAATGTATTTTATTATGCATCAATTAATAAGAATGAAATAATGCATTTTCAGCCATAGGGATTAACCTAGAGATTATCATACTAAGTGAAGCAAGTCAGAAAGACAAATATCATTGTATCACTGCCATGTGGAATCTAAAATACAGCACAAATGAACTTATCTACAAAACAGAAACAGATTCAGACATAGAGAAAAGGCATGTGGTTGCCAAGGTGGGCAGGTGGGAAAAGGATGATCAGGATTTGGGATTACCAGATGCAAATTAGTATAGATCAGAATGAATATATAAAAACAAGGTCCTGCTGCACAGTGCAGGGGACCATACTCGATATCCTGCAATAAACCAAAAAAGCATATGAAAGCAATATGTAAATGTATAACGGAGTCATTTTTCAATGTATGCCAGAAACTAACAATATTGTCAACCAACTATGTATCAGTACATTAAAAAATAATAAAAAGAAAAGCATTTTACAAACAACTGTTATCAATTCTTTAAAGATAAATAACAGATTCCTAATGTGACCAACTAGCCATCTTGTAGTCATATTGCCCTGGTTGTCAACTTAAAAAAATTTTATAGTTTGCTTGAAACAGAATTTATGCATCAATAGATGATAATTTTTGATGTTTGTCTTAAGATTCTTTTTATCTGTATTTCCTTTCCTTGCCTCCCTTCCATCTCCTCACTTCTCCTCTCATATATCTATATCTATACACACATACACATACATAATCATACAGAAGTTGCCATAGTCTAGAGTTTGCTGGCTATATTCCCATGGAGTACATCAGAGTACACCGAATGTTTAATGTCACATTTTGCCTTTAACAAAAATGTATATAAGACTGGAAAGATTCAAAAGTTTGCCACACATTAACAGTACATTGATTAAAGGTGCTTCAGTGACATCAACATTCACATTTTCTGTTGTGTGTTTTGTTGTTTTAAAAGTCTTTAAGTATCTTATTATGAAAATTTTCAGAGATATACAAAGTGGAAAGAGTAATATTATGAATCCTACATATCCATTTCCACCTTCAATAATCAACAACAAACATATCTTACCCATTTTCCCTGGCCTGAATTATTCTGAAGCAAATTCCACATAATTTCACCTGAATGTATTTTATTATGCATCAATTAATAAGAATGAAATAATGCATTTTCAGCCATAGGGATTAACCTAGAGATTATCATACTAAGTGAAGCAAGTCAGAAAGACAAATATCATTGTATCACTGCCATGTGGAATCTAAAATACAGCACAAATGAACTTATCTACAAAACAGAAACAGATTCAGACATAGAGAAAAGGCATGTGGTTGCCAAGGTGGGCAGGTGGGAAAAGGATGATCAGGATTTGGGATTACCAGATGCAAATTAGTATAGATCAGAATGAATATATAAAAACAAGGTCCTGCTGCACAGTGCAGGGGACCATACTCGATATCCTGCAATAAACCAAAAAAGCATATGAAAGCAATATGTAAATGTATAACGGAGTCATTTTTCAATGTATGCCAGAAACTAACAATATTGTCAACCAACTATGTATCAGTACATTAAAAAATAATAAAAAGAAAAGCATTTTACAAACAACTGTTATCAATTCTTTAAAGATAAATAACAGATTCCTAATGTGACCAACTAGCCATCTTGTAGTCATATTGCCCTGGTTGTCAACTTAAAAAAATTTTATAGTTTGCTTGAAACAGAATTTATGCATCAATAGATGATAATTTTTGATGTTTGTCTTAAGATTCTTTTTATCTGTATTTCCTTTCCTTGCCTCCCTTCCATCTCCTCACTTCTCCTCTCATATATCTATATCTATACACACATACACATACATAATCATACAGAAGTTGCCATAGTCTAGAGTTTGCTGGCTATATTCCCATGGAGTACATCAGAGTACATTAAATGTTTCCGTGTTCATTGTATTATCTGTAAATTGCTTTAGACTCACACTTGCTCAGTTTCTTCTTCCCCTTCTCCTTCTTAGTCTGCTTCTTTGCTTCTGCTTCTCCTGCAAATGCTGCTGCTGCTGCTGCTTCTTCTCTTCTTCATCCTCCTCTTCATCTATTCCTTCTCCTCCTTCTCCTCCTCCTTGTCTTCCTTTCATAGTTGTACTGTGTGAACTTTAATCAGCAGTCACGTAACGTTGGTGGTCCCCTTTCAAAAAAGAATATTACCCAGCCTGGTGAGATACAGTCCATGGGGTTGCAGAATTGGACACTCCTGAGTGACTAAAACTTTCACTTTCATAATGATTGTTTATTAGACTCATTAATTTAACAAGTTTAATAAGATTATAAAATAGAAAATTCTCATCCTATCATTTCTTCTTCATTAATGAGGTGGAGTATTTTCTACATATATAAAATTATGCCTTCAGGTATTGTCTTATCAAAAGATGCAATTTGTGTAGAAACAATAAGATGAATGTTTGATGCTTCCCTTCTCTTAAGCATTTTCAACTGGTAAGTTGATTCCTAGCATCTTCCACAAATAGCCAAAGGGTTTTGGAATATCGTTAAGAACTCATAGATTTAAATATATTTTAGGATTGAGTGCATAGTAATTATACTATAGAAGTTCAAGTGGTTCCATTTCTTTGTGAGTGGTTTGGCTTCTGAGTCTTACTGCCATGATTTAATAGTCTGTCTTAGCTTTAGAGCTATCAGATATGATCTGACGTTTCAGACATATATTTCATGCTCATGCCTGAAATTAACCATTTCTCCAAAGACAGCTCTATAGTTTTATAGGGAATGGCATTTAAAAATCAAACTTTATACACTAAGAAGTATTGTTTTCCACAGGATTTATCATTATTTCTAGGCCTTTCTAGGTTTTTTTTTTTTTTTAGTATAAAATACATCTTGAGTTTATTTGTATATTTTTAAGTCAGATTTAGCACTTAGTTCAGTTTAGTCGCTCAGCTGTGTCTGACTCTGCAATCCTATGGACTGTGGCATGCTAGGCTTCCCTGTTCTTTCTCATCTCTCAGAGCTTGCTCAAATTCATGTCCATTGACTCAGTGATGCCATCCCACCATCTTGTCCTCTGTTGTCCCCTTTTCCTTCTGCCATCTGTTTTTCCCAGCATCAGGGTCTTTCCTAATGAGTCATCTTTTCGCATCAGGTGGTCAAAACATTACAGCTTCAGCATCAGTCCTTCCAATGACATTCAGGGTTGATTTCCTTTAGGACTGACCATACAAATTATATTGACTCTCATTTGTATCTCCTTTCAGCCACGATGCAGTATTATTTCCTACTGATACCAATACAGTTCTTCCCTTTACTGGTTCTAAAATATACCCTATCATTTTCATAGCAATCATATTAATTCTACCACTAACAGTGTGATTAGTAAACAGTTTAAGATTTTTACTGAGTTCTTTTGTCTGTAGTATATACTCCATTAGTGATGTAAAATCAAAAACTACTTTAAACACAATTTGAATAATTCCTACTCCTGTTAATCATGGAGTTAGGTTTATAAGCTTGTTTACCCATTTCATTGGGGGGATATTTAAACATAAAATTGTCTTATTAATATGTGAAGTATTTACATGGTCCAAAAGCTAAAATGACAAAGTAAAATATATTTAAGTCCTATATAATCCACTTTATCCCTTCTGTGTATGTGCTTGCATGCTACATTGCTTCAGTCATGCCTGACTCTTTGTGACCCCGTGAACTGTAGCCCAAAGTTGTAATTTCCTTCTGAATTAAATTTGCCCATTCCCATCCTTTTGAGTTCACTGATTCCTAAAATATCTTTGTTCGCTCTTTCCATATCCTGCTTGACCATGTTCATTTTACCTTGATTCATGGACCTACCATTCCAGGTTTCTATGAAATATTGCTCCTTACAGTATTGGACTTCACTTTACCACCAGACACATCCACAGTTGAGCCTCGTTTCCACTTTGGTTCAGCCTCTTCATTCTTTCTGGAGCTATTTGTCTGCTCTTCCCAGTAGCATATTGGACACCTACACACCTGGAAAGCTCATCTTTCGGTGTCGTATCTTTTTGCCTTTCATACTGTTTATGGGATTCTCAAGGCAAGGATACAGAAGTGGTTTGCCATTCCCTTCTCCAGTGGAACGTGTTTTGTCAGAACTCCTCACCATGAACCGTCCATCTTGGGTGGCCATACCTGGCATGGCTCATAGCTTCATTGCGGTTGGCCAGTCAACACTCAAACTCCATCTTGTCCTCTGTTGTCCCCTTTTCCTTCTGCCATCTGTTTTTCCCAGCATCAGGGTCTTTCCTAATGAGTCATCTTTTCGCATCAGGTGGTCAAAACATTACAGCTTCAGCATCAGTCCTTCCAATGACATTCAGGGTTGATTTCCTTTAGGACTGACCATACAAATTATATTGACTCTCATTTGTATCTCCTTTCAGCCACGATGCAGTATTATTTCCTACTGATACCAATACAGTTCTTCCCTTTACTGGTTCTAAAATATACCCTATCATTTTCATAGCAATCATATTAATTCTACCACTAACAGTGTGATTAGTAAACAGTTTAAGATTTTTACTGAGTTCTTTTGTCTGTAGTATATACTCCATTAGTGATGTAAAATCAAAAACTACTTTAAACACAATTTGAATAATTCCTACTCCTGTTAATCATGGAGTTAGGTTTATAAGCTTGTTTACCCATTTCATTGGGGGGATATTTAAACATAAAATTGTCTTATTAATATGTGAAGTATTTACATGGTCCAAAAGCTAAAATGACAAAGTAAAATATATTTAAGTCCTATATAATCCACTTTATCCCTTCTGTGTATGTGCTTGCATGCTACATTGCTTCAGTCATGCCTGACTCTTTGTGACCCCGTGAACTGTAGCCCAAAGTTGTAATTTCCTTCTGAATTAAATTTGCCCATTCCCATCCTTTTGAGTTCACTGATTCCTAAAATATCTTTGTTCGCTCTTTCCATATCCTGCTTGACCATGTTCATTTTACCTTGATTCATGGACCTACCATTCCAGGTTTCTATGAAATATTGCTCCTTACAGTATTGGACTTCACTTTACCACCAGACACATCCACAGTTGAGCCTCGTTTCCACTTTGGTTCAGCCTCTTCATTCTTTCTGGAGCTATTTGTCTGCTCTTCCCAGTAGCATATTGGACACCTACACACCTGGAAAGCTCATCTTTCGGTGTCGTATCTTTTTGCCTTTCATACTGTTTATGGGATTCTCAAGGCAAGGATACAGAAGTGGTTTGCCATTCCCTTCTCCAGTGGAACGTGTTTTGTCAGAACTCCTCACCATGAACCGTCCATCTTGGGTGGCCATACCTGGCATGGCTCATAGCTTCATTGCGTGGAACATTTAAGGAGACAGAACAGAGTTTCATTGGGTTTCATATCCAAACTGTGGCACCAACACTCAAACTCCAAATACAAAAGAAAAAGAAAAAAATTGCCAATCAAAATGGATACATTGAAATATACTGAGCTATCAATGTTAATATGACCCTCTTAATACAAATAGTAGTGAGTCCATTCTTAAAAGCACATTCTGATGACTTTAATTTACCATAAAACTATTTTACTTGTGTTGATATGCTCTGAATATGATCTGAGAAGCTCGATTAATATACCAGCTAAGTAGGCGTGGTCATTTTAGATAGGCTTTGGGGGAATGAGACAATGACGAAGAAAGAATTGTATGTCATGTCAAGTCTATAACTGAAAAATTGCTTTTCTGTGAACACAGTCTCATGTTTAAAAATTCCCAGTCAAAAGAAATAGAAGGAAGGAATAAAGACTAAGGTGGAAACAGACTAGAGACTAAAAGGACAGTAGAAAAGATCAACACAACTAAGAGCTTCTTCTGACAAGATAAACAAAACTGAGAAACCTTTAACGAGACTCATCAAGAAAAAATCTTCAAATAAAATCAGAAACGAAAGAGGAGATGTTAACAAATGATACCACAGAAATACAGGGATCATAAGAGATTGCTATAAACAATCATATGCCAACAAAATGGAGAGAATAGAAGAAATGGATAAATTCCTAGCAACATATAGACTCCTAAGATTGAATCAAGAAGAAAAGAAAAATATGAACAGATGGAATCAGTAATCAAAACCCTCCCAACAAAACTCTCTGGGCCTAGATTATTTCTATTGTCTTTTTAGTCTCTATTTTATTTATTTCTGCTCTGATGTTTGTTATTTGCTTCCTTGTGCTAATTTTCTTCTGCTAATTTTTTTTTCTAGTCTCTTTAATTAACTGTAAATTTAGGTTGTTTATTTTATA
Organism: Tragulus kanchil; assembly: GCA_022376925.1. NCBI lineage: Eukaryota > Metazoa > Chordata > Mammalia > Artiodactyla > Tragulidae > Tragulus > Tragulus kanchil. The sequence continues at coordinate 74,737,465 of JAIOJX010000025.1, forward strand.
CCTTGGTGAGAATTTTGCCTTTCATACTGTTTATGGGATTCTCAAGGCAAGGATACAGAAGTGGTTTGCCATTCCCTTCTCCAGTGGAACGTGTTTTGTCAGAACTCCTCACCATGAACCGTCCATCTTGGGTGGCCATACCTGGCATGGCTCATAGCTTCATTGCGTGGAACATTTAAGGAGACAGAACAGAGTTTCATTGGGTTTCATATCCAAACTGTGGCACCAACACTCAAACTCCAAATACAAAAGAAAAAGAAAAAAATTGCCAATCAAAATGGATACATTGAAATATACTGAGCTATCAATGTTAATATGACCCTCTTAATACAAATAGTAGTGAGTCCATTCTTAAAAGCACATTCTGATGACTTTAATTTACCATAAAACTATTTTACTTGTGTTGATATGCTCTGAATATGATCTGAGAAGCTCGATTAATATACCAGCTAAGTAGGCGTGGTCATTTTAGATAGGCTTTGGGGGAATGAGACAATGACGAAGAAAGAATTGTATGTCATGTCAAGTCTATAACTGAAAAATTGCTTTTCTGTGAACACAGTCTCATGTTTAAAAATTCCCAGTCAAAAGAAATAGAAGGAAGGAATAAAGACTAAGGTGGAAACAGACTAGAGACTAAAAGGACAGTAGAAAAGATCAACACAACTAAGAGCTTCTTCTGACAAGATAAACAAAACTGAGAAACCTTTAACGAGACTCATCAAGAAAAAATCTTCAAATAAAATCAGAAACGAAAGAGGAGATGTTAACAAATGATACCACAGAAATACAGGGATCATAAGAGATTGCTATAAACAATCATATGCCAACAAAATGGAGAGAATAGAAGAAATGGATAAATTCCTAGCAACATATAGACTCCTAAGATTGAATCAAGAAGAAAAGAAAAATATGAACAGATGGAATCAGTAATCAAAACCCTCCCAACAAAACTCTCTGGGCCTAGATTATTTCTATTGTCTTTTTAGTCTCTATTTTATTTATTTCTGCTCTGATGTTTGTTATTTGCTTCCTTGTGCTAATTTTCTTCTGCTAATTTTTTTTTTCTAGTCTCTTTAATTAACTGTAAATTTAGGTTGTTTATTTTATACCTTGGTGAGAATTTTTTCCTAATGTAAGAGTGTATCACTGTAAACTTTCCTCTTAGAACTGCTTTTGCTGTATTTATATATTCTGGCAAAGAGTTGGACATGACTGAAGTGACTTAGTATATATACACACACATAAATTTTGACATTTTGTATTTCTGTTTTCATTTGTCTCATATCTTTCTTATTTCTCTTTTGATTTCTTCTTTGGACCATCGATTGCTAAGGAGCATATTGTTTAATTTCTACATGTGAATTTTGTAATTTTCTTCTTGTAATTGATTTCTAGCTTCATACCATTCTTGGCTGAATATATGATCTCAGTCTTCTTAAATGCATTAAGAATTATTTAGAAGCCTGATATATGATCTGTCCTAGAAAATATTTCACATGTGCTTGAGAAAAAATATGTTTTATGCTATTACATGGGATTTTCTTGAAATGTAGAAGTTAGAGGTAACTTCGACACTCTCCATTTGGAGATATCTCATAATCATGCATGCATTTATAGTAGTATGTATAACAATGGGTACACAGGGGAAGTTCTTGAATTGTGTACTATAGAAGTATATTAGCTGAGCAACTAAGAAATAAAATGTATTGTGAAGTCATTACAATTCCCGAATCACCCTCCAAATATGTCCTCAGCAGTCAAATTTTTATTTGTCCACAAGACAAAAAGTGGATACCTCACGTGAATTGGCTCAGTTAAATTTCTCCCTGTCACCCCTCTGTACATATCCCCCCACCCAAGAACTTTAAGAGAGACAAGGAGACAGGAATGTTTTAAATAAAGTGAACATCAGATGACTAGAGATAAGTTTCATTTATTCCTTCTGCTGATATCATTAACATTTCTCTCTTTAGTCCTTACTGAGCTTTCATTTTTTACCTCTTTGGTAAACTCTGTGACTATTCCTACACCCTTCTACTTCCATTAAGTTGCCCTTCACTGTTAGGCCAACCCAAGTTGGCATCTGAAACATGCAAAATAACAAAGGCATAGTTCTGTTTTTGGCGCTGCTTGTGATACTGAGGTTTGACGTACTGGACAAATTGATCCTGAGTCTACAGTAGCTATGGCCTGAACTACTGTGGATTAGTCTTACATATTACCAATCTATGACTGGAATAGAACTATTTATATTTTTTAGACCTAACAGTCTTTGTGTAGGGAAGTGGGGAGGAGACAGAGAATGTAGGACATGAGAAAATTTTCTGAAGGAAATTGTTTTAGGCTTTATATCTTTTCATCAATGGTGTCTTTCTGCATCCGAGAACATTAAGACTAAGCTTCCCAGGGATGTTTCTTCTTTGGACCATCGATTGCTAAGGAGCATATTGTTTAATTTCTACATGTGAATTTTGTAATTTTCTTCTTGTAATTGATTTCTAGCTTCATACCATTCTTGGCTGAATATATGATCTCAGTCTTCTTAAATGCATTAAGAATTATTTAGAAGCCTGATATATGATCTGTCCTAGAAAATATTTCACATGTGCTTGAGAAAAAATATGTTTTATGCTATTACATGGGATTTTCTTGAAATGTAGAAGTTAGAGGTAACTTCGACACTCTCCATTTGGAGATATCTCATAATCATGCATGCATTTATAGTAGTATGTATAACAATGGGTACACAGGGGAAGTTCTTGAATTGTGTACTATAGAAGTATATTAGCTGAGCAACTAAGAAATAAAATGTATTGTGAAGTCATTACAATTCCCGAATCACCCTCCAAATATGTCCTCAGCAGTCAAATTTTTATTTGTCCACAAGACAAAAAGTGGATACCTCACGTGAATTGGCTCAGTTAAATTTCTCCCTGTCACCCCTCTGTACATATCCCCCCACCCAAGAACTTTAAGAGAGACAAGGAGACAGGAATGTTTTAAATAAAGTGAACATCAGATGACTAGAGATAAGTTTCATTTATTCCTTCTGCTGATATCATTAACATTTCTCTCTTTAGTCCTTACTGAGCTTTCATTTTTTACCTCTTTGGTAAACTCTGTGACTATTCCTACACCCTTCTACTTCCATTAAGTTGCCCTTCACTGTTAGGCCAACCCAAGTTGGCATCTGAAACATGCAAAATAACAAAGGCATAGTTCTGTTTTTGGCGCTGCTTGTGATACTGAGGTTTGACGTACTGGACAAATTGATCCTGAGTCTACAGTAGCTATGGCCTGAACTACTGTGGATTAGTCTTACATATTACCAATCTATGACTGGAATAGAACTATTTATATTTTTTAGACCTAACAGTCTTTGTGTAGGGGAAGTGGGGGAGGAGACAGAGAATGTAGGACATGAGAAAATTTTCTGAAGGGAAATTGTTTTTAGGCTTTTATATCTTTTCATCAATGGTGTCTTATGCGTGCATCCGAGAAAGCAACTTCCAAGGGCAAGAGCTAAGCTTCCCCAGGGATGACACAATATTTCAGGGGCTGTGTCTGTAAATCAGAAAGCCTTTTTTTTTTTTTAACTTTATTAGTTTAAGTTGTTTCAAATTATCCTGCCACTACAGAAAAGGATATATATGTGAGTGTGTGAAAGTCACTCAGTCATGTCTGACTCTTTGCAACACCATGCAAATGAGCCATGGAATTCTCCAGGCAAAATTACTGGACTGGGTAGCTATTCCCCTCCACAGGGGATCTTCCCAACCCAGGAATGGAACCCAGGGCTCCCGCATTGCAGGCAGATTCTTTACCCGCTGAGCTACCAGGGAAGAAAAGGATAGCCTCATGAATCCCTTTCTCCTGGATTCTTTTTTTTTTTTTTCAGGATAGTATCTGTAAACAGAAGTTTATATAATGTATTCCTAATAGCACTGGCAATATTTCTTTCCTCCCCACCACAAAAAAAACTCTATCACCCTATTTCCTATTTGGTTTCAGATAATAATATATAAACATGTACGAAATATACACTGCAGGAAATTTGGAAGTTACAGAAAAATATAGGAGAAAATAAAAATTATTCATTATCTTCCATTTAGAAATAGTGTCTTATGATGTTTAGATATTCCTATACATATAGAAATCTGAAATTATAACATATATTCTGACTTAATCTGTTTTCTTTATATTGTAATATCTCCATAAGTTTTTGTATCAGAACCAAAAAAAAAAGAGAGAGAATGTGATAGAAGATAACTATAACTACACACCATTAATCTGATTTTCTTTTATATTCGTAATGAATTAGCCAGTTCCACTAAGTTATTAGATACTGAGGTTTGACGTACTGGACAAATTGATCCTGAGTCTACAGTAGCTATGGCCTGAACTACTGTGGATTAGTCTTACATATTACCAATCTATGACTGGAATAGAACTATTTATATTTTTTAGACCTAACAGTCTTTGTGTAGGGAAGTGGGGAGGAGACAGAGAATGTAGGACATGAGAAAATTTTCTGAAGGAAATTGTTTTAGGCTTTATATCTTTTCATCAATGGTGTCTTATGCGTGCATCCGAGAAAGCAACTTCCAAGGGCAAGAGCTAAGCTTCCCCAGGGATGACACAATATTTCAGGGGCTGTGTCTGTAAATCAGAAAGCCTTTTTTTTTTTTTAACTTTATTAGTTTAAGTTGTTTCAAATTATCCTGCCACTACAGAAAAGGATATATATGTGAGTGTGTGAAAGTCACTCAGTCATGTCTGACTCTTTGCAACACCATGCAAATGAGCCATGGAATTCTCCAGGCAAAATTACTGGACTGGGTAGCTATTCCCCTCCACAGGGGATCTTCCCAACCCAGGAATGGAACCCAGGGCTCCCGCATTGCAGGCAGATTCTTTACCCGCTGAGCTACCAGGGAAGAAAAGGATAGCCTCATGAATCCCTTTCTCCTGGATTCTTTTTTTTTTTTTTCAGGATAGTATCTGTAAACAGAAGTTTATATAATGTATTCCTAATAGCACTGGCAATATTTCTTTCCTCCCCACCACAAAAAAAACTCTATCACCCTATTTCCTATTTGGTTTCAGATAATAATATATAAACATGTACGAAATATACACTGCAGGAAATTTGGAAGTTACAGAAAAATATAGGAGAAAATAAAAATTATTCATTATCTTCCATTTAGAAATAGTGTCTTATGATGTTTAGATATTCCTATACATATAGAAATCTGAAATTATAACATATATTCTGACTTAATCTGTTTTTCTTTATATTGTAATATCTCCATAAGTTTTTTGTATCAGAACCAAAAAAAAAAAAGAGAGAGAGAGAATGTGATAGAAGATAACTATAACTACACACCATTATAGTCTATGAACTTAGACACAAATGCTCAATAATATATTGGTAAACTGGATTCAACAGTATATAAAAAGAATTAGCCAGTTCCACATTCAAGGAACTTGGAAGTTGAAACTCCATCCTAAAACAACTGCAAATCTGAACAGACAAAAACCATCTCTTTTGGGGATCTACAAAAAAGGAAGGACACAGGCAAATTACTGCCCCAAAGAGACAGGAAAATACAGGGAGTCGCGGCCTAACCCCAGCAGAGACTCATGAGGGAGGACCACACAAAGTGAACTAGAGCCAGGGAAACCTGAACTGTAATTAATGAATTGCTAAAGGCAACGTCTGGAGAACTCTGAAAGCTAAAATCTTCAGTGGAACCTAGTCTCAACAAGGTCCCCAGAACATATGTAGGATTTACATGCAAAAGCTCAATCAGGTATCCACAGTAAATATCAGGGGGGAAAAATCCTCTTGAGCTTCCAAAAGGTGGAAGAGAAAAGAAGTTACTTTGAAATATGCCAGAACATTTCCTTTTCTTAACAGGGCCTGCCCTTGGGAAAAACTAGTTAACCAGAACCTAGGCATCTGTAGTAATGTAAGTAATTGACCTAGGGGAAAGGAAACACCCAACTCTTTTTCTGAACCACCTAAAAGAGAATTAGAGAGAGAGAGAAGAGAAACACTTGTGAAGCTTTTAGTCTGGGCAGACAAACTCACTAAAGGACAAAGACCTATACGCCTATAGGGCACATCCCATTCCCCGACAATTTACACCACATTACTAAAAATCTGTGTGCAGTAGTTCCCTTTAACCAATAAAACATGTCTGGATATCAACAAAAATGTACTGGGTATACTAAAATTTAAAAGCCATAATTTGAAAGGATAGAACAAGCATCAGAACAAAACATGACAGGGATGCGGGAATTTTCAGACTGGACATGTAAATCGACTGTGATTAAAATGCCAAGAACATTAATAGATAAGGTAGGGGGCATATAAAAACAGGTGGGCAATACAAGCAGAGAGATGGAAACTCTAAAAAAGAAAAAAGAGTCAAAAAGAAGAGTTAGAGATAAAAACACCGTAACAAAAACAATCATGCCTTTGATTTCTTAGTAGACATTTAGTCTTTTTATTAATGGGCTAGATGCAGATGAGAAAAGAAATCTCTGAGCTAGAGGATATATCAACAGAATCCTCAAAAAACAGAAAGCAAAGAGAGCAAAGATGGGAAAACACAGAATCAAATTGCTAAGGGCTATAGGGCAGCTATGAAAGGTGTAACATACACATAATAGGAAAACCAGAGAGAAGACCCACAAACAGTAATGACTGATAATTTCCTCAAGTTAATGTCAGACACCAAACCATAGACCCAGGAAGCTCAGAGAACGCTTAGCTGAATAAAAGCCAAAACACTACCCTCATCATTTTCAAAATATAAAATCTACAGTGAAATGACAGAGGCCCTAGAATAGCTAAAACAACCCTGCCAAAGAAGAACAAAGTTAGAACAAAGAGGAATCATTTTATCTAATATCAAGGTGTACAATAATAGACTTTGTAGTATTAGCAGAAGGACAGATATGTATCAATGGAACAGAAAGAGAGTTCAGAGATAAAACAAAATAGATACATTTAACTGATTTTTAACAAAGGTACAAAAGCAAATAAATGGTACAGTGGCATGATAAGCCTTTCAACAAAAGATACTGGAGCAATTATACATACACAGGTAGAATAATACATCTCAAATCTAATCTTATATTTTACATGAAATTAATTCAAAATAAATTATGAACTTAAATGTAAAATTATATAACACTTAGAAAAATGCATTAGAGAAAATATTCACTAGCTAGTTCTTAGACTTATTATAAGCATTATGTCAGTGGGGGCTATATGACTTTGATCCCTGGGTCAGGAACATCCTCTAGAGAAGGAAATGGCAGCCCATTCCAATATTGTTTGGGAAATCCCGTGGACAAAGGAGCCTGGTAGGCTATAGTCCACAGGGCCACAAAGAGTCAGAAACGACTTAAGTGGTTAAACAACACAACAACAAGTCTATTGTAATTTGGTACAGCATCAACAGGAAGCTAATATAAAAACAGGGGGCTCTTTAAAAAGAAAAAGAGTCAAAAGAAGAGTTAGAGATAAAAACACCGTAACAAACAATCAGTTAGACATTTAGTCTTTTTATTAATGGGCTAGATGCAGATGAGAAAAGAAATCTCTGAGCTAGAGGATATATCAACAGAATCCTCAAAAAACAGAAAGCAAAGAGAGCAAAGATGGGAAAACACAGAATCAAATTGCTAAGGGCTATAGGGCAGCTATGAAAGGTGTAACATACACATAATAGGAAAACCAGAGAGAAGACCCACAAACAGTAATGACTGATAATTTCCTCAAGTTAATGTCAGACACCAAACCATAGACCCAGGAAGCTCAGAGAACGCTTAGCTGAATAAAAGCCAAAACACTACCCTCATCATTTTCAAAATATAAAATCTACAGTGAAATGACAGAGGCCCTAGAATAGCTAAAACAACCCTGCCAAAGAAGAACAAAGTTAGAACAAAGAGGAATCATTTTATCTAATATCAAGGTGTACAATAATAGACTTTGTAGTATTAGCAGAAGGACAGATATGTATCAATGGAACAGAAAGAGAGTTCAGAGATAAAACAAAATAGATACATTTAACTGATTTTTAACAAAGGTACAAAAGCAAATAAATGGTACAGTGGCATGATAAGCCTTTCAACAAAAGATACTGGAGCAATTATACATACACAGGTAGAATAATACATCTCAAATCTAATCTTATATTTTACATGAAATTAATTCAAAATAAATTATGAACTTAAATGTAAAATTATATAACACTTAGAAAAATGCATTAGAGAAAATATTCACTAGCTAGTTCTTAGACTTATTATAAGCATTATGTCAGTGGGGGCTATATGACTTTGATCCCTGGGTCAGGAACATCCTCTAGAGAAGGAAATGGCAGCCCATTCCAATATTGTTTGGGAAATCCCGTGGACAAAGGAGCCTGGTAGGCTATAGTCCACAGGGCCACAAAGAGTCAGAAACGACTTAAGTGGTTAAACAACACAACAACAAGTCTATTGTAATTTGGTACAGCATCAACAGGAAGCTAATATACCACATACCTTAGCTCCCACCCCAAAAAAGAAGGGTCTAGATCGTGGAAAGGGATATCAAAACCTGATAGTAAAAATAACCCTATTAGAAAAATGGGCAAAAGGTATGAAAATAAGCACTTCACTGAAGAGGACAGAAGTGCCAAATATGCACATGGAAAGATGGTCAACATAATTTGCTATCAGGAAAATGTAAACTAATCGCTCGATGATGTATCACTATGCACTTTATCAAAATGGCTTCTAAAAAAATTTATAACACTAAATGCTAGCAAGCATGAACTAAAAATTGGATCACTCATACATTGTTGATAGAAGGGTAAAACTTCTACACTGAACAAACTGTTGGCAGTTTAACATTGTTACCAAAAGACCCAACAGTTGCACCCTTGGGTGGTTATCCCAGAGAAATTAAACCACGTACGCACAAAAATCTGTACCTGAATGTTTACAGCAGCATAACTTGTAACAGCCAAAGCTGTAATCACCCCAGATTTCCTTCAACAAATGAAAGATTAAACAAACATCAGTGCATGCATAGTGTGGAAAACCACCTATCAATCAGAAGAAACAAACTGTTGATACATGTTACAGTTAAGTTTTATCTGCTGGAAATTTGCTGAGTGAAAAACAAATTAAGGATATATGCTGCTATATTCAGCATATGTAATGTTTTTGTGATGACTAAATTTTGAAATGGAGGACAGATTAGTGCTTACCAGAGGCTCAGAAGGGTTGGGGAAATGGATGTGGTTATAAAAACGAAATCTGGGATTCCCTGGTGGTCCAGTGGGTAAAGAGTCTGCCTTGCAATGCAAAGGGCACCGGTTCGATCCCTGGCCAGGGGTCCACAGGTAGAATAATACATTAATATTTTTTGTTTAAATTATTTTTTAAAAAACACTTAGAAAAATGCATTAGAGAAAATATTCACTAGCTAGTTCTTAGACTTATTATAAGCATTATGTCAGTGGGGGCTATATGACTTTGATCCCTGGGTCAGGAACATCCTCTAGAGAAGGAAATGGCAGCCCATTCCAATATTGTTTGGGAAATCCCGTGGACAAAGGAGCCTGGTAGGCTATAGTCCACAGGGCCACAAAGAGTCAGAAACGACTTAAGTGGTTAAACAACACAACAACAAGTCTATTGTAATTTGGTACAGCATCAACAGGAAGCTAATATACCACATACCTTAGCTCCCACCCCAAAAAAGAAGGGTCTAGATCGTGGAAAGGGATATCAAAACCTGATAGTAAAAATAACCCTATTAGAAAAATGGGCAAAAGGTATGAAAATAAGCACTTCACTGAAGAGGACAGAAGTGCCAAATATGCACATGGAAAGATGGTCAACATAATTTGCTATCAGGAAAATGTAAACTAATCGCTCGATGATGTATCACTATGCACTTTATCAAAATGGCTTCTAAAAAAATTTATAACACTAAATGCTAGCAAGCATGAACTAAAAATTGGATCACTCATACATTGTTGATAGAAGGGTAAAACTTCTACACTGAACAAACTGTTGGCAGTTTAACATTGTTACCAAAAGACCCAACAGTTGCACCCTTGGGTGGTTATCCCAGAGAAATTAAACCACGTCGCACAAAAATCTGTACCTGAATGTTTACAGCAGCATAACTTGTAACAGCCAAAGCTGTAATCACCCCAGATTTCCTTCAACAAATGAAAGATTAAACAAACATCAGTGCATGCATAGTGTGGAAAACCACCTATCAATCAGAAGAAACAAACTGTTGATACATGTTACAGTTAAGTTTTATCTGCTGGAAATTTGCTGAGTGAAAAACAAATTAAGGATATATGCTGCTATATTCAGCATATGTAATGTTTTTGTGATGACTAAATTTTGAAATGGAGGACAGATTAGTGCTTACCAGAGGCTCAGAAGGGTTGGGGAAATGGATGTGGTTATAAAAACGAAATCTGGGATTCCCTGGTGGTCCAGTGGGTAAAGAGTCTGCCTTGCAATGCAAAGGGCACCGGTTCGATCCCTGGCCAGGGAGGATCCCATATGCCGCAGAGATTGGGCCTGTGTGTCCAATTGCAAGCCAGTGTTCTGGAGCACATGCACCCAGAGCCAGTGCTCTGCAATGAGAGAGTCCACTGCAATGAGAGGCCCGCACAGGCCAAAGAATAAAGATGGATGAAAAATAAACGATAAGTTAGAGGCAAAAAAGAAAAGTAAAATAAAAAACAAAATCCAGGGAATCCTTGTGATGATGAAATTGTTCAGTAGCTTGACTGCCTTTGTAGATACACAAACCTAGAATCTATAAAATTGTATAAAACTACACACACACACACACAAGGACAAGTAAACTGGGAAAATCTGAATAAGATCATTGAATTGTATTAATATCATTACCTTGGTTTTTATACTACAATTTTTCAAAATATCAGTGCTGGAAGGACTGGATAAGTGTGCACATACACAGAATATCTCTATAGTAGTCCTCACAAGCATTTGTGAATATATAATTATTTCAATAAAATTTCAATTAAAAATTCAACTATGAAAGTGAAGCCAAGAGAACATTTTTGATTTATTTCTCCTTTGCAAATGAGTCTGTAATAAGCGTACAGAATTCTGATTCCAAGTTTTTGAGAAATACGATTTCTTCTGTGGTTATAATTTTAATTTCTAACTTTTTGTGTTTATATATTTACCTTGTTGTGAAGGAATTTTGTTTGCCAAGGCTTTAGCAATTATTGTGTTTGTTTACATAGGATAGAAAACAAGCATGTCGGTAAAGAAATCAGTGTGGAATTTATAGCGGAATTTATGCATAGTGTGGAAAACCACCTATCAATCAGAAGAAACAAACTGTTGATACATGTTACAGTTAAGTTTTATCTGCTGGAAATTTGCTGAGTGAAAAACAAATTAAGGATATATGCTGCTATATTCAGCATATGTAATGTTTTTGTGATGACTAAATTTTGAAATGGAGGACAGATTAGTGCTTACCAGAGGCTCAGAAGGGTTGGGGAAATGGATGTGGTTATAAAAACGAAATCTGGGATTCCCTGGTGGTCCAGTGGGTAAAGAGTCTGCCTTGCAATGCAAAGGGCACCGGTTCGATCCCTGGCCAGGGAGGATCCCATATGCCGCAGAGATTGGGCCTGTGTGTCCAATTGCAAGCCAGTGTTCTGGAGCACATGCACCCAGAGCCAGTGCTCTGCAATGAGAGAGTCCACTGCAATGAGAGGCCCGCACAGGCCAAAGAATAAAGATGGATGAAAAATAAACGATAAGTTAGAGGCAAAAAAGAAAAGTAAAATAAAAAACAAAATCCAGGGAATCCTTGTGATGATGAAATTGTTCAGTAGCTTGACTGCCTTTGTAGATACACAAACCTAGAATCTATAAAATTGTATAAAACTACACACACACACACACAAGGACAAGTAAACTGGGAAAATCTGAATAAGATCATTGAATTGTATTAATATCATTCCCTTTAGTTTTTATACTACAATTTTTCAAAATATCAGTGCTGGAAGGACTGGATAAGTGTGCACATACACAGAATATCTCTATAGTAGTCCTCACAAGCATTTGTGAATATATAATTATTTCAATAAAATTTCAATTAAAAATTCAACTATGAAAGTGAAGCCAAGAGAACATTTTTGATTTATTTCTCCTTTGCAAATGAGTCTGTAATAAGCGTACAGAATTCTGATTCCAAGTTTTTGAGAAATACGATTTCTTCTGTGGTTATAATTTTAATTTCTAACTTTTTGTGTTTATATATTTACCTTGTTGTGAAGGAATTTTGTTTGCCAAGGCTTTAGCAATTATTGTGTTTGTTTACATAGGATAGAAAACAAGCATGTCGGTAAAGAAATCAGTGTGGAATTTATAAGCGATAATGACTTAAACTGGGAATCCATCCCATTTTTGCTTTAAATCATTTATTCTGGGGACTTCCCTGGTGGCCCTGTGGTTAAGATTCTGTGCCTCTACTGCAGGGGGTGCTGGTTCAATCCTTAGTTGAAGAAGTAAGAACCTTCATGTGGCACGGCACAACCAAACACCAAATCATTTTCTCCATATTAATTACATATCTTGAGGACAGATAATGCCTAAGACCATTTCTATATCCCACAGTGCTTAGCATAATGCCATTCTTGAGCATACTAAATTGTTAAATATAATTTACTGACTGTGTTGCTAATTAACCAATTATACAAACTGTATGCTGTAAAAATATAGTGAGAAATGAAAATGTAAATATGCATTCTTTATAGAGCGCTTTATAAATAGCTGTCTCAAATTTTCATTCACAAATACAAACTTCCGAGTATACATGATATAATAAGACAGAACAGGACAAAGATATTTTGAAAGCAGTTACATCATTTCAACTAGATTAAATAACTCCTCACCCCCACCCCCACACACACATGCACACACACACACACACACACACACACAAACTCAAAAGTGAAATAAAATAAGCAACTATATCCATCTTACAGTGGAATAAAATATATTTAAAGAGCTCCATCTCTTATTTACCAGTATAGACTATCATATTCAGATTCATGTCATTCTCATTAAAATTTTTGTGTATGGTTTCAAGAAAGACTGCACAATACACATATCTCCATAGAAAGTGAAAAAAAGTAGTGAAAGTGTTAATTAATCAGTTGGGTCTGATTCTATGTGATCCTACAGACTGTTGCCCACCGGGCCTCTCTGTCCATAGAATTCTCCAGGGAAGCGCCCTCCCAATTATTTATTTATGTATTTAGCAACTAAAATAGATAGAAACTTGGTAATTCAATATGTGTTTCTTTTCTGGCTTGAATAAATAAAACATTTTATGCAAATTATATATATATATATATATATATATATATATATATATATGTGAAAAAAATGTATTTTGGTTTACAAATTGCTCTCCATACGTGGAGGGCAAGGAAAGATGGACCATTCAAGATTGGTAGGTTTAATAAACAAGAGGACTTCCTTAGGCGGCTTGAATTGGGACACTGCAAGATGAGTAGATCTCTGCAACCACTGGCGAGAACCTTACAAGTTTGTACAGCAGCCTTAAAGGGGTGCACTCATGCATACCATTCAGATGGTCTTTCTGTTCTCAAGTCTGTGACCTCTAAGTGGCCCCAGCTGTGGGAACAGTGAGAAGAACATACATTCCAAGTGCAAGGGTGGGAGTGAGGATCATATTCATTAGTCAGCCACAGTGGTTACCTCCTCTTGATGACCTTCTCCTATAGTGTATATGACCTGGAGTCCTAGAAACAGCAGATAAGTTAAGTGCTGTGAAGTCATTCTGATTGCATTTTAGATTTGTAGCCTCGTTGTGATACACCCTGCTCACAAATTCATGACTGTGAATACACTCTTCCCTTTTCTCTCTCTCATTCACAAATGGAAGAAGTTCGTTTTTATTCTTGTCGATGTCCTGTTGGTCACTTAGTCGGGTCCAACCCGTTGAGACCCCATGAACTATAACCTGCTAGGCTCCTCTGTCCATGGGATTCTCCAGGCAAGAATACTGGAGTGGGTTGCCATTCCTTGCTCCAGGAGTTAAGGGAGAAAGGGAATGTGAAATTATAATTTCACAAGATAAAGAATTTAGAATCATGGAAATCAACTTCACAATTGGTGCTATATTTATTAGTACCTTAACTTTTGAAGATCATTTTATATTGACCCTAAGAACACATAGTCTATGTTATAAAACATGCAAGAGTATCAATAATTTCAACATGGTTTCATAACTGAAAGCTGAGGGAATTATAGCATAAGTGGCTGCTTCTCCTTGAAAATAGCAAGTGCTGAGTAATTGTTGTAAGGTAGAATTTTATAAAGAAAATAGGAATGATATATGATTGTTCAAATAATATTATGAAGAAAGTGAATTACTGTTGCAAAAATTTGTTTAACAATTTTTGAACAATAATCTACTATAACACAGTAATTGAGAGAGTGTCTCCTGGGATCAGGCTGGATTTGTATCCCAACTCACCAGTTGTTACTACTGTTTGACCCTGTACAAAGGCATTGCCATTCTATGTCTCAATTTACTTCTTAAAAGATCCAGATAATTTAGTGCCTAACTCTTTGGGTTTTTATGGGGATTGGGTAAAATAATCTACATAACAACAACAACAAAAACTTAGAATAGTGTCTGACATAAAGAGTTAGTAAGTGATAGCTGCTGTGCCATTCCCAACAGAGTAAGGCAACAGGGGAAAAAAAATAAAAGCTAAAACTTTTGAGAGGATGGAGAAAATATTGGAGAGGTAGACCTATAAGTAGTCCTTGACCCAAATAAAGAAGTAAGTTCTGGGAAATGATTTGGAAAGAGCTAATTACTGTGAGAATAGTAAGGGAGATTTCTGAGAAGATCATAATTTAAGCTGAGACTTGACTGGAATAGAATTGGAGTAAAATTGGTATAGAATTTCAAAAGTTGGAGAGGGGGATGACAAAAAGTTTCCCAAGACAAAAAAGGCCTAAAGACATAGGGGTGTTTCAGTAAAAGTACTCTTGGGAAAAAGTAAGTAATGTGGTGAATGGAGTTTAAAGGTTGTTAACAGACAAGCTGGAAGCTGAAGCTGAAATGTGAGACAGAGAAGACCTTGCTCCAGGTACTCTACTGTGGCATTTTGTTAGCTGTGGAGTAAAAATGTACACCAATTGTTCACCAAAGATTTGCCATCCCATTTTGTGTTAGAGATTTAGTTTAGAATGGTTCATCTTGAGGAAGCTGCTGCCATGGCAGACTCTGTTTTGTCCAGTTTGCATCTTAGTGGAGCCCAAGTGACTAAATTTAACAGTAGAATTTGAGTGGAAGTGATATATGCCACTTCCGGTCCAGAATGGTTCATAATAGACGTGCATCCTCCACTGTTTCTTTCCAAGTCGTTAGCCTGGGAGGGAAGAGCCCTGAAGTCCTGGAGCAGACAGTACCAAATTATGAGGAAGAAGCTTATTCTTCCTACTGGCCATGAAAGCGTGTGTGTGTGTGTGTGTGTGTGTGTGTGTGTTTATGAGAGAGAGAGAGAAAGAGAAAGAGGATATTTAGCTACTGTTATCTTTTTAAATAAGGCTTCCCTGGTGGCTCCGTTGATAAGAAATCTTCCTGAATGAAGGAGACCTGGGTATGATTCCTGGGTCAGAAAGATCACCCCTATGGCCATACCACCCTGAACGTGCCTGATCTCATCTGATCTCAGAAGCTAAGAAGGATCAGGCCTGGTTAGTTCTAGGGTGAGAGAAAGATCCCCTGGAGAAGGGAATGGCAGCCCACTCCAATATTCTTGGCTGGGAAATCCCATGGACAGAGGAGCCTAGTGTGCTCCAGTCCATGGGATCGAAGAGTTGGACACAATTAACACTTTCAATTTCACCTTTTTTAGTAACAGAAGTAATTTTGACTTTGTTCTCATAGTCCACTGAATTTTGAGGAGAACTCAGACGGGAAACCCTTTAATTAAAAAAGATCATAATTTAAGCTGAGACTTGACTGGAATAGAATTGGAGTAAAATTGGTATAGAATTTCAAAAGTTGGAGAGGGGGATGACAAAAAGTTTCCCAAGACAAAAAAGGCCTAAAGACATAGGGGTGTTTCAGTAAAAGTACTCTTGGGAAAAAGTAAGTAATGTGGTGAATGGAGTTTAAAGGTTGTTAACAGACAAGCTGGAAGCTGAAGCTGAAATGTGAGACAGAGAAGACCTTGCTCCAGGTACTCTACTGTGGCATTTTGTTAGCTGTGGAGTAAAAATGTACACCAATTGTTCACCAAAGATTTGCCATCCCATTTTGTGTTAGAGATTTAGTTTAGAATGGTTCATCTTGAGGAAGCTGCTGCCATGGCAGACTCTGTTTTTGTCCAGTTTGCATCTTAGTGGAGCCCAAGTGACTAAATTTAACAGTAGAATTTGAGTGGAAGTGATATATGCCACTTCCGGTCCAGAATGGTTCATAATAGACGTGCATCCTCCACTGTTTCTTTCCAAGTCGTTAGCCTGGGAGGGAAGAGCCCTGAAGTCCTGGAGCAGACAGTACCAAATTATGAGGAAGAAGCTTATTCTTCCTACTGGCCATGAAAGCGTGTGTGTGTGTGTGTGTGTGTGTGTGTGTGTGTGTGTTTATGAGAGAGAGAGAGAAAGAGAAAGAGGATATTTAGCTACTGTTATCTTTTTAAATAAGGCTTCCCTGGTGGCTCCGTTGATAAGAAATCTTCCTGAATGAAGGAGACCTGGGTATGATTCCTGGGTCAGAAAGATCACCCCTATGGCCATACCACCCTGAACGTGCCTGATCTCATCTGATCTCAGAAGCTAAGAAGGATCAGGCCTGGTTAGTTCTAGGGTGAGAGAAAGATCCCCTGGAGAAGGGAATGGCAGCCCACTCCAATATTCTTGGCTGGGAAATCCCATGGACAGAGGAGCCTAGTGTGCTCCAGTCCATGGGATCGAAGAGTTGGACACAATTAACACTTTCAATTTCACCTTTTTTAGTAACAGAAGTAATTTTGACTTTGTTCTCATAGTCCACTGAATTTTTGAGGAGAACTCAGACAGTGTTATAGAGGTAAGCTGGTTCCCATGTTAGTGAAAATTGAAGAGCCAGTAAACTAAAAGTAGGAATCTATTCCACTGATTCTGCCAGAGTTGAGAAGTGTAAGGTAGGGAGGTGGTATTAGAAGGAAAGGGGATACATACAAGGGCAGTCAGTGGAAACAGGACTGGTCATGATAGAATTGGGTAACTGAGCCTGGGAACACGTGAGAAGGAAAAAACAGTGGAGATTTTGTGTCTCTCTGATCAGAAAATAAAAATAACAAGAAATTAAATGTTGGCTTAATTTGTGATGTTGACAAAATATGTGTTATCAAGGAATGGCTGATTCATGTTGATGTTTAGCAGAAACCAACACAATATTGTAAACAATTATCCTTAAAATAAAAATAAATATTTTAAAGAGAAATGATGGGTAGCCTAAAGAAGAAGTTAAGATCTCCATCACTCAATATATGCAAATAATATAATAATATAAGTAACAGAAATGACTGTTTGTTAAGAACTTATAAAGAGTCTTTCCATGAGGAGTGGATTCGTGTAAGAACGTAACTTCTTAAAGTGAAAATGAGGTCCTTCAGTTGTATCAGACTCTTTGCAACCCATGGACGAGCCATGGAATTCTCCAGGCAAGAGTACTGAAGTGGGTAGCCTTTCCCTTCTCCAGGGGATCTTCCCAATCCAGGGATCAAACCTAGGTCCCCCAAATTGTAGGCAGATTCTTTACCAGCAGAGCTACAAGGAAATCCCTATAACTTTTTAAATTTTATTACAATTCAAAGATTTTATAATTTAGCAATGATGCTAGGTAATATTCAAAATACATTTCAAATATTTTGTAAAGTTAAGGCAAATTTTAGAGAAAAGAAATTTATAAATATATTTCTTGTATCATTTTTGAAATAAAGATTTTGTTTTAGATCAGAATCATGAAGAAATTACAAAGGTGTTTTTAAATGCTGTTTAATAGCATTGCCATAATCTAATTCATAGAACTTTCTCATAATGATGAACAATCAGAAATCTTCAATGTAGGACTATCTATTTTCATTTTCTTCTCCAAAATAATTACCGCAAGTGTGCTTGGTGATCTCTGTCTGTTGTCCAGGTAGTATTTTAGAAGATAATCTAGCACTCACCATTTCTCTTTACAAGTCCATCCTCGTTCTTCACAGGGTCTTTGGCTTATCCACCTGTGATAGTTCATCTGAGGCAGAGCAGCATTGTCTCCAGTGTAAGGTAGGGAGGTGGTATTAGAAGGAAAGGGGATACATACAAGGGCAGTCAGTGGAAACAGGACTGGTCATGATAGAATTGGGTAACTGAGCCTGGGAACACGTGAGAAGGAAAAAACAGTGGAGATTTTGTGTCTCTCTGATCAGAAAATAAAAATAACAAGAAATTAAATGTTGGCTTAATTTGTGATGTTGACAAAATATGTGTTATCAAGGAATGGCTGATTCATGTTGATGTTTAGCAGAAACCAACACAATATTGTAAACAATTATCCTTAAAATAAAAATAAATATTTTAAAGAGAAATGATGGGTAGCCTAAAGAAGAAGTTAAGATCTCCATCACTCAATATATGCAAATAATATAATAATATAAGTAACAGAAATGACTGTTTGTTAAGAACTTATAAAGAGTCTTTCCATGAGGAGTGGATTCGTGTAAGAACGTAACTTCTTAAAGTGAAAATGAGGTCCTTCAGTTGTATCAGACTCTTTGAGACCCATGGAAGAGCCCTGGAATTCTCCAGGCAAGAGTACTGAAGTGGGTAGCCTTCCCTTTCTCCAGGGGATCTTCCCAACCCAGGGATCAAACCTAGGTCCCCCAAATTGTAGGCAGATTCTTTACCAGCAGAGCTACAAGGAAATCCCTATAACTTTTTAAATTTTATTACAATTCAAAGATTTTATAATTTAGCAATGATGCTAGGTAATATTCAAAATACATTTCAAATATTTTGTAAAGTTAAGGCAAATTTTAGAGAAAAGAAATTTATAAATATATTTCTTGTATCATTTTTGAAATAAAGATTTTGTTTTAGATCAGAATCATGAAGAAATTACAAAGGTGTTTTTAAATGCTGTTTAATAGCATTGCCATAATCTAATTCATAGAACTTTCTCATAATGATGAACAATCAGAAATCTTCAATGTAGGACTATCTATTTTCATTTTCTTCTCCAAAATAATTACCGCAAGTGTGCTTGGTGATCTCTGTCTGTTGTCCAGGTAGTATTTTAGAAGATAATCTAGCACTCACCATTTCTCTTTACAAGTCCATCCTCGTTCTTCACAGGGTCTTTGGCTTATCCACCTGTGATAGTTCATCTGAGGCAGAGCAGCATTGTCTCCAGATTAAATGGTGTCAGGAACTACACAGGTCTGTACGTTATTGTCTCTGCAAGTGCATATTCTGTGTCCACTGCTGATTTGCATAGCATCTGCTGTCACTTTGTGCTTTCTCTGTAGGTTTTTTTTTTTTGCATTCTTGACAGCTGCCTCTGTAGCACTTTGCCATTGGATTGGCTGTGACGAGGAGAAGATGTGACACGTTCACATTCTGATGACACAGCAAACTGCAAATTACCCATTGGCAAAATGAAGTCTATTGCTGGCAAATAGTCTCTGGAATTCCGTAATAGGCAATCTGGGCACTGCAGTACTCCAGCGCAGCAGATGCTGTTGTGTATAACAGTTCCATTTTCTAGTAGTCAGAGTGGTAATCAGCCATAGCAAGGTATTCATGACTACCCACTGTAAACAAACACATCCTTTCCTTCCTCCAAGAGACTCTGGTGATTCCTGAGCACAGCAGGGCAAAGTTGGTTACTGGCTAGAGATATAGTCATTATCTTTATATAAACTCCACATTTATAGTTCTCGGAAACTTAATTAATTGGGTATCCTGGAGTTTCTCCAGGGTTGACTGGCAAATCACATTTGAGCTAGTATCAATTTTAATGAAATAAACTATATTTTAAATTATGTAATTGCCCCATTAAAGTGTAACATAACTGCAATTTGCCTCAAAGACTAGAGAGCCTTTATAGTAATCAAGATGGGATGTGAGAAATCTGTGCTTCCAATACCCTAGTTGGAAAGCTTTTAAGTCTTGATAGAAATAAATTTAAAGGTGTTTTAAACCAAAATAGATATATTTTATTCTGTCTTTTAAAACATCTACTGTAAGCTTCTTGAAGGCAAAGGAGTTGTCCCACCATGAACAATAAACAAGTAGGACTATCTATTTTCATTTTCTTCTCCAAAATAATTACCGCAAGTGTGCTTGGTGATCTCTGTCTGTTGTCCAGGTAGTATTTTAGAAGATAATCTAGCACTCACCATTTCTCTTTACAAGTCCATCCTCGTTCTTCACAGGGTCTTTGGCTTATCCACCTGTGATAGTTCATCTGAGGCAGAGCAGCATTGTCTCCAGATTAAATGGTGTCAGGAACTACACAGGTCTGTACGTTATTGTCTCTGCAAGTGCATATTCTGTGTCCACTGCTGATTTGCATAGCATCTGCTGTCACTTTGTGCTTTCTCTGTAGGTTTTTTTTTTTTTTTTTGCATTCTTGACAGCTGCCTCTGTAGCACTTTGCCATTGGATTGGCTGTGACGAGGAGAAGATGTGACACGTTCACATTCTGATGACACAGCAAACTGCAAATTACCCATTGGCAAAATGAAGTCTATTGCTGGCAAATAGTCTCTGGAATTCCGTAATAGGCAATCTGGGCACTGCAGTACTCCAGCGCAGCAGATGCTGTTGTGTATAACAGTTCCATTTTCTAGTAGTCAGAGTGGTAATCAGCCATAGCAAGGTATTCATGACTACCCACTGTAAACAAACACATCCTTTCCTTCCTCCAAGAGACTCTGGTGATTCCTGAGCACAGCAGGGCAAAGTTGGTTACTGGCTAGAGATATAGTCATTATCTTTATATAAACTCCACATTTATAGTTCTCGGAAACTTAATTAATTGGGTATCCTGGAGTTTCTCCAGGGTTGACTGGCAAATCACATTTGAGCTAGTATCAATTTTAATGAAATAAACTATATTTTAAATTATGTAATTGCCCCATTAAAGTGTAACATAACTGCAATTTGCCTCAAAGACTAGAGAGCCTTTATAGTAATCAAGATGGGATGTGAGAAATCTGTGCTTCCAATACCCTAGTTGGAAAGCTTTTAAGTCTTGATAGAAATAAATTTAAAGGTGTTTTAAACCAAAATAGATATATTTTATTCTGTCTTTTAAAACATCTACTGTAAGCTTCTTGAAGGCAAAGGAGTTGTCCCACCATACCACATCAGAAAGTGGATAATATAAAACATAAATAGAATGCTGCTTTTATGTAAAAATAAATCATACCCAGAAAATTCTTTCATACTATCATGTAATCTGAACCTAGACAATATTCCATTCATGTCAGAGAAAAGGCTTTCTAATGCACGTATTGAACCCCAGTTACAGGTTTCTTTTATGCTAAATCCCTCTTTGAAATTAACAGACTAGACACAGATAAAATCTAAAAGTGTGAGATTCACAAAATTAACAGTTTTTCTGTTAATATAATACAGTGGAGTTTAAAATTTAAAGGTTCAGATAGATTCAGTGCCGTTAATGAGCGGTGGTTGTAGGGGCGATGCAGAATGGCACGCTCTTAGTTTATGAAAATAGCATGGATGACATTTTTCCACCATAAGCAATTAACAGATTCTGTTATTGTGAAAATTTACTAGGTTTATATTCACCTACAAGTCAAAAATCTGTATTCTATTTTAAGGTATATAGCATGATCTACTCCCTTTTTAGAAGTCCTTAGCACCCAAAATGCCGTTTCAGAAACAAATTTTGGCCAGAGTCATGCAAATGTTAATTAAAATCAACGAAATAAATTTGTAAAGGCATGGAGCTTCCCTGGTGGTCCAGTAGGTGAAGAGTCCGCCTTGCAGTGCAGGGGGCACTGGCTTGATCCCTGGCCTGTGAAGATCCCATGTGCTGTGGAATGGCTGGACCAGTATGTCCAGTTGTGAGTTGGCAATCTGGAGCTCATGCACCCAGAGCCAGTGCTCTGTAACGAGAGGCCACTGAAGTGGGAGGCCCACACAGGCTAAAAGGATAAAGATGGATAAAATAAATAAATGAAGAACCAATAAAAGAGGCCAAAAAGGTTTTTTTTTTTGCAAAGGCAAAGTCTTTTGTTGTTGTGACTGACATATGCAGAATTGTGCATTTGAGTTGTAGGATGCTTACCAGTGAATTGGTTGTGTGTGTGTATGCATGCGTACTCAGTCATGTCAGATTCTTTGCAGCCCATTGGACTGTAGCCTCTCAGGCTCCTCTGTCCATGGAATTTTCCAGGCAAGAATACTGGAGTGAGTTGCCATTTCCTTCTCCAGAGGATCTTCCTGGGAATTTTCCCAGGCAAGAAACTGAGCCACCAATGTTGCAGTTTGAAAAATTGAATGTCATACCCAGAAAATTCTTTCATACTATCATGTAATCTGAACCTAGACAATATTCCATTCATGTCAGAGAAAAGGCTTTCTAATGCACGTATTGAACCCCAGTTACAGGTTTCTTTTATGCTAAATCCCTCTTTGAAATTAACAGACTAGACACAGATAAAATCTAAAAGTGTGAGATTCACAAAATTAACAATTTTCTGTTAATATAATACAGTGGAGTTTAAAATTTAAAGGTTCAGATAGATTCAGTGCCGTTAATGAGCGGTGGTTGTAGGGGCGATGCAGAATGGCACGCTCTTAGTTTATGAAAATAGCATGGATGACATTTTTCCACCATAAGCAATTAACAGATTCTGTTATTGTGAAAATTTACTAGGTTTATATTCACCTACAAGTCAAAAATCTGTATTCTATTTTAAGGTATATAGCATGATCTACTCCCTTTTTAGAAGTCCTTAGCACCCAAAATGCCGTTTCAGAAACAAATTTTGGCCAGAGTCATGCAAATGTTAATTAAAATCAACGAAATAAATTTGTAAAGGCATGGAGCTTCCCTGGTGGTCCAGTAGGTGAAGAGTCCGCCTTGCAGTGCAGGGGGCACTGGCTTGATCCCTGGCCTGTGAAGATCCCATGTGCTGTGGAATGGCTGGACCAGTATGTCCAGTTGTGAGTTGGCAATCTGGAGCTCATGCACCCAGAGCCAGTGC
Organism: Tragulus kanchil; assembly: GCA_022376925.1. Classification (NCBI taxonomy): domain Eukaryota; kingdom Metazoa; phylum Chordata; class Mammalia; order Artiodactyla; family Tragulidae; genus Tragulus; species Tragulus kanchil. The sequence goes on from JAIOJX010000025.1 coordinate 74,760,810, forward strand.
TCTGTAACGAGAGGCCACTGAAGTGGGAGGCCCACACAGGCTAAAAGGATAAAGATGGATAAAATAAATAAATGAAGAACCAATAAAAGAGGCCAAAAAGGTTTTTTTTTTTGCAAAGGCAAAGTCTTTTGTTGTTGTGACTGACATATGCAGAATTGTGCATTTGAGTTGTAGGATGCTTACCAGTGAATTGGTTGTGTGTGTGTATGCATGCGTACTCAGTCATGTCAGATTCTTTGCAGCCCATTGGACTGTAGCCTCTCAGGCTCCTCTGTCCATGGAATTTTCCAGGCAAGAATACTGGAGTGAGTTGCCATTTCCTTCTCCAGAGGATCTTCCTGACCCAGGAATTGAATCCGAGTCTCCTGTGGCTCCTGCATTGGCAGGCGAGTTCTTTACCAACTGAGCCACCAGAGATGTTGAACAGGAATAAATATATAATTAAGAAAAATTAGTTGAAAATGATCCTCATTAAAATCAGTTTCAAAAACATAAGATCTAAATTCAGTGAGTATGTTCAGAAGAAAGAATAAATTGCATTTCTCTTTAGCAAAATATTTAGTCATTATTCTGAAGATTAAAAAGATATCAGGGCAATGATTTTACCTTCTTTGTACATTTTTTATTTTTTTATTTTTTTTTTGCTTATTAGATTTTTGGTTGTTTGGGGGATAGTGAATTCAGTGAATAAATGACTCAATTAAAGTGATGTATTAGGTCAATGATAATTACTTCAGAAACACCAGGTAAGTATTGATGAATCCATCTTAGATAAAAACAGTATTTGTTAACTCTCTAGGGTCCTTAGAAGCACTCAGGATGGAACCCTAGACGCATGAAATAAAAGGAAGAAGAGAAACGAAGGAGGTGATCCCAGTATTTCTAGTCAGTGTCCCTAGTTACAGAGTTACACTGGGTTAGGAAAAATTGTATATTAGGGAAAACTTGGAGGTAATGGAAGTTTACACGTTAGCTTCAAGATAGATTAATAGGATGAAAACTTTAATTATGAATTGACTTTAGTCAGATATCTATTTTTACTCTGAATTTTATGTTTTTAGTTTTATTATACTTGAGAAATTGAATGAGAGAAATTTCTTGCTTTGGTGAAGTACTAGAATCCAAATATAGAGACTTGATGAATCATAATATATAGAAGTAATATAAAATATTTATTCAAATTTTATACAATTATAGGAATCTCGAGGCCAATTAAGACCATTATTCTTAAAACTGGGATAATTTATTCTTATAAATGTTTGTTAGAAGTTTTGTCAGGTATGAGACTGTATCTGCCAGGCTTGATGAGAGTACAGCTGGTTAACTGCTTTGGATAAAATAAAAACAAAATGAAAGTGAGCAGGAGCAAAAAGAATGCAGGATAAAGGTATTTTAGTCTACTTTAAAAAAAAATGGAAATCAGTCACCACTGTCATCATTCAAAATCTGGAAGTGCCATGTGACTCCCCCCTCTCCCGGCCCTGTCTTTGAAAGAATATCCTTTGGAAATGAAGGTGAAGTTTCAAAATGGGCTAAAATATTTCAGAAATGAATTGTGAAATGCAGGAAGATATAAATATACTTCTTCAAGTTATACCACCCCAAATTCCAGCTAAGAAAATTTGAAGATGCTTAGAATAGAATGTCAGCTTTAAAATCACAGTTGTACTCTGTTTTAATTGTGAATCCAATTGCATTTGGGGTGGGGAACGTGCCATGCAGCTTGATGTATCTTCATTTCCCAAGCAGGAATTGAATCTGAGCCCTTAGCAATGAAATCACAGAGTCCTAAGCACTGCATTCCCAGGGCATTCCCACAACTGAATTTAAATTCATTAAGAAACATACAGACATGGGTTCAAAATCCTTTCTATAACACATAACCTGTGTAAGTTTGAATGAGTAAATTATACAGCTTTCTCAATGCTAAAGTAGGAAAAATTATAGAACTTACACTTCAGGGTTATTGAGTAAATTAACTCATCTAATGTATAAAAAATACCTAGCATAGTACTGACATATATAAAGATATTTTAAAAACATAGGGGTTCCCTGATAGTCCAGTGGGTAAAGAGTCCGCCTTGCAGAGCAAGGGACATGGGTTCGATCCCTGGCCCGGGAAGATCCTGCGTACCTTGGAGTGGCTGGACTGGTGTGTCCACTTATGAGCCAGCACTCTGGAGCACATGCGACCAGAGCCAGTGCTCTGTACCAAGAGAGGCCACCACAATGGGAGGCCCACACAGGCCAAAGAATGAAAATGGATGAAAATAAATAAAAATCAATAAAAGATTTATTCAAATTTTATACAATTATAGGAATCTCGAGGCCAATTAAGACCATTATTCTTAAAACTGGGATAATTTATTCTTATAAATGTTTGTTAGAAGTTTTGTCAGGTATGAGACTGTATCTGCCAGGCTTGATGAGAGTACAGCTGGTTAACTGCTTTGGATAAAATAAAAACAAAATGAAAGTGAGCAGGAGCAAAAAGAATGCAGGATAAAGGTATTTTAGTCTACTTTAAAAAAAAATGGAAATCAGTCACCACTGTCATCATTCAAAATCTGGAAGTGCCATGTGACTCCCCCCTCTCCCGGCCCTGTCTTTGAAAGAATATCCTTTGGAAATGAAGGTGAAGTTTCAAAATGGGCTAAAATATTTCAGAAATGAATTGTGAAATGCAGGAAGATATAAATATACTTCTTCAAGTTATACCACCCCAAATTCCAGCTAAGAAAATTTGAAGATGCTTAGAATAGAATGTCAGCTTTAAAATCACAGTTGTACTCTGTTTTAATTGTGAATCCAATTGCATTTGGGGTGGGGAACGTGCCATGCAGCTTGATGTATCTTCATTTCCCAAGCAGGAATTGAATCTGAGCCCTTAGCAATGAAATCACAGAGTCCTAAGCACTGCATTCCCAGGGCATTCCCACAACTGAATTTAAATTCATTAAGAAACATACAGACATGGGTTCAAAATCCTTTCTATAACACATAACCTGTGTAAGTTTGAATGAGTAAATTATACAGCTTTCTCAATGCTAAAGTAGGAAAAATTATAGAACTTACACTTCAGGGTTATTGAGTAAATTAACTCATCTAATGTATAAAAAATACCTAGCATAGTACTGACATATATAAAGATATTTTAAAAACATAGGGGTTCCCTGATAGTCCAGTGGGTAAAGAGTCCGCCTTGCAGAGCAAGGGACATGGGTTCGATCCCTGGCCCGGGAAGATCCTGCGTACCTTGGAGTGGCTGGACTGGTGTGTCCACTTATGAGCCAGCACTCTGGAGCACATGCGACCAGAGCCAGTGCTCTGTACCAAGAGAGGCCACCACAATGGGAGGCCCACACAGGCCAAAGAATGAAAATGGATGAAAAATAAATAAAAAATCAATAAAAGAAGCCAAATTTAGAAAACAACAACAACATAGACTATGATTAATGGCTTATGAAATGAATTAATTTCACATTAGCATATAATGTGCACCTGTATTATATTGCTTTCTTATGCTGAATTTCCAAACAAATAAAAATAGGTATTGTGCATATGTTGTTTATACAACATTAATAACTAAATTCAATCCTTAGCATTACAACCTTAAAATTCAACTATATTTCTCAAATTAGAGTATTTTATATCTCCTGAAATCATTATTAATACTCAACCTATTAGGTAGGTTAACCATTGTATTCTCATTAGAGATTTGCTTAACTGAGAAAAACATTCAAAAAGACAGAGCTAATGAAGGAAGCTGTGACTTGTCACCAAATGGCTCACCTTAGATTGTCATGACTCCATTAATTTCTTCTTTCTAGAAAGATTTTTTAAAAACTTGCTATGAATTCGGGCAATTAACTATTATCCAGTATTTCTATACCTTTAATATAAGCATAGATAGTTAGATATTTTACTTTATAAATTGCTGAGGCAATTCTTCACATTCTAGGTACCACATACCACCCTGCAAAATGGGAAGGAGGTCATCGGTTCCTAGTATGGATGGTTCTGTCTTCTTATAATATAGATAGATAGATAAATAAATAGATATAGATATATCTTATATTCCTTTGTTTAAGAAATCTTTATTGAATAACTCTTTACTACATGATATGATGGGAAAATTTTATGGACAGGAAAACATAGGTGCTAGATTTGCAAATCTAGTGAGGGGTTATGGGCAAGAAGACAATTACAGTACAGTGTGGTCAATTCAATTATGGACCAAATTTATCATCACATAAAATTCAGATTGCATGTGGGATGCAGGGCCAGATAGTGAATACTTCCTAGGAAAAGTAAAAATTGAGTATCTAAGCCAAGACCTGAGAGAGAGATACAATTTAGCCTCACTGAGCAAAAAAGATCGTTTGGCACAAAGGAAATACATTTACAAAAATAGAAGCGAAGGAAATAAAGACTGTGATGAGAATGAGTAGGCTAGCTGTGACTGGAGGGAAGAGCGCAACGAGGGGAACGGAAGCGGCTGTGGAGCAGCCGGGACGCAGGTCGCTGCACGCCAGTGTCCCTCCTCAGCTGGAGCTGTTTGTTACAATCGATGCTCCTCGCCCCACCTGTGAACACTAGAGCAAGACTGGCGCATTTCTGTGCCACAAGCAGGTTTTCAAGTTCCCATTTATTTTAGTTATAATTAAGAATTGACTAGAAACAGTCACAAACTCAGTACCTCAGCAAGTATGCTATTCATTTATTCTTTCATTTGTTTATTCAATTATCATATATATATATGTGTGTGTGTATATATATATACATGTATATATATACATATATATATGTGTGTATATATATATATATATATATATATATATGGCTGAATTGTATCCCTACAATTCACATATTGAAGCCCTAATTCCCAGTAACTCAAAGAAAGGTGATTAAGTTCAAACGAGGCCTTTAGGTCAGAATTTAATTCAGTCTGCCTGGTGTCCTCATAACAAGAGGACATCACAACACATGGAGACACTGGGGATGTGCACACCCATAGGAAAGGCTGTGTGAGCACACGGTGAGGCAGCAGCCATGCGCAAGGCAAGGACAGAGGCCTTTTCAGGAAAAATCAAGCCAGTCCACACTTTGTTCTTGGGGATTTCTAACCTCCAAAACTGTGAGAAAATGTATTCTGTTGCTTAAGCCACATAGTCTATGGTATTTTGTTACGGCAGCTCTAGGAAACTAATACAATGAGCGCGCGCGTGTGTGTGTCTGTGTATTTACCTATGTTTAACTATGTTCTGTTCCCTGTACTATACTAGTATTGGTTAAGAATATAAAGAAACATTTTTCTTAGTAATTCTATTAATTATTAAGAGCAATTAGCTCTTAGTAAGAAGAATTAATTCTTATTTAGAATTCATTTCTTAAATTCCAAGAATTTAAGAACTGAGGAGGAATTATATTAATAAAACCAAAGTTACAAAAGAGGGTTTATACAATAATACAGGCATACACATGCTCTATATGAAGGACCTGCCAGAACTAGCTTAACACAATACATTGATGCTAGCCGGAAAAGCACTAGAGCAAAAAAACGGGGGTACGCACTGGAGGAAGAGCGCAACGAGGAAGGGCTGTGGAGCAGCCGGCGCAGGTCGCTCCCGCCAGTGTCCCTCCTTAGCTTGAGCTGTTTGTTACAATCGATGCTCCTCGCCCCACCTGTGAACACTAGAGCAAGACTGGCGCATTTCTGTGCCACAAGCAGGTTTTCAAGTTCCCATTTATTTTAGTTATAATTAAGAATTGACTAGAAACAGTCACAAACTCAGTACCTCAGCAAGTATGCTATTCATTTATTCTTTCATTTGTTTATTCAATTATCATATATATATATGTGTGTGTATATATATATACATATATATGTATATATATACATATATATATATATATATATATATATATATATATATATATATGGCTGAATTGTATCCCTACAATTCACATATTGAAGCCCTAATTCCCAGTAACTCAAAGAAAGGTGATTAAGTTCAAACGAGGCCTTTAGGTCAGAATTTAATTCAGTCTGCCTGGTGTCCTCATAACAAGAGGACATCACAACACATGGAGACACTGGGGATGTGCACACCCATAGGAAAGGCTGTGTGAGCACACGGTGAGGCAGCAGCCATGCGCAAGGCAAGGACAGAGGCCTTTTCAGGAAAAATCAAGCCAGTCCACACTTTGTTCTTGGGGATTTCTAACCTCCAAAACTGTGAGAAAATGTATTCTGTTGCTTAAGCCACATAGTCTATGGTATTTTGTTACGGCAGCTCTAGGAAACTAATACAATGGTAGCGTGTGTGTGTCTGTGTATTTACCTATGTTTAACTATGTTCTGTTCCCTGTACTATACTAGTATTGGTTAAGAATATAAAGAAACATTTTTCTTAGTAATTCTATTAATTATTAAGAGCAATTAGCTCTTAGTAAGAAGAATTAATTCTTATTTAGAATTCATTTCTTAAATTCCAAGAATTTAAGAACTGAGGAGGAATTATATTAATAAAACCAAAGTTACAAAAGAGGGTTTATACAATAATACAGGCATACACATGCTCTATATGAAGGACCTGCCAGGGAACTAGCTTAACACAATACATGGATGTTTCTTGTAGGTGTTTGGGCAGAATCTCAAAGGAAGAGCTGTGGATTCCAAGGGAGAGAGGGGGGAGTGGGAGGAACTGGGAGACGGGGATTGACATGTATTCACTATTGATGTGTGCATATGTGTGCTCAGGCATGTTCGACTCTGCAACTCTGTGGACTGTAGTCTGTTAGGCTCCTCTGTCTGTGGGATTTTCCAGGCAAGAAGACTGAAGTGAGTTGTCATTTCCTTCTCCAGGGGCTCTTCCCAACCCAGAGGTCAAATCCATGCCTCTTCATGCCTTCTGCATTGGCAGGTGGCTCCTTAGCCATCATAGCACAGGGAACTGTACTTAATGCACTGTGGTGCCCTGAATGGGGAGGAAGTACAAAGGGGAAGAGACTTATGTATACTCATGGCTGATTCATTTCGTTATACAGCAGAAACTAACACAACATTGTAAAGCAACTATACTGCAAAAAAATAAATAAAAAACATGTGTTTAGCAGTATGAAAAGTGTTGGTTCTTGGTAGGATGATGGCCTTGGCTTTCTGCCTGGTCACATGACTATGTAGTGTGAGGGCACATGGCAGATTTTATAACCTCCAGTGCATAGTGTTGTCGGCACAGGTGTTCGTATTTGAAGGAGTCACGGTGAGTTACCTCTTCAGTGATCTTGAGGACGTGAACTGTAATTACCTTTTGTGCTTTCTGGGGCTTTATTTCCATGATGATACTTTTTAAAAAATCATTTTCAGTATGTTTACTTTTTTCCTTTGTGGAAAAAGGCAGCAAATTTGGGAATTAATTCATCTTGTATGTATCTGTGTATTTACCTATGTTTAACTATGTTCTGTTCCCTGTACTATACTAGTATTGGTTAAGAATATAAAGAAACATTTTTCTTAGTAATTCTATTAATTATTAAGAGCAATTAGCTCTTAGTAAGAAGAATTAATTCTTATTTAGAATTCATTTCTTAAATTCCAAGAATTTAAGAACTGAGGAGGAATTATATTAATAAAACCAAAGTTACAAAAGAGGGTTTATACAATAATACAGGCATACACATGCTCTATATGAAGGACCTGCCAGGGAACTAGCTTAACACAATACATGGATGTTTCTTGTAGGTGTTTGGGCAGAATCTCAAAGGAAGAGCTGTGGATTCCAAGGGAGAGAGGGAGTGGGAGGAACTGGGAGACGGGGATTGACATGTATTCACTATTGATGTGTGCATATGTGTGCTCAGGCATGTTCGACTCTGCAACTCTGTGGACTGTAGTCTGTTAGGCTCCTCTGTCTGTGGGATTTTCCAGGCAAGAAGACTGAAGTGAGTTGTCATTTCCTTCTCCAGGGGCTCTTCCCAACCCAGAGGTCAAATCCATGCCTCTTCATGCCTTCTGCATTGGCAGGTGGCTCCTTAGCCATCATAGCACAGGGAACTGTACTTAATGCACTGTGGTGCCCTGAATGGGGAGGAAGTACAAAGGGGAAGAGACTTATGTATACTCATGGCTGATTCATTTCGTTATACAGCAGAAACTAACACAACATTGTAAAGCAACTATACTGCAAAAAAATAAATAAAAAACATGTGTTTAGCAGTATGAAAAGTGTTGGTTCTTGGTAGGATGATGGCCTTGGCTTTCTGCCTGGTCACATGACTATGTAGTGTGAGGGCACATGGCAGATTTTATAACCTCCAGTGCATAGTGTTGTCGGCACAGGTGTTCGTATTTGAAGGAGTCACGGTGAGTTACCTCTTCAGTGATCTTGAGGACGTGAACTGTAATTACCTTTTGTGCTTTCTGGGGCTTTATTTCCATGATGATACTTTTTAAAAAATCATTTTCAGTATGTTTACTTTTTTTCCTTTGTGGAAAAAAGGCAGCAAATTGGCAATTAATTCATCTTGTATGTATCTGTTACCAGTTTCCTTTATATGACTTTTCCCATGGAGAGGTTCTGGCACTTCTGGTCCCCACTTTTAACTCTAAAGTATTATTTTAAAATAGAGCAGTGCTTTTCCTGACCATCAAGCCATGCTGAGGTTCCTCCTCTCAGCTCCTACCATATTTTAACCTGCTTTGAGTTAAGGATTAATACCTACACCAGTTGTTATATGCTATCAGTATGCACAGTAGCAGAGAAACACTCACCCACACTTGATTATAACACTCTGGGCCATTTACTTACCCTTCTTCCTTTCCCCCGCATTTGTTGATCTTCAGGATCAGTTCTTTTATGTGAGGTTTTCGCTCCTCTGCCTTGGGTCAGTTCTTAAACATCTGTGTGTATCAAAATCACCCTGAAGGTATCATTAAAAATACAGAGTTTCCTCAGATGTTTTCATTCAAAATCTTTGAAGGTGTAACATGTGAAATGGGAAACCTTGTCTTAATTATAACTGATATGCAAGGTCTTCATTAACAGTACTCAGCAGTAGGGATACCTACAACCTTTAATGTGAGCACCATAGCACAATGTTTCTTCCCCATGTTCTCGAGCCCCTCCCTCATGACCACAGGATACACAGCAGGGCTTCATTTGTTTCATTTGACACCATGAAGGATATTTAATAAAAAGCTTTTGGATTCCAAATCTTTTGTAAATCATGTATGCACAAATACTAACTTCTTACACCCTGTATACTACAACTCGTGTTATGCAGTCAGGACAACTTTTGGCAAAACATTCCAAATCTATTGATGAAGTGTTGGTTCTTGGTAGGATGATGGCCTTGGCTTTCTGCCTGGTCACATGACTATGTAGTGTGAGGGCACATGGCAGATTTTATAACCTCCAGTGCATAGTGTTGTCGGCACAGGTGTTCGTATTTGAAGGAGTCACGGTGAGTTACCTCTTCAGTGATCTTGAGGACGTGAACTGTAATTACCTTTTGTGCTTTCTGGGGCTTTATTTCCATGATGATACTTTTTAAAAAATCATTTTCAGTATGTTTACTTTTTTTCCTTTGTGGAAAAAAGGCAGCAAATTGGCAATTAATTCATCTTGTATGTATCTGTTACCAGTTTCCTTTATATGACTTTTCCCATGGAGAGGTTCTGGCACTTCTGGTCCCCACTTTTAACTCTAAAGTATTATTTTAAAATAGAGCAGTGCTTTTCCTGACCATCAAGCCATGCTGAGGTTCCTCCTCTCAGCTCCTACCATATTTTAACCTGCTTTGAGTTAAGGATTAATACCTACACCAGTTGTTATATGCTATCAGTATGCACAGTAGCAGAGAAACACTCACCCACACTTGATTATAACACTCTGGGCCATTTACTTACCCTTCTTCCTTTCCCCCGCATTTGTTGATCTTCAGGATCAGTTCTTTTATGTGAGGTTTTCGCTCCTCTGCCTTGGGTCAGTTCTTAAACATCTGTGTGTATCAAAATCACCCTGAAGGTATCATTAAAAATACAGAGTTTCCTCAGATGTTTTCATTCAAAATCTTTGAAGGTGTAACATGTGAAATGGGAAACCTTGTCTTAATTATAACTGATATGCAAGGTCTTCATTAACAGTACTCAGCAGTAGGGATACCTACAACCTTTAATGTGAGCACCATAGCACAATGTTTCTTCCCCATGTTCTCGAGCCCCTCCCTCATGACCACAGGATACACAGCAGGGCTTCATTTGTTTCATTTGACACCATGAAGGATATTTAATAAAAAGCTTTTGGATTCCAAATCTTTTGTAAATCATGTATGCACAAATACTAACTTCTTACACCCTGTATACTACAACTCGTGTTATGCAGTCAGGACAACTTTTGATGGCACCCATTCAAGAAACAAATCAATTTACTATATTAGGCTTAGTGTCAAATCTATTGAAAGAGTTAAGCATCCAGTCCAGGTTCTCCCCAGAAATAATCCAATAGAAGATAGGCAGGGGGAAAGTTTTATAAGAAGGGACTGGATCACATATTTTTGAGGCTGACAAGTCCAAATTTGCAGGATGGATATCAAGTTCAAGTCTGAAAGCTGGCAGGCTGTTATAGAACCTGGCAGAGCTGATGTCCCCATTTCAAGGCTGTCAAGGAGGAGAATTCTCTTTTGCTTGGGGGAGGTCAGCATTATGTTCTACTCAGTCCTTCAACTGATTGGGTAAAGCTCACCAGCTTGTCTACCTTGCCTGTTTGTCTTTCACTTTCATCACCTACTTCTTTTCTTCTGTCTTACCCTTTTTATTTCCCAGGCAAAGGCAATTCCTTCTTTCTGTCCTTACTCTCTTCCATTTCCATCATCTCTGACTTTATGACTTTCTTCTCTTTTCCCATCTTCTTTTTTCTTTCTTCCTTATTTCCTACTTAGCCTATTTCTATTTCTCTTAAGTTCACAAAAAAATGGAGAAAATGATTTACTTCTGGCAAGTTAATTTCTAATACCATTTTAAAGAAAAAAACTATTCATCACTTACATACATAAGTTGACATTTCAGCTAGTAGTCATACAAATTTATACTATTATCTTCATGTTTCTCACAGATTATAAATTAGATTGGTTCTTCCCTTGGATGTGATTTGACTGTAAAACCTCAAATGTTCCAGCAGGGGCTGGGGTTGGGGGTGGGAATAGCTTCTTGCCAAAGTGTCACCCCCTCGTGAATTCCAGGATAAAGCTGTCGTGTGAAGGCTCTTCCATTCCTTGAATGATCTGCTAGGTCAGATTCCCTCATCAAATTTGTCAACTTTGCTACTGTTATCAGCTTAAATTCCAGCCCTTTCATCACCATTTAACATTTCTCTGGCATGATTTAAATGGATTTTGACAGTATTCCAATATCAGAGAGCATATTCTGCCAGTATAAAACATGTTCAGTAGCTACAATCACAAAACATCTAAATTTATCCAATTTCATTTCTTGGATGCTTTTTCCCCTCACCCCACATGCCAAACTAAGGCATTTTTCCTGCCTAGTGGTAACAAACAGGCCCCAAAGTATCCAATCTGAAAACATTAAGATTGATTTAATACTTTCAACTTTCTTTCTGTTACTCTTGTAACTCTGGATCCTCAAATATTCAAGGGGGTTATCTGTCGCAAGTCCAAATTTGCAGGATGGATATCAAGTTCAAGTCTGAAAGCTGGCAGGCTGTTATAGAACCTGGCAGAGCTGATGTCCCCATTTCAAGGCTGTCAAGGAGGAGAATTCTCTTTTGCTTGGGGGAGGTCAGCATTATGTTCTACTCAGTCCTTCAACTGATTGGGTAAAGCTCACCAGCTTGTCTACCTTGCCTGTTTGTCTTTCACTTTCATCACCTACTTCTTTTCTTCTGTCTTACCCTTTTTATTTCCCAGGCAAAGGCAATTCCTTCTTTCTGTCCTTACTCTCTTCCATTTCCATCATCTCTGACTTTATGACTTTCTTCTCTTTTCCCATCTTCTTTTTTCTTTCTTCCTTATTTCCTACTTAGCCTATTTCTATTTCTCTTAAGTTCACAAAAAAATGGAGAAAATGATTTACTTCTGGCAAGTTAATTTCTAATACCATTTTAAAGAAAAAAACTATTCATCACTTACATACATAAGTTGACATTTCAGCTAGTAGTCATACAAATTTATACTATTATCTTCATGTTTCTCACAGATTATAAATTAGATTGGTTCTTCCCTTGGATGTGATTTGACTGTAAAACCTCAAATGTTCCAGCAGGGGCTGGGGTTGGGGGTGGGAATAGCTTCTTGCCAAAGTGTCACCCCCTCGTGAATTCCAGGATAAAGCTGTCGTGTGAAGGCTCTTCCATTCCTTGAATGATCTGCTAGGTCAGATTCCCTCATCAAATTTGTCAACTTTGCTACTGTTATCAGCTTAAATTCCAGCCCTTTCATCACCATTTAACATTTCTCTGGCATGATTTAAATGGATTTTGACAGTATTCCAATATCAGAGAGCATATTCTGCCAGTATAAAACATGTTCAGTAGCTACAATCACAAAACATCTAAATTTATCCAATTTCATTTCTTGGATGCTTTTTCCCCTCACCCCACATGCCAAACTAAGGCATTTTTCCTGCCTAGTGGTAACAAACAGGCCCCAAAGTATCCAATCTGAAAACATTAAGATTGATTTAATACTTTCAACTTTCTTTCTGTTACTCTTGTAACTCTGGATCCTCAAATATTCAAGGTGGTATTTTAGTAGAATTTGAATGTTGGTTATACTATAAAAGATTTTTTTTAATGTTACAACTCATGTGTCTAACTATATTTCAGTCACCCAGCCTTACAAATAAAGAAATAGCTGCAGAGAAGAGAAAGGATTTACCCCAAATTATATTTCTAGAGTGTGGCCAAACTGGCTGTAAGCATAGTTTGGTTCCAGGCTATATCAGTCCACATTAGTATACATTGGAGGGCAGTCCAGATGTTGTTCTAAGTGTTTTGAGGTGGGGATATTGACCATCTGTTGGATAGTATTCATGCTTGTAGATTATGTGCATGCATGCTCAGTCCCTCAGTTGTGTCCAACTTTGTGATCCTATGACCACTGCCAGACTCCTCTGTCCACGGAATTTTCCAGGCAAGAATACTGGAGTGAATTTCTATTTCTTACCCCAGTGGATCTTCCCAACCCAGGGATCAAACCCAGGTCTCCTCCGTCTCCTGCATTGGCAGGCAGATTCTTTACCACTGCACCACTGGGGAAGCCCCTTGTAGATTACATATCAGTTCAAAAAGAAAGCATCTCTTTTAAATGTTCTTGATACTATAAAATCTCCTTGACTGCTCTGCATTGCAAGAAGTTATTGGGCATGTTACAGTCAGTCCTTAGGTACACACTGTTTCTTGAGTTGTCCTAATAGTTGAACCTTATGAAGCCACTGAACTATTTTTTGATCTAAAACTTATAATTTATTATTATTTAATCTAAATGTTAATAGTAAGGATATAGTAAACAGCCTTACAAAACAGAATAATGCCCAACTGTGCCATTTCATTTCCTAAGTGTTAAACTGGAGGTGGGTAGGAGTAGATAGAGGAAGGTATGAATTTTAATCAATTGGATTAAAAGAAAATATTCCAGAGGGAAACACTTCTTTGTGTGAACTTTAAAAAGGCATTGGAACCAATGGAGAATAGATAAAAATTAAAATCTAAACATTACAAATACTTGACAATGTCTCTAACAGCTTCAGATTGATTCCTTTTTGCCTGAGCATCCTGGCTCACTCACTCTTCTATCATATATCTGTAGCTTGACTGACTCCCAATTTTTGTTGATGAAGTGTGTGGGAACCAGCTCCATTATCTTTAGTTTCCAAGACTATAAAATACCTAATAAACTTAGCAACCAGAATGCCAAGTACATGCATGCAATGCAGCCAGCTGGTGAAGTCTCACTGCGTATTAAAGTGAATCTTTGCTTTCATTTTGAAAAGAGGCTTTGGAATCTTTTCTTTCAAATGTAATGTCTCTTAGAATTTTGGATGTATTAATATAAAACTTCTCATTATAACCATGGCTTTCCTGTCTGCTGCCATAAAGAGGGAATACAACTCATTATAGAGGCAACTCTTATGCTACTAACTAGGGGGAAAAAACCATGAAATTTGTTATGCAATGACTTTCAACTTTATAAATTTTGAAGAATTACCTATACAATTAGGAAACAAGTATCTCTTTTAAATGTTCTTGATACTACCCAGGTCTCCTCCGTCTCCTGCATTGGCAGGCAGATTCTTTACCACTGCACCACTGGGGAAGCCCCTTGTAGATTACATATCAGTTCAAAAAGAAAGCATCTCTTTTAAATGTTCTTGATACTATAAAATCTCCTTGACTGCTCTGCATTGCAAGAAGTTATTGGGCATGTTACAGTCAGTCCTTAGGTACACACTGTTTCTTGAGTTGTCCTAATAGTTGAACCTTATGAAGCCACTGAACTATTTTTTGATCTAAAACTTATAATTTATTATTATTTAATCTAAATGTTAATAGTAAGGATATAGTAAACAGCCTTACAAAACAGAATAATGCCCAACTGTGCCATTTCATTTCCTAAGTGTTAAACTGGAGGTGGGTAGGAGTAGATAGAGGAAGGTATGAATTTTAATCAATTGGATTAAAAGAAAATATTCCAGAGGGAAACACTTCTTTGTGTGAACTTTAAAAAGGCATTGGAACCAATGGAGAATAGATAAAAATTAAAATCTAAACATTACAAATACTTGACAATGTCTCTAACAGCTTCAGATTGATTCCTTTTTGCCTGAGCATCCTGGCTCACTCACTCTTCTATCATATATCTGTAGCTTGACTGACTCCCAATTTTTGTTGATGAAGTGTGTGGGAACCAGCTCCATTATCTTTAGTTTCCAAGACTATAAAATACCTAATAAACTTAGCAACCAGAATGCCAAGTACATGCATGCAATGCAGCCAGCTGGTGAAGTCTCACTGCGTATTAAAGTGAATCTTTGCTTTCATTTTGAAAAGAGGCTTTGGAATCTTTTCTTTCAAATGTAATGTCTCTTAGAATTTTGGATGTATTAATATAAAACTTCTCATTATAACCATGGCTTTCCTGTCTGCTGCCATAAAGAGGGAATACAACTCATTATAGAGGCAACTCTTATGCTACTAACTAGGGGGAAAAAACCATGAAATTTGTTATGCAATGACTTTCAACTTTATAAATTTTGAAGAATTACCTATACAATTAGGAAACAAGTATCTGACAGAGAATATTGAGTATATGAGTTGCATAACCAAATGCATAATATGTTCTAAGATCTATCCCAGTATTTCCAGTGCTCTGTTTTTTGATGCAGTTACATAAATGTTCAAAGCTCATTTGTGAAGGTATAGTTTATATCACTGATAAGTAATCAGTTGTTTCCTTTATTTACCAATTGTTATCCTGATTTATTTTTTAAAATTTCCAAGATGACTCTAACTCAGAAGATCAAAGTGGAATAAAATAATTTGTTAACAAGGTAGAGACGATCTAAATTCATAAACTGAGACACAAGAGGAGACCTTTTAAAAGTTGTGACCATGTGGATTAAATATAGAATATTTAGAATCATACCTTTGTGAGAGAGAACAGACACAAAAGATACATAGTCTAGTTTCTTCTTTTGATTTTTGGGAAATATGGGAAAGGAGCTTTAATTTAAACTTGTAAAGTTCGTTTGTGATAATCAAGGTTGGAATGTATTTTCTAACCTAGTATTCTTCTACTGTGTCACAGAGACAAAATTATCGAGGCAAAATTGCTTCTGATTCACTGAAAGCACAGGAGAAACAAGTGCTTTTTTTCTTCACAGAAAAATTAAGGCTGGGAGAATTGATTTTGCACATAGAAAATTAGAATATGTCCTTGTTGTTCTAGAATTGTCTGCATTGAAGGTGCCCAAGAAGGAACACAACTGCAAAAGTTGCAGTATGTGAGAGGGTCCAAACAGTAGTCCCGATGCTTGGGCACACGGTCTAAAGAAATGAGGGCTGCATACTTCTCTGTCATGTGTCTCCCAGTTTGAAGACAGAAATAGCAAAGAAAGTATGTTAGTTCTTTGCAGCAGCTGGGGGGTGAGTGGACATACAAACATCTTCTTGCTCACTGGTATAATTTAAAAAATGTGATTTTTAAGGAAGTGAGTGTTTAGGATGCGTGTGTTTATACCATGACTGTAAGAAGTTGGCTTTGTTACCAAACACTGTTCTCCACTATCATAGATACGATTTTTACTAGGTAAAATAACTGTCTAAAATTGATTTCAACTTTATAAATTTTGAAGAATTACCTATACAATTAGGAAACAAGTATCTGACAGAGAATATTGAGTATATGAGTTGCATAACCAAATGCATAATATGTTCTAAGATCTATCCCAGTATTTCCAGTGCTCTGTTTTTTGATGCAGTTACATAAATGTTCAAAGCTCATTTGTGAAGGTATAGTTTATATCACTGATAAGTAATCAGTTGTTTCCTTTATTTACCAATTGTTATCCTGATTTATTTTTTAAAATTTCCAAGATGACTCTAACTCAGAAGATCAAAGTGGAATAAAATAATTTGTTAACAAGGTAGAGACGATCTAAATTCATAAACTGAGACACAAGAGGAGACCTTTTAAAAGTTGTGACCATGTGGATTAAATATAGAATATTTAGAATCATACCTTTGTGAGAGAGAACAGACACAAAAGATACATAGTCTAGTTTCTTCTTTTGATTTTTGGGAAATATGGGAAAGGAGCTTTAATTTAAACTTGTAAAGTTCGTTTGTGATAATCAAGGTTGGAATGTATTTTCTAACCTAGTATTCTTCTACTGTGTCACAGAGACAAAATTATCGAGGCAAAATTGCTTCTGATTCACTGAAAGCACAGGAGAAACAAGTGCTTTTTTTCTTCACAGAAAAATTAAGGCTGGGAGAATTGATTTTTGCACATAGAAAATTAGAATATGTCCTTGTTGTTCTAGAATTGTCTGCATTGAAGGTGCCCAAGAAGGAACACAACTGCAAAAGTTGCAGTATGTGAGAGGGTCCAAACAGTAGTCCCGATGCTTGGGCACACGGTCTAAAGAAATGAGGGCTGCATACTTCTCTGTCATGTGTCTCCCAGTTTGAAGACAGAAATAGCAAAGAAAGTATGTTAGTTCTTTGCAGCAGCTGGGGGGTGAGTGGACATACAAACATCTTCTTGCTCACTGGTATAATTTAAAAAATGTGATTTTTAAGGAAGTGAGTGTTTAGGATGCGTGTGTTTATACCATGACTGTAAGAAGTTGGCTTTGTTACCAAACACTGTTCTCCACTATCATAGATACGATTTTTACTAGGTAAAATAACTGTCTAAAATTGATTTTCATTAAAAAATGAAAACAGATCACTCCAAATCTAGAAACAATGTTTACAGTTAGTTTAGAAAGACAGAAATAGATGGTAAGGAGTGATCAAGGGGTGCTACTCTCAAGAAAGAAAGAAAGAAAAAAAAAACAGATAAAATTTAGGATTTTTGAGAAGAAGGAAGAGAGAATCCTGAAAAATGGAAAATTGCACCTATGTACTGTGCAGAACTGACAATATAAATAAGTTGAGCTGAAAAAAATTTAAAAAAATAATAAAGCCCCTAAATGAAGAAAAGATATACTCAGAAAAGATGGAACATTATTACTTAAAATTAAGTTATTATTTATGTGTGGACACATGAAGACTGTAGGGATCTGAAATGCAACAGACAGCATAGATCTGATAACTAGTTTCCAGAAATATTTAAATGTTTAAGGTTCACTGAATGTATGATCTAGTAAGAATGAAACCCTAGTTCAGATCAACCAGAACCTTAAGGGACCTCCCAGATTACCTTTCTACATAACGGTGTCACACAGAACTGAGGTTCTGGTAGTTTTCAATAAATACACATGCATCCTGCCACAGAGGGCAGTTTTCCCCAAAGGATAGAATATTTGGGGGATAATGTTTTCCCGAGAGGTAAATTAGCAACTTTTCCTAATGTACATCTTCAAATATGCAACAGAATTAATACAACAAAAGTGGTAATAAGCTTCTAGGAAATTCACCTAAATTAACACAAAAATTCACCCAGGTTTTCACAAAAGTTAACTTTGGCTTGTTTCATGAACTTCCTGAAATATAAAAACTGATTTCATATTAAGAGTAGATTTTTTTTTTCATTTAAGGTGTTTTATTAAGTGGACCATACTGAAGCTGGGCCTAGAGGGGTGGGATTGGGAGACTGTGATGGGGGTGGAAGAAGGAAGGGGTCAGGGATATACGTATGACTGAATTACGTATGACTGTGATTATATATATATGTAAACAACAAAACTGTAAAAGTAAAAAGTAAAATTAAAATGATTATATTAAAAAAGAGTAGATTTTAGCAATTAAAATTGGAGTTGCTGACAGGAAACTTTGCTTTCCTCTTCAAGCTAAAGGCTTTGGGACAGATTTCTTTTTTGTGTTTTAAAGTTGAATTTAATTTACATCAGTAGAAATAGGTAGGAAAGATATGTGCCATTTAGAAATTCCAAGAGGCAAACTTCTCTCCAATATTTTTTATATATTGCTTTTACATCTTAAAACAGAACTCATAGACTGTAAAGAGGATATCAACTGAACATCATCAATCCATGAGCTTTAGATGAAGGACACCATTCAAAACATACCGTCACATCTTCACAAGAAACTGTAATTTATATGTTTTCACCTAGATGTCTATGTACTGGTAAATCTTCACATCCCCAGTCCTGTCCCCAGTCTTGTCATAATGTGCTTTGCACTTGTTTTTTTTCCTACCAGCATTTCTCAAAAAATGAATTAGGTGGTTGCTCTAGTCTCTCAAACCCAGAAATCACATGATTCTGAGATTAACTTCACCTTTCCCCTACTGTGTAATAGTTTTGCAATATGACCAGAATGCTTGCTGGAATTCTTACTGTTACATTTGAGGTATAGGGAAACCACAAAGATTTAAGGCATTAGAAGAGAATAAAGCCTGTGGTAAAAAAGCAAAACAGGCTGGTACCTGTAACATTAACAGAATAAGTTGTAGAATCTGTTTCACTGGAAATGGCTCTTCCAAATTCTGTCCTTGTAAAATTTTTTTCTAGTTTTATTAGACTTAGTTTGTATTTTGTAGGTATCATGAATTAAAGCACTTTCCAACAGAACCCATAAGTTCATTATATTTTTACAATTATGCTAGATGTTTTTTCCATCTCCTTACCATTGTATGTACCACAATTGTTGGTTTTCTTGCCCCTTCCTTTTTATCAATATGATGGTAGAATTGCTGTGTAATTTTGTAAAGCTTTATGATTCTAGCTACATATTTTGGAAAAGAGTGCTCTTTACTGTGGGTAGTAGAATTTCCAGCAATTTTATTTATAGTTTTCTTTTAATAACTTTGGTCATTTTTGAGAGAAAAGGAACTCCTTTAACATATACTTTATTGTCAAGGGATTTAGAAGTGTTTTCAGGTGTTTTAGGATGAATATTTTCAGGTTAATTTTCTCCTGGTAGTATTTGGAACATTTTTACATTCAAAGCAACTTATAAATTCCAAATAAACTCACTGATCTTGATCAAATTGTGTTTGACAGTTATGTTAAGGCTTTCTACCTAGGTATTACCTCTAAGTAATTAAACCACAAGGCTTGCATTGTTAAATATTTTATTAATATATAGCAAGTAGAGTATAAAAAGAGCTCTGATAGCAAAATCATCCATACTCTTAGAGTGAAATTACTCAAAGTATACTCCTTATCTTGGATAATAGTTACTTGACGGGGGAAATGGTGGAAGAGGGCAGTGGAAGAGGCATTTAGTGGACCAAGAAGGCTGAGAAACATGATGCAAAACCAGTGTTTTCTCAGTCTTGAAAGTCCTGAAATCCAATCTGAGAATCTCATGAGGTTTATGATAAGACATGTATTCCTAAATTAAATCACAGCATCATCCTCTTAAGTTTAATGGAAATTTTCATTATGCTAATCTTCCCAGGAAGGTTTTTTGGAAAATACAATTTGGACAATTTCCTTACTTAAAATAGAAATCATCTCTTGCCTTCTAGGTTTTCTCACAGTATTTTTTAACATGAAAAGGATATATCTCTCTTTAATCCATCTAAAGCTGTCTATAGGCAAAACTATGAACATACCAACGTCTTCCTTGGATTGCCTTCTTTTAATTTCTGTCCATTTTGTACATAACACTCCAGGCCTCTTCATAAAAACATTTTGTACATTTATCCTCTGAACCGTAGGTATCATGAATTAAAGCACTTTCCAACAGAACCCATAAGTTCATTATATTTTTACAATTATGCTAGATGTTTTTCCATCTCCTTCCATTGTATGTACCACAATTGTTGGTTTTCTTGCCCTTCCTTTTATCAATATGATGGTAGAATTGCTGTGTAATTTTGTAAAGCTTTATGATTCTAGCTACATATTTTGGAAAAGAGTGCTCTTTACTGTGGGTAGTAGAATTTCCAGCAATTTTATTTATAGTTTTCTTTTAATAACTTTGGTCTTTTTTGAGAGAAAAGGAACTCCTTTAACATATACTTTATTGTCAAGGGATTTAGAAGTGTTTTCAGGTGTTTTAGGATGAATATTTTCAGGTTAATTTTCTCCTGGTAGTATTTGGAACATTTTTACATTCAAAGCAACTTATAAATTCCAAATAAACTCACTGATCTTGATCAAATTGTGTTTGACAGTTATGTTAAGGCTTTCTACCTAGGTATTACCTCTAAGTAATTAAACCACAAGGCTTGCATTGTTAAATATTTTATTAATATATAGCAAGTAGAGTATAAAAAGAGCTCTGATAGCAAAATCATCCATACTCTTAGAGTGAAATTACTCAAAGTATACTCCTTATCTTGGATAATAGTTACTTGACGGGGGAAATGGTGGAAGAGGGCAGTGGAAGAGGCATTTAGTGGACCAAGAAGGCTGAGAAACATGATGCAAAACCAGTGTTTTCTCAGTCTTGAAAGTCCTGAAATCCAATCTGAGAATCTCATGAGGTTTATGATAAGACATGTATTCCTAAATTAAATCACAGCATCATCCTCTTAAGTTTAATGGAAATTTTCATTATGCTAATCTTCCCAGGAAGGTTTTTTGGAAAATACAATTTGGACAATTTCCTTACTTAAAATAGAAATCATCTCTTGCCTTCTAGGTTTTCTCACAGTATTTTTTAACATGAAAAGGATATATCTCTCTTTAATCCATCTAAAGCTGTCTATAGGCAAAACTATGAACATACCAACGTCTTCCTTGGATTGCCTTCTTTTAATTTCTGTCCATTTTGTACATAACACTCCAGGCCTCTTCATAAGCAAGAGAAGCCTGTGATACCAGTTTGTACTCTGGCTTACTCTTGCTACAGTCCCTTGCCTCTGAACCTGCTGAAAGATCAGTTTCATTTGCTTTAGAGCACAACGCTGTGCTAACAGCTCTCACAGATGCTGAAGTTTATAGAGACTCACAGAACTTTCTTCTTCTATGCCCATTGTAAGACAAGAGTGGTCACTTTTCTTATTGGACTCAAGTCAGCATTTCTAGTTGAAATTTTAAGTTAGATGCTATGCCAGAATGACTGCTAAAATGGGAAGTTTGAGACGTCAGTGGCAGTTTTATTCTAGCTAGTAAATATGTATATTTGTCTAAATTTAAATCAATGCCTCTCTTTAAATGCTTTTTTCCTGTATCTATATTTATTTGAAATATACATATATATGTATACTGAGTACTTATTTTGTGTAAATCATTAGTAATCTGAAACTAACCCACTATCGTTAATCAAATACGAAGAAAGTGAAAGTGTTAGTTGCTCCGTCGAGTCCGACTTTTTGCAACCCCATGAAAACATACCCTCCCCTCCCCGCAGGCTCTTCTGTCCCTGGTATTCTCCTGACAAGAATACGGGAGTGGGTAGCCATTCCCTTCTCTAGGGAATCTTCCCGACCCAAGGATTGAATCCATGTTTCCTGAATTGGTAGGTGGGTTCTTTATCACTGAGCCACCAGGGACGTCTCTGGGTAACTTACCTGGAAGAAAATGTTAAACATGGTCTATACTCGGGGCTTCCCTGGTGATCCAGTGGGTAAGGACACCGCCTTGCAGTACAAGGGGCGCCGGTTCAATCCCTTGCCTGGAAAGGTCCCATGTGCCGTGGAGTGGCTGGACCAATGTGTCCAAGTACCGAGCCTGAGCTCTGGAGTGAATGCACCCAGAACAGGTGCTCTGCAACAAGAGAGGCCACTGTGATGGAAGGCCCACACAGGCCAAAGAACAAAGATAAATGAATGAAAGATCAATAGAGGTGGACAAAAATAAAAGAGGTCTATACTTATAAAAATAGAACTTTATGCATCAGAACACAAAGGTGTTAAACAGATCACTGAGACATTACAGGAAATAGAAACAAAAGGGCAAAGAAAGGAAATGTGGAAATTAGACTCAACAAGTAATAGTGAGTATGCATGTTTTGAAAAGAAATGATGACATCTTTCGAAAAAAATATTGTTAAAAGCATGTGCAGTCATATTTGAATCTGTACCATAATAAAAAACTTTCTAAGGAAGTTGACTCTCACTGGAAAAGGATAAAAAGTAAGGATTTAGGAAGCAATGTTAAATCTCATGCTGTCTTAGAAGAATAAATGTCATTGACCCCAAATTCTCTAAGATAACAGCAATGTTGAAACAAATAACTATATAAGGTATTCAGAAGACGACTTGAATCAATGAGAGAAGGGAGAGCTTTGCATTTTCTATGTTTTTAAGGAAATGGTTGAGATAAACTAATGTAATAGCTTTTCTAGTTTCTCACAAAGAAAAATTAAAGAAATGTTATAATAAAATATTTGCTATTGCACCTAGAGGTCTTGGAAATGACACCTGAAAAAGAGAAAGTTCATTCTTAATTATTTGAATGTGCACACAGGGAAATAAATAGTATGACTTTAGGGTTTTTTTTTTTCTGCTATTATTGTCCTATAATACATATAGAGATGATCAGAAAACTGAAGTGTTATATGACCATTTGGAATGATATAATAAATATTTGTAAAGTATGTTCTATACTTTTTGAAATGTGCTAACTACTGAAGACAGTGGATACAACAGATTGACAGCTGACACAAAGGATTATGGTGAAATCTGAAAAAAAACAATGCTTGGCCTATAATTACATCAGGACTGTTTTGTAGGTAATATCAGCTAAAGAATAGCTTTCTAATGTAGCATGGATATTACATAAATATCTTTAAAACTCTTGTATTAGCTAAACAAAAAGCAACTGTGGAAAGTAGGCTTTCCTAAACTATGCACATAGTCATCAGTACTCTTTTACCTCTTGAAATGGCACAGGCTATTATGAAATGTTCTCTCTCCTGTCCAGACTAAAAGACTGTTCACTGGATATGGGATTCCAAAAGAAATGCTAAGTGATAATGGAGCCCAATTTACGTCACTGAAGCTCCAAACCTTTCCTAGCTCAAATGGAGTGAAATACATTCCTTTTTCACTACACAAGCTAGCCGCTAATGACCCCATCTGGTACTTAGGACAGTTGTTCATGGAAGCACTTTTGGTTTGAAAGTGAGGAGGGTGCAGAGTGCCACAGCAGCCGCCTAACACACAGCTGTCCTTCTACCGTGTCGAGGGTGTTCACTTATCATTAGACGAGCTTCCTCCTCTGCTTCTGGTTAAAGACAAGCACTGCCTTTTTTGATTTCAGAGACCCATAAGATCTTTCAGAGCATGATGATTTGCAGGAGAACGCATTAGAAAATGGGCCATGGGAATACTTTTTCAAGCTGCTCCTTTAATATTTGTTGTCCTTAGTGTCTAAGGAAAAATATGACTTTGTTTCATAATAATAAAAAGTGATGGCATAAATGAAGAGACGCAAATGAGAGAAGCACACAAAGGATAGAATGTATTTTCATAATATTTGGAACTCTGGTGCTTTCAGGTATCGGTATATTGTACATGTAATTTAGATTTCAAATGTCTTAACTCACCAAGAGGTCCTGAATAGGACTCCAAATGAGATAGGTAGAGTTCACCTAGAGTGAAGAGTTTATGATCCAGTAGGATATGTAAAAAAATCTTGAAAGTTTTATTTTCTTCCATTTATATGCTTTTGTATTTCTTTTGCCTTTTAAAAAAACGTACATACTGACTTATTTGTAATAACACCTGCATGTAACTTATAAATAAATCAGGACACACAAAATGGGGGTAAATACTGAATTAGATTTTTACTTATAAAGGCATAAAAATTTGATATTATCAGGGCTTCCCTGGTGGTCCAGTGGGTAAGGACACTGCCTGGCAGTACAGGGGGTGCCAGTTCGGTCCCTGGCCTGGGGAGATACAACGTGCTGTGGAGCAGCTGGACCAGTGTGTCCAGCTGCCGAGCCAAGCTCTGGAACGCATGCGGCTCAGTGCCAGTGCTTTGCGATGAGAGAGGCCACTGCGATGGGAGGCCCACACAGGCCAAAGAACAAAAATAAATGAAAAACCAATAGAAGTGGCCAAAAAAAAAAAAAACCACTGAGATTATCAATCTAATGGAATGATCTATGAGGTCTTAATCAGAAGACCTGACTCTTAATACCATCATGGCCTTGATTTATTTAGTAATCTTGGCCCCATTATTGAATTATTTTGTGCCCCAAATGCTTCATCTCCAAAGCAGGGATAAATATCTTCTTTGCATGCTTTCTTATGTTGCTATTGTTGTGAGACATGATATAAATCATGAAAAGTGTTTTTTAAAAAGTTACAATAAAATATAAAATACAGATGCATTAATTTTGTATGGATTTTCTACTTGGAAAATAATGCTTTGTGTATATGTGAGTTAAGCATTTATTCATTTTATTTATTCAAAAGAATTATAAATCTTCCAATCAACTATAAAAGCTGTAACATTAGCTGAGTTACACGGACACACGATTCTAGCTATAAAAGGACCCTGAAAAGTCCAAGTAAGACAAATGGGAGATTCATTGTAACATAAAAGGAAAGTTCAGTTGCTCAAGGTTACCAGGCAGAAGAATCTAGTCCCAAAATGAAGCTCAAAGAAGGCAGACTAATAAGGAAAATAATGAAAAAGAAGGTTGCATTTCAGAAGAATGGCCTATTCTAATGGTTTCTGATGAAAAGTAAGAGTGTTCTAGTAATCAGGACAAGAAGAAAACCAGGCCTGTCAGCACCTCATGGCTCTTTATAGAGTAGTGGTAGGAATGCGGTTTGAACATGATGTCTCAGCAGAACTCTGACTGAGTAAGAAAATAAACAGCACAAATTTTACAAGAGGAAACAGTCTACTTCATGTTTCCCTTTGTGTTTTGTTTTAATAATGAACCATAAGTATGTGATTGATAAAATGATAAAAATCTTAGAAGTAAACTTTTGATTATATAACACTTGTAATTTTTGGACTGTAAGAAGTGGTCTAATTCTAAATCACTAAATTGGAATGGTTTCATAGGGATTAGGAGAATCATAACCTAATTGATAAATAGCATCACCGACTCAATGGACATGAATTTGAGCAAATTCCGGGAGATAGTGAGAGACAGGGAAGCCCAGCATGCTGCAGTCCATGGGGTCATAAAGAGTTGGACATGACTTAGCAACTGAACAACAACAGCAAACCTAACTAATAACCTAATCAGAGCAACTAATAAGCCCTGATAGAATGTGTCCTCCCCCACTGACAATGTGGAGTTGTCATAATCCTTAGTAAATAGAAGCTATATCTCTTTGGATTTTGATGTTAATTTAAAAATAATGAAAAATTATTTGCGTGGTTAATGACTTTCAGATCATTAAAGTTTTATTGAGTGTCCATCATGTACAAAAAGGAACAGGACTTGTGTCAGGAGCTTCTAAAATGAACCTAGCATTATTTGGAATTTTCCATCTTTTTTCTCTGCTTTGCAATAATTTATATAGCATCAATATTACTTACTCTAAACATTTTAAGAACTAACAAAAAATTGTCCAATCTTGGAAATATATTTGATAATATATATATTTCTCTATTATTATCGTTGGACATACAATTGATGATGAATTATCCACTATTTGGTCATTAATTTGGTTTCACACTTTCAATATTATAAAAAATGGAGTTACTACCATTAACTGAAAACAGAAATAGAAAAAACATAAATCCACAAAGTTAAATTAGAAAGATTCAAAGATATAAAAAGAAATCTTTATAGATGCAGGAAGGGAGGCTGCAGTCTCCAGTGGCTGTGCTCCACCTGAGTTTGAAATCCAGAAAATATCACAGTCATTTCCCTAGCAAGAGATACTTTTAGTCTTATAAAGCTTGAAGTTATAAAAAATCTTATGAAGGATTTTGAATTTTTAAAATAAAAGCACCTATATCTATCTGATTCATATTTCTGTACCTTCAGTCTATAGACATTGTTGTTTCAGAGATTGCCAACTGCCTTGGCCAATTTTTGGACCCTTTTCATCTTTATAAATATAGGCAGTGTGATTGAGGATGTGACTCACCCAGCTGTGACACTTTCAGTCTTCTTTCTTTTTTTTTTTTTAATGTTTGGCCACTTTTGTCTTTCATTTATTTATTTTCATCCATATCTGTTCTTTGGCCTGTGTGGGCCTCCCACTGCAGTGGCCTCTCCTGTAGCAGAGCACCGGCTCTGGGCTCATGTGCTCCAGAGCGCATGCGCTCCAGAGCGCTGGCTGGTAATTGGACACACCAGTCCAGCCGCTCTGTGGAAAGTGGGATTTTCCTGTGCGAGGGATCCAACCGGCACCCCCTGCAGTGCAAGGCACAATCTTTACCCACTGGACCACCAGGGAAGCCCTCAGCCTTATTTCTTGCTGGCCAGGGTCACATGACCAATTATAGCCAATGCTATATGGGAAGAATTGAAGTGTGCAACCTCTGAATCACATCCTTACAAGAGGGCTTCTTTTACCACTCTCCTGAGTTATAAACTAGACATTTTGCCTGATTTCAACCAAGCTGATGAGGTAATAGCCTAGGGATGTCACATCCAAAGAATGGAAGAGTTACGTGTCCCTGATACCTCTGTGTATCTTACCAACCCTAACTTTCCAAACTGGAGAGTTTCATCATAGAGAAATTCCTGTTTATCTTGTTGAAGCCAACATACTTTAAGATACCTTATCGACACAGCATAGCCTGTATCCTAATGTAACTTTTGATAAAGGTACTCTGAAAAACACATAGGAACTCCATACTTTTAATAAGATAGAAAATGTTATCTCTAAATTGCTACGACATTTGAGCATGTTTCTCCAAGGGTCAGTAGCATTTCAGAATTAGGAGTACAAATAATTGCAGGCAACATTTCTGTTAACTTAGATATATGCTAACTGCAATTAATATTTAGTACAATAGAATAGAAATTACATGGCGACAATAACTTGTCTTTATGCTTGACCAGACATGTTTGCCATCTGTTGATTACATCAGACAGTGCTATTTAAATTTTTGTTAGTTTGAAGAAAATCACAGGCATTTTTTCATCCCATCTCTTTCTAGATACCTCTCAACAGCTTGCTTGGAGGTTTTTTTTTTTTAAGCATACATTTATACATTTAGAAAAAAGAAAACCTTTTTGACAGCACAGGTGTTGTAGACTTGACTAATGTTGTATGGTAAAGCCCTTTTCAGGATGCACAAGCTTCTTAATGGAAAAGCAAGTTTATCCATCGTCATTCTACATCAGATGTGGACACAACCATAGGGATGGTACACTGCAAAGTGGTTTATTATCATAAAGTAAACCACAGTATAAGCATGAGAGGTGTTGTTAATGCTCTTCTCTTTTCTTCTTCTTTGACTTCCTGGTTTCTTATAATGGTGTGGTCTTACAATTCTTTTCACTACCCTCTTTCATATTCAGTGTATTACCCCAGTAAATTTTGTTAAATGTTAGCCACTGTTGAGTGAGATTAGTGCCATCAAAACAGTCACTACTGCTCCCTTTTTGATAATCGTCATTTCATAAGTCTCCTTTTCTAAGTTTTGTTTATGTGCATTGTAACTTTCTTCCCTTTGAAGCTTTTCACTTGCAGGATGATTTCAGCTCCTTTCAAGAAATAATAATAATCATAAACATTATCTAGCAAAAGGGATTCTATGCTTTTATGTAATAGCCTAGCATTTCTGTGACTTTTAAGAACAGTCTTCCAGTTGCTTGATACTAAAATTCCTCTAAGATCCACATTTATTTTCCTTTTAGTGCCTCTACTGGTATATGGGATGTTGCAAAATACAAGTATTTGAGACAGGATTTCTGATGGGTTAGATTGAAGTGTGACAAGGGACAGGTGTAGCCTCTGGGAACACTTCTGACAGGCTGTGGCTCTGAGGCAAATACTGTGAGCTTATCACAAAGGAGCTGCCCCCTGGCGGCGTCCATTGGAGAATTTCTGATTATATCTATTATTTCAAAAATAGACCTTCTCCACTTCCTTCTCATAAACAAATCTGAATTCTTATGGGTTCTGGAGCAAATAATATTAATTGTAACCTACAGTACTGGGTCAGGTTCATACAACTAGGAATTAATTTAGAGGTACCTGCTGAAATAAGAGAGAGGATTTGGCTAGAGAAAAATGTTTCTTTAATCAGAAAAAAAATACAGGAAAACCAACATAATCTAGCCGAAGCTACCAGTGCCCAGACATAGGTATGTTCCAGACAAGCAAGCATGTGGTCTCATAAAAGGTTTCCGAGTGGAAGCGCTATGAGTCTCCTCATACATAAGTGAGCCCTAATTCCCCAAGGCTCAAGACATCCTCTCATTGATTTATGATGATTGGGGCCCCTATGTCAGGATGCACAAGCTTCTTAATGGAAAAGCAAGTTTATCCATCGTCATTCTACATCAGATGTGGACACAACCATAGGGATGGTACACTGCAAAGTGGTTTATTATCATAAAGTAAACCACAGTATAAGCATGAGAGGTGTTGTTAATGCTCTTCTCTTTTCTTCTTCTTTGACTTCCTGGTTTCTTATAATGGTGTGGTCTTACAATTCTTTTCACTACCCTCTTTCATATTCAGTGTATTACCCCAGTAAATTTTGTTAAATGTTAGCCACTGTTGAGTGAGATTAGTGCCATCAAAACAGTCACTACTGCTCCCTTTTTGATAATCGTCATTTCATAAGTCTCCTTTTCTAAGTTTTGTTTATGTGCATTGTAACTTTCTTCCCTTTGAAGCTTTTCACTTGCAGGATGATTTCAGCTCCTTTCAAGAAATAATAATAATCATAAACATTATCTAGCAAAAGGGATTCTATGCTTTTATGTAATAGCCTAGCATTTCTGTGACTTTTAAGAACAGTCTTCCAGTTGCTTGATACTAAAATTCCTCTAAGATCCACATTTATTTTCCTTTTAGTGCCTCTACTGGTATATGGGATGTTGCAAAATACAAGTATTTGAGACAGGATTTCTGATGGGTTAGATTGAAGTGTGACAAGGGACAGGTGTAGCCTCTGGGAACACTTCTGACAGGCTGTGGCTCTGAGGCAAATACTGTGAGCTTATCACAAAGGAGCTGCCCCCTGGCGGCGTCCATTGGAGAATTTCTGATTATATCTATTATTTCAAAAATAGACCTTCTCCACTTCCTTCTCATAAACAAATCTGAATTCTTATGGGTTCTGGAGCAAATAATATTAATTGTAACCTACAGTACTGGGTCAGGTTCATACAACTAGGAATTAATTTAGAGGTACCTGCTGAAATAAGAGAGAGGATTTGGCTAGAGAAAAATGTTTCTTTAATCAGAAAAAAAATACAGGGAAAACCAACATAATCTAGCCGAAGCTACCAGTGCCCAGACATAGGTATGTTCCAGACAAGCAAGCATGTGGTCTCATAAAAGGTTTCCGAGTGGAAGCGCTATGAGTCTCCTCATACATAAGTGAGCCCGCTAATTCCCCAAGGCTCAAGACATCCTCTCATTGATTTATGATGATTCTGCGGCAGAGCCCACTAAATTGCTGAGGATGTGCAGTGAACTCTGAGAGCTTAAAGAAACCTGCCTCGTGGACAAATCGTATTTTTGTAATAAAATATTTTTCACGCTCAAGATTCTACCTTTTTTCTTCCCACCTGATATTAAAAGTGTGTGCCTGAGACTTTCAGGTGTCCTCTGAATCATTTATTATACACTTCCATTTTTATAAGCATCAATATTTAGAGAAATTAGTAAATCTCCAGGATGATTTCTTTGAAAAGAATTATTTTCCCCTTCATCTGTGACTGTTCTCTTCTCCCCTCCCCCAACACTCTTTTTTTTTTTTTTTTTTACCCTTAGAGAGCCAGCTAGATTGCTCTCTGATTCTGTGCTAAACCTCCTTGCTCTTGCCTGACCCAGTCTGGTTTTCTGCATGACCATGAACGTGAATAGACCTGCTGTGTCCAACCCGTGTGAATGTTACAGCCTGCTCACTCCATACCTGATCCCCACATCCACAGCATATACACCACTTAAAACACATCTGCCAGATTAGTTTTGCAATTGTCATGTTTTTATACTTATAGGTCCTGGGATCCTTGCAGTTAACTTAAAGAAACAGTATAAACCACCAAAGTCACAGCAAAATTTGCAAGTTGGATAGAGTATTTAAAACATCTGACTAAATGAAATTCAACTATAGACTGAAGGAAAAAAACAATTTTTTAATTCACTAAATTGATATGAATTAATTGTAACTTTTTAAAAAATATTAACATTTTAACAGTTTCCTTCTGTCTTAGCTATTATTTAGTAAATATGAAAATCATATTTATCTTTTTTATTCTTCTAACCTGGTATTCCATTAGTTTGAATGACTATTAACCAGATAAAAATGCAAATTTCAACTTTTATACCATCTTTCTGTCTAGGATCTAAAAGTTGTGGCTGCTTAATTTTTTTTTTTCTTAGCACTGAGCTTTGAATTACATCAGTGTGGATTGAAAGCATTATTTTTGCCTTTACAAAACCCTGGAATTCTCCCTTGCAATCACAGGATGGGTGCACTCTCTAAATAATTCCCTGTTTTCTAAAGGAGATATTGCTTCAGGCAGTAGGATCTTCTCATTGAACAAGGCACAAAGGAAATGGACCCACTTCTAGGCCATTCTATTCAATCATTCATTGTCAAGCAGGACAGAGGATATAGGCAGAGGGGGAGTAAAAGCATAAGCAAGCAGAGTAGCTTTGCTTTGTTTTCTGTTTGGAAATGTACATATGGGATGACTTTCTTACAGCACCCCTTTTTCTCTAGCATAACATTTAAAATCTTGATAATAAAGAATTAAACAGATAGTGAAACTTTTGTCAGTTTATCACAATTACCTAATCTCAAGAAATATAAGCATATATAAACTAACAGGAAAAACATCGCCTGTTAACTTTTGGTTTTATTTGTGTAAGATTTGTGTTATATAATTTCATGGGTCATTTATATACTAAAATATCGAAACTTCCCATGATATTTTACAAAAAATGTGATTTTTTAAAAAAGCACCCTGAAGATTTCCATTATAGTCTCTTAATTGAGTAGAATACATGAAAATTAATGGGAAAGTTGAAGCATTAGTGCTCAGTGTGTCAAGTTGAAGAACCAGATTAGTTTTGCAATTGTCATGTTTTTATACTTATAGGTCCTGGGATCCTTGCAGTTAACTTAAAGAAACAGTATAAACCACCAAAGTCACAGCAAAATTTGCAAGTTGGATAGAGTATTTAAAACATCTGACTAAATGAAATTCAACTATAGACTGAAGGAAAAAAACAATTTTTTAATTCACTAAATTGATATGAATTAATTGTAACTTTTTAAAAAATATTAACATTTTAACAGTTTCCTTCTGTCTTAGCTATTATTTAGTAAATATGAAAATCATATTTATCTTTTTTATTCTTCTAACCTGGTATTCCATTAGTTTGAATGACTATTAACCAGATAAAAATGCAAATTTCAACTTTTATACCATCTTTCTGTCTAGGATCTAAAAGTTGTGGCTGCTTAATTTTTTTTTTTCTTAGCACTGAGCTTTGAATTACATCAGTGTGGATTGAAAGCATTATTTTTGCCTTTACAAAACCCTGGAATTCTCCCTTGCAATCACAGGATGGGTGCACTCTCTAAATAATTCCCTGTTTTCTAAAGGAGATATTGCTTCAGGCAGTAGGATCTTCTCATTGAACAAGGCACAAAGGAAATGGACCCACTTCTAGGCCATTCTATTCAATCATTCATTGTCAAGCAGGACAGAGGATATAGGCAGAGGGGGAGTAAAAGCATAAGCAAGCAGAGTAGCTTTGCTTTGTTTTCTGTTTGGAAATGTACATATGGGATGACTTTCTTACAGCACCCCTTTTTCTCTAGCATAACATTTAAAATCTTGATAATAAAGAATTAAACAGATAGTGAAACTTTTGTCAGTTTATCACAATTACCTAATCTCAAGAAATATAAGCATATATAAACTAACAGGAAAAACATCGCCTGTTAACTTTTGGTTTTATTTGTGTAAGATTTGTGTTATATAATTTCATGGGTCATTTATATACTAAAATATCGAAACTTCCCATGATATTTTACAAAAAATGTGATTTTTTAAAAAAGCACCCTGAAGATTTCCATTATAGTCTCTTAATTGAGTAGAATACATGAAAATTAATGGGAAAGTTGAAGCATTAGTGCTCAGTGTGTCAAGTTGAAGAATGTTCATTTGAATTATTAAACATTTGTATCTATGTCAAAGCTATCCTATCTATTAATATAAACATATTATTTCATCAGTATTTATCAATGGTATAGTGTTAGCTATATAGGTTTAGAAGGAAATGGCAACCCACTCCAGTGTTTTTGCATGGGAAATTCCATGGACAGAGGAGCCTGGAAAGCTAAAATCCATGGTCTGCAGAGTCAGACACAACTTAGCAACTAAACAACAACAAATACAGTGTGTGTGAAGGTGTCTAACCTTTATCGTAAAAATTGCTATTAAGAAATATGGTAGATGTATTGATTAAAGGACAGGTCTATATGAGCCTAGAAGTATTAGAATACAAATGCTACACAGTCAGCCTTCTGTATCTTCAGGCTCCTTATCCATGGACTCAACCAACAACAAATTGAAAATATTCCAAGAAAAATTTCTAGAAAGTTTCAAAAGGTAAAATTTGAATTTGCCCTGGACTAACAACTACTTACATAGCATTTACACTGTATTTACAACTATTTACATGAAGTCCTTACACTGTATTAGGTATTATAAGTAATCTACAGATGATTCAAATTGTACAGGAGGGTATGTGTAGATTATATGCAAATACCATGCCAAGTTATATAAGAGACTTGAGCATTTGGGGATTTTGGTATCCACAGTGATCCTGGAACCAAACCCTGACAGATACTGAGAGACTACTGTATTTCTTCAGAGTGATAATTCAGATAAAACCACTATTTAAAAGTCAATTTTGAAATTATATTTTTAACACCAAATCCCCTAATATATTTTAAATATAATTGAATTTTTAAAAGATGATTTACACATCATTCTTTTTTTTTAAACCTTTATTTTGCTTTTAACTTTTACAGAGTTTTGTTGTTTACAGATATGTATGTTCCCAGATTAGTCACATGTATATCCCCCCCTTCCCACCCCTCCCAACCATCACACAGCACCTCTGAAGGATCCCCTTTTCTTACAGAGCAATGACTAGAGCTATTTTCTTCACTTATGATAGTACAGGCCTTCATGCTACTTCCTTTACGCCTCCCACCCTCTGTTCCTTCCCCACAATGACCGTATGTCCACTGTCCATGTCTGTCTTTCTGTTGCTTCACTGCATGTGCCATCATCACCATCCTACTAGATTCCATATATATGTGTTAATATACTGTATTTGTCCTTCTCTTTCTGACTGACTTCACTTTTGATGATACGTTCTAGCATGGGAAAATCCCACTCCAGTGTTTTTGCATGGGAAATTCCATGG
The DNA here is from genome assembly GCA_022376925.1 of Tragulus kanchil. NCBI lineage: Eukaryota > Metazoa > Chordata > Mammalia > Artiodactyla > Tragulidae > Tragulus > Tragulus kanchil. The sequence goes on from JAIOJX010000025.1 coordinate 74,794,974, forward strand.
ACAGAGGAGCCTGGAAAGCTAAAATCCATGGTCTGCAGAGTCAGACACAACTTAGCAACTAAACAACAACAAATACAGTGTGTGTGAAGGTGTCTAACCTTTATCGTAAAAATTGCTATTAAGAAATATGGTAGATGTATTGATTAAAGGACAGGTCTATATGAGCCTAGAAGTATTAGAATACAAAATGCTACACAGTCAGCCTTCTGTATCTTCAGGCTCCTTATCCATGGACTCAACCAACAACAAATTGAAAATATTCCAAGAAAAATTTCTAGAAAGTTTCAAAAGGTAAAATTTGAATTTGCCCTGGACTAACAACTACTTACATAGCATTTACACTGTATTTACAACTATTTACATGAAGTCCTTACACTGTATTAGGTATTATAAGTAATCTACAGATGATTCAAATTGTACAGGAGGGTATGTGTAGATTATATGCAAATACCATGCCAAGTTATATAAGAGACTTGAGCATTTGGGGATTTTGGTATCCACAGTGATCCTGGAACCAAACCCTGACAGATACTGAGAGACTACTGTATTTCTTCAGAGTGATAATTCAGATAAAACCACTATTTAAAAGTCAATTTTGAAATTATATTTTTAACACCAAATCCCCTAATATATTTTAAATATAATTGAATTTTTAAAAGATGATTTACACATCATTCTTTTTTTTTAAACCTTTATTTTGCTTTTAACTTTTACAGAGTTTTGTTGTTTACAGATATGTATGTTCCCAGATTAGTCACATGTATATCCCCCCCTTCCCACCCCTCCCAACCATCACACAGCACCTCTGAAGGATCCCCTTTTCTTACAGAGCAATGACTAGAGCTATTTTCTTCACTTATGATAGTACAGGCCTTCATGCTACTTCCTTTACGCCTCCCACCCTCTGTTCCTTCCCCACAATGACCGTATGTCCACTGTCCATGTCTGTCTTTCTGTTGCTTCACTGCATGTGCCATCATCACCATCCTACTAGATTCCATATATATGTGTTAATATACTGTATTTGTCCTTCTCTTTCTGACTGACTTCACTTTTGATGATACGTTCTAGATCCAGCCACCTCATTAGGGCTGATTCTTCTGCATTTCTCTTTACAGCTGTGTAGTATTCCATCATTCTTGAGGACTGTGTCCATGAGGTCCTTCTTCTGCTAAATTAACAGAATGCTCACCAAATTTCTATGATGTTGCTCTTAGTTAGAATAATAGTCACAAATGGGCTTCTAGCAGGTATAGAAGGGATACTGAAATTCATTTCAGCACATTAACAAGAGGAAAGTGATAATACGAAATTATCATTAAATGTCAACTAAAATAATACTGGATGGTGTTTTCACTACAAGGGAAAGAAATTTAAGGATGGTATGTCTATCAGACCAACTTGTGCTCAGACAGCAAAGGAGAGTTCCTCCTTGAAGATCTAATTCTAGATCAGAGTGGGAATCCTAGTGTCCTAGAAGGTTTGCAGTTCAGCATTTTGAAGCAGCCACGTTCTCCTTCCTGTTCCCTCGGCGAGAAGAGAGCATGTGTCTCTCTCCCTTCCTTGCCCCACCCCTTTTACACTGATCCATCTTTATCTTGGTGATTTGCCTGACATGTGTATTAATTTTAGGACTCCATTGCCCACTTTTCTTCTACCTGACCTCCTAAATTTTTAAAATTAAAACACCTAAGTTGATGTTCACTTCTGATCAAGATCACATAAAAGAGGTCAAATTTACTTTTCAATCTGAAACAGACAGAACCCATACAAAATATTTAAATAATAGTTACCAAGACAGTGGACACAGAAAGTGGAGGATGATGATTCTCAAGAAATTAGGAACAAACACAGCGAGATCTACAGGTGCCCCAGCTTTTTGAGGACTGACACAGGAAAGAGCCTGTACTGAGCCGGTGTATATCCCCCTTCCCATACTGCACCTCTGAAGGATCCTTTTCTTACAGAGCAATGACTAGAGCTATTTTCTTCACTTATGATAGTACAGGCCTTCATGCTACTTCCTTTACGCCTCCCACCCTCTGTTCCTTCCCCACAATGACCGTATGTCCACTGTCCATGTCTGTCTTTCTGTTGCTTCACTGCATGTGCCATCATCACCATCCTACTAGATTCCATATATATGTGTTAATATACTGTATTTGTCCTTCTCTTTCTGACTGACTTCACTTTTGATGATACGTTCTAGATCCAGCCACCTCATTAGGGCTGATTCTTCTGCATTTCTCTTTACAGCTGTGTAGTATTCCATCATTCTTGAGGACTGTGTCCATGAGGTCCTTCTTCTGCTAAATTAACAGAATGCTCACCAAATTTCTATGATGTTGCTCTTAGTTAGAATAATAGTCACAAATGGGCTTCTAGCAGGTATAGAAGGGATACTGAAATTCATTTCAGCACATTAACAAGAGGAAAGTGATAATACGAAATTATCATTAAATGTCAACTAAAATAATACTGGATGGTGTCTTCACTACAAGGAAAGAAATTTAAGGATGGTATGTCTATCAGACCAACTTGTGCTCAGACAGCAAAGGAGAGTTCCTCCTTGAAGATCTAATTCTAGATCAGAGTGGGAATCCTAGTGTCCTAGAAGGTTTGCAGTTCAGCATTTTGAAGCAGCCACGTTCTCCTTCCTGTTCCCTCGGCGAGAAGAGAGCATGTGTCTCTCTCCCTTCCTTGCCCCACCCCTTTTACACTGATCCATCTTTATCTTGGTGATTTGCCTGACATGTGTATTAATTTTAGGACTCCATTGCCCACTTTTCTTCTACCTGACCTCCTAAATTTTTAAAATTAAAACACCTAAGTTGATGTTCACTTCTGATCAAGATCACATAAAAGAGGTCAAATTTACTTTTCAATCTGAAACAGACAGAACCCATACAAAATATTTAAATAATAGTTACCAAGACAGTGGACACAGAAAGTGGAGGATGATGATTCTCAAGAAATTAGGAACAAACACAGCGAGATCTACAGGTGCCCCAGCTTAATGTCTTGGAGAGTTCCCACCTGTGACACAGGAAAGAGCCTGTACTGAGCCCGGTGACGCTCAACCCCGGAGTTGAGGAGATGGAATTGATCAAAGTGTCTAGAGTTTTCAGGACAGATGCTGAAGAGGAGACTTCTACACACAGAGAGAAATTCATTGCTTTGCAGACATACCCTTGAGTTGTCGGCATTGCACTGATCAGTACCTACCTTTGAGGAAACTGCCTAAGGCCAGAGAATCACTACAAAAGAAGAGAGATAAGGAAGCCCACCTCACACCCAGGGAGGACAGTGCCTGTTGCCATAAACCAGACTGGGGAAAAAATAATCTCAAGACTGGAGAAGAGGGTAAAGTGCAGAGAAGGTCTTGCCTTAGAAATGGGGAATAATTTGGCCTACTCTGAGCTCCCCTCCACTCTTATCTAACAAATGTTAAAGGCAAGACCCAAAAAAAGGATCAAGTCACTTATAACTAATTTGACTGCGTCCCTGAGTAAATGTCAAGAATATTTATTTAAAAATATCCAGGGCCTCCCTGGTGGTCCAGTGGGTAGAGTCTGCCTTGCAGTGCAAGGGGCACTGGTTCGATCCCTGGCTCAGGAAGATCCCACATGCCATGGAGTGGCTGGACCAGTGTGTCCAATTATGAGCCAGTGCTCTGGAGCATATGTGCCCAAAACCACTGCTCTGCAACAAGAGAGGCCACAGCAATGGGAGGCCCACGCAGGCCAAAGAACAAAGATGGATGAAAAAAAATCTGTCTAGAATATGAAAAAGTAAAGTCTACAGTGGTACCCAGTCAGAGATTACTAGGCATACAGAGAAGCAGGAAAATATGAGCAGTGATAAAAGAGACAGACTAATCACTTGGAAGTGACCCACAATGGACACATATAATAAGAATTACAAGAAAAGGATATAAAAAGTTTTTATACCTCTGTTTCATATGTCCAAAATTGAATCAGAGACATTGATGTTATATTGAAAAAAAAACACAAATCAAAATTTTAGAGATAAAACTACAATGTCTGAGATTAAAAATAACGAGATGTGATACCAGATTTTGAAGATTTTAAGTTTTCTTGCTTGATTATTCTTAAACTGGAATACTTTTTTTAAATTAAGTTTCTACTCTGTAAAACAAAAGTAACCCAGTGAAAGGTATTGCTGTAAAGATTAAAATGAGATGAGAATAAAGTGAGTTGATTAGGTGAAACAGTATAGTGTCTGGCTTACTGTGAGCATTCAATAATTTTGTATTTATTATGTTACTTCCTTGCTTGAGAATAAAGTGAGTTGATTAGTACCTACCTTTGAGGAAACTGCCTAAGGCCAGAGAATCACTACAAAAGAAGAGAGATAAGGAAGCCCACCTCACACCCAGGGAGGACAGTGCCTGTTGCCATAAACCAGACTGGGGAAAAAATAATCTCAAGACTGGAGAAGAGGGTAAAGTGCAGAGAAGGTCTTGCCTTAGAAATGGGGAATAATTTGGCCTACTCTGAGCTCCCCTCCACTCTTATCTAACAAATGTTAAAGGCAAGACCCAAAAAAAGGATCAAGTCACTTATAACTAATTTGACTGCGTCCCTGAGTAAATGTCAAGAATATTTATTTAAAATATCCAGGGCCTCCCTGGTGGTCCAGTGGGTAGAGTCTGCCTTGCAGTGCAAGGGGCACTGGTTCGATCCCTGGCTCAGGAAGATCCCACATGCCATGGAGTGGCTGGACCAGTGTGTCCAATTATGAGCCAGTGCTCTGGAGCATATGTGCCCAAAACCACTGCTCTGCAACAAGAGAGGCCACAGCAATGGGAGGCCCACGCAGGCCAAAGAACAAAGATGGATGAAAAAAAATCTGTCTAGAATATGAAAAAGTAAAGTCTACAGTGGTACCCAGTCAGAGATTACTAGGCATACAGAGAAGCAGGAAAATATGAGCAGTGATAAAAGAGACAGACTAATCACTTGGAAGTGACCCACAATGGACACATATAATAAGAATTACAAGAAAAGGATATAAAAAGTTTTTATACCTCTGTTTCATATGTCCAAAATTGAATCAGAGACATTGATGTTATATTGAAAAAAAAACACAAATCAAAATTTTAGAGATAAAACTACAATGTCTGAGATTAAAAATAACGAGATGTGATACCAGATTTTGAAGATTTTAAGTTTTCTTGCTTGATTATTCTTAAACTGGAATACTTTTTTTAAATTAAGTTTCTACTCTGTAAAACAAAAGTAACCCAGTGAAAGGTATTGCTGTAAAGATTAAAATGAGATGAGAATAAAGTGAGTTGATTAGGTGAAACAGTATAGTGTCTGGCTTACTGTGAGCATTCAATAATTTTGTATTTATTATGTTACTTCCTTGCTTAGATTCATTTCTGGTTCCCTAACACTTGAGGAATCATGCCCATACTTGTATGTTGATACTCAGTCTATACAATTTGGCCTCAGTCTTTTGCCTAGGCTTATTACTATGTTGTTAGTTTGTGCAATTATATTTTAGTCAAACAAAAAGTCACCATTCTCTTTATTTATCCCACAATGCTTTTCTCACTGCCAGTTACAGGCCAAATTATGTTTTCTCCCAAATTCATATCTTGAGGTCCTAACCTCATTACCTAAAAATGAGGTCATATTTAGAAACAGGATCATTAGAAAGATAATTAAGCTGAAATGAGGTCATTAATGTATGCCCTCATCCAATAAAACTGTGATCTTATAAAGGAAATGTGGATACCAACATATACAGAAGGAAGACAACTTGAAGATGTAGAAAGAAGTCAACCTTCTGCAAGTCAAGAGACCACCCTGAACAGATCCTTCCTTCGTGGCCCTCAGAAAGAATTAACCCTACCAACACCTTTATCTTTATCTTGGAATTCTAGTCCTCAGAGCTTTGAGAAAATAAATTCCTATTGTTTAAGTCCCTTGGTCTTTGGTGCTTTGTTACAGAAGCCCTGGCCAACTAAAACACTACCTTATTCACACCTCCCACTCAGCCTGCTCCTGCACACATATCCAATCCATGACCTCTATCCAAGATTCAGAGTGTTTTCAATGTGTCCATCATAATGTATGTATTTCTCACACTAAAATGCAATCTCTTTCTCTTCAGAAATCCTATAGCACAATCTATATTCTTATGGCACTTACCGTTTCTACAGTTTGAATTAACATTAGTTATATGCCTTGTTGGTCCAATTGAACTGACATTTTCTGCAGAGTGGAATTTATTTCTGATTCATTTTACATTCCCCATAGAATCTAGCAGTTCCAATATGAGGTAGTATCTCCACTAAGATACTCGGGATGAGTTAAAGCACAAGTCATATGTCAAAAGACAGGTCATATGAAGGGGTTTTAAAGCCCACATTCTTGCTTGATTATTCTTAAACTGGAATACTTTTTTTAAATTAAGTTTCTACTCTGTAAAACAAAAGTAACCCAGTGAAAGGTATTGCTGTAAAGATTAAAATGAGATGAGAATAAAGTGAGTTGATTAGGTGAAACAGTATAGTGTCTGGCTTACTGTGAGCATTCAATAATTTTGTATTTATTATGTTACTTCCTTGCTTAGATTCATTTCTGGTTCCCTAACACTTGAGGAATCATGCCCATACTTGTATGTTGATACTCAGTCTATACAATTTGGCCTCAGTCTTTTGCCTAGGCTTATTACTATGTTGTTAGTTTGTGCAATTATATTTTAGTCAAACAAAAAGTCACCATTCTCTTTATTTATCCCACAATGCTTTTTCTCACTGCCAGTTACAGGCCAAATTATGTTTTCTCCCAAATTCATATCTTGAGGTCCTAACCTCATTACCTAAAAATGAGGTCATATTTAGAAACAGGATCATTAGAAAGATAATTAAGCTGAAATGAGGTCATTAATGTATGCCCTCATCCAATAAAACTGTGATCTTATAAAGGAAATGTGGATACCAACATATACAGAAGGAAGACAACTTGAAGATGTAGAAAGAAGTCAACCTTCTGCAAGTCAAGAGACCACCCTGAACAGATCCTTCCTTCGTGGCCCTCAGAAAGAATTAACCCTACCAACACCTTTATCTTTATCTTGGAATTCTAGTCCTCAGAGCTTTGAGAAAATAAATTCCTATTGTTTAAGTCCCTTGGTCTTTGGTGCTTTGTTACAGAAGCCCTGGCCAACTAAAACACTACCTTATTCACACCTCCCACTCAGCCTGCTCCTGCACACATATCCAATCCATGACCTCTATCCAAGATTCAGAGTGTTTTTCAATGTGTCCATCATAATGTATGTATTTCTCACACTAAAATGCAATCTCTTTCTCTTCAGAAATCCTATAGCACAATCTATATTCTTATGGCACTTACCGTTTCTACAGTTTGAATTAACATTAGTTATATGCCTTGTTGGTCCAATTGAACTGACATTTTCTGCAGAGTGGAATTTATTTCTGATTCATTTTACATTCCCCATAGAATCTAGCAGTTCCAATATGAGGTAGTATCTCCACTAAGATACTCGGGATGAGTTAAAGCACAAGTCATATGTCAAAAGACAGGTCATATAGGTATACATCCGTGTCTGTGTGCCTGTATAATTTTGAATTATGTCTCTCTTAACAGAGAGTAAACTCTGTGTACACAAGGGAATTTATCTGTCTAATGAAAGTGTTCATAAGCTTTCAAAAAGCCCCATCCTATCCTTAAGCAGTAGTGGGTTGGTTTTCTACATACACTAGGCAAAATAATACATTTCTCTAGCAACTTCAAAAGGAAGAATAATTAGTAATTTTGTAATTTTTGGTCCAACAGTAGTTCTCTTTTAAAGATTAATAACTTTAGGCATAACATCTGCTTTTAGGCAATAATCCTGTCATTTCAGTCAAGATGACCATTCTGAAGTCGTCTCTAATACAAGTGTTTTCTCTCTTTACTCAAAGCCTTTATATTTTGGTTTATCACCTTAAATATTGCCATCAACCCCATATTGACACACCACAGTACCTGACCTTTTGTTTTCTTTACCTCTAGAGCAAACTTGTTTATTTTCGTTCTCTCCTAAATCAACAGAGGTAATAGCAACAATTCTCATTTACAGTGCATAATCAAAAACAGAGAACAGGAACAAAGGTTTTACAAGATTTACCTTGAATCACCTACTCTATGAAATCTTTCTTTACTTGACACATGAAGAGTTCTTATCTTCATACATCCTGTCTTGTTCCTCTGTGGGGACGTAATATATCAAATGTAACATTTTATAACAGCCAATTTATTTAGCATGTTTCACCTCCCCTTACTAAACTCTCAGCCAATAATTACAAGAAAAATGTCTCATGAATTTTTTGTATGTGTCTCCATTATACAGCATGTCTGACACATAATAAGCTCTTCTCATGTAGAAGTGCACTACCAACTCAGACAAAAAGAATTCGATAGAGAAGTCAGTATGTTGTGGGATTTACTGTTTATTATTATTATCATTACTATTTCTCCTTTTTCTTTTTCTTATTATTATTGCAGTTACCACTACTATTCAGCATGGTTGTCCTTGTTTTTTGTTCTTTAATTTCTGGTCAAGTACTCCAAGAAAAGATTCACAGCTGGCGATGGTGACAGCAACAGCTGCTGCTGCTGCCACTTTTATTGTTTTTGTTATATTTTGCTGCTATTATTAGTATTGTCACTATCCTCTATCAGGAAATCCAAACTCAGGTTTACAAAATATTTTTTTAAATATAAGTAACACCAATGTACTCAGGGTAAGATATTAGAAAGAAAAAGATTTATTTTTATGAAATCCATGGTCCTCCTAACTCTCCATGAATTAGAATAATTCTCTCCAGAGCTCCTTGCCCTTTTAACATGATTATTTGGCTTTCAGGTAAAGGCATTTCCTCGCAGTTCACTCAGACCTCAGCTGTCTCGAGAGGTGGTTTCTCACTTTCTGATTTGCAGATTGTGGTCTTATTGCCATTTATGGGGGTGGCAATGGCAAGTGAAGAATCCCCAAGGGATTTAAATGAGTAGGAAAACCTTTCTCTGTAAAATCGAATGTTCTGTATTTCAGAATAGTTTATGGCTATTTACAATTATAAATCGGTGCCTATCTTCAAGGAGAGGTACAGGTTGTAGGGCCTGGGGAGAGTGAGCCTAGAGTCCAGAAAATCCAAAGGATTGGGTAATGTCTTTGAGACTAATTATATTACTTAATTGTGCACAGGGAAATATTAGCTCCTAAGAGAGGTAATAGTCAAATTTGAATATAAACACAAACACATAAGTTCTAGGCAAAATCCAAAAGGGTAGGATAAACACTGAGTAAAGCTCTAAACAGCAAGATATGAGTGGACTCTCAAAAATAGCAAAAATGGAGGGTGGCCAAGATGGTGGAAGAATGAGAGGAGGATTTCACCAGCTCTCCCACAAAATCACCAGAACTAATCAAGAAATGTAACAACACCAACAAACCAGGGATGGAGAGGGAGGGATCAGCTGCACTGGCTACAGACACTGTGGAGAAACCAGGCCAACCAGTTCTGTAAGGGTCCCAGCTACAAACTTACCTGACCCTCACTGAAACCTAAGACATAAGCAGCTGCCCAACCCCCACACTCGACCCCCACCAGTACAGACTAGGGAAATCTGGGACAACATCAAGAGCAAACTGGTGGAAGGTTCACACACAGATGAGAAGATAAAAATGAGGGACAGTATTTTCTTAATTTTATTTATTTATTTGTTTGTCATTTTAATTTTTCTTTTTTTAATTTTAATTTTTTTTTAATTTTTAATTTTTTGCCACTGCTTCCCCTCTCTATGCTCTAACTGTAAAATCTTTTTATACCTACTACTATCCTCTATATAAATATTTCCTATCTTCCTGTCACTACTATTCTCTTCCAGCTGTGCTATATTACACACCAATTTCTGTTACCTAACTCTACAAAATCCTTGCAACATGGATCTATTCCTTCACATTACCCATACACTCTCCTTCTCACCCCTAACACAGGTCTTAGTTAAAAGCTGCTTTCATTGTAACATTCCAAGACGGGACCTTGCGCTGGATCTGTTTTTCCAGGCAGTGTTTTAATTAACTTAGAGCTTAATGGTCAGGTACCAACTTTGATTATGCCATTCGTCAGAGAAAATCTCCTATACTTTATCCATTTAAGACTGTTCAGTTGTGTTTATTGATGTATATGCATGTATATTTTTCCATTATGTTAGAAAATACTTGCATGATTTTATGACTGTCATCTACCAGGGATGCACCTTTTGTCCCTCATATGCTTATATTTGAACTAATGTGACTTAACGCCATAGCAAACCAGACATAGAACCTACAATCCCATGGCCAGAGATCAAGCCAAGGATCCTCGGAGTGGAAGCCCTGACTGCAAGACCCTACACTACCAAAGAACACACAACACTAGAGATTATTAATCTGCAAACACGACCCAACACCACCTAAGGCACAAACCACCGAACTCTTCTACAAGGACAAAAACCAAAAGGAAGGGAGAATTCAACCACGAAGCTTGAAAAAAGACCTCAATCACACAGACACACACAAAGAAACAAAAATTAACATAACGAAAAGACAGAGAAACACCGCACAAATGAAGGAAACAATCAGAGAGATACAATTACAAATGACAGAAGATGAGATAGACAAATTATCTGAAAGAGAATTCAGAAGAGCAATACTAGCAAGGATCCAAAACTCTGAAAACAAAATATTAGAGGAAATTAGTGCACTGAGAAGAGACATGCAGAAATGAAAAATAAACAAATAGAGACAGACAGCTGAACATAAAAATACTATACAAGGACTCAACAGTAGAGTATCAGAGGCAGAAGAACAGATAAGTGAGCTGGAAGACAGAATGGTGGAAATAAGTGCTGAAGAACAGAACAAAGCACAAAGAATCAAAAGAAATGAGGATAGCCTCAGAGCCCTATGGAACAATATCAGATGCACCAATGTTACAATTATAGGGACCCCAGAGGAGAAGAAGGAAAGAAAGGCTATGAAAAAATTCTTGAAGAGATTATAGTTGAAAACTCCCCCAGCATAGGAAAGGAAATAGTCAACCAAGTCCAAGCAGCACAAAGAGTTCCATACAAGATAAACCCCAGAAGAAACACACCAAGGGACATCCTAATCAAGCTAACGCAGACTAAATATAAAGACAGAATACTTAAAGCAGCTAGGAACAAACAACAAATAAACTATAAAGGAAACCCCATACGTTTAACCATGGATCTTTCAACAGAAACCCTGACAGCCAGAAGAGAATGGCAAGACACATTTAAATGGCTAAAAGAGAATAACCTCCAACCAAGAATTCTCTACCTCGCAAGGATCTCATTCGGAATTGATGGAGAAGTAAAAAGCTTCACAGACAAGCCAAAGCTAAAAGAATTCTGTACCACGAAACCAGCCTTACAACAAGTGTAAAAGGGCCTCAATATATGGGCTTCCCCTGGTGGTCCAGTGGGTAAGGACACCGCCTTGCAGTGCAAGGGGCGCCGCTTCCATCCCTGGCCTGGGAAGATCCCACGTGCCACAGAGCGGCTGGACTGATGTGTCCAATCATCGAGCTGGAGCTCCAGGGCGCATGTGCCCAGAGCCGGTGCTCTGCAGCGACAGGCGCCACCGCGATGGGAGGCCCACAGGAGCCAAAGAACGAAGACAAATGAAAATAGAGAAATGAAAGACCAATAGAAGTGGCCCGCCTACTCCCCTCCCTCCCCAACCCGACCCCCGCCCAAGGTAAATAAATAAATAAATCTTTAAAAAAAAAGTGGGGGGCCTCATCTAGCCAATAAATACAAGAGTAGGCGAAGACCCACAAATCAACCCCAAACATCTAAGAAGATGGCATTAGGAACATTCATATCAGTAATTACTTTGAATGTAAATGGACTAAATGCTCCAACCAAAAGACACAGACTGGCTGAATGGATTCAAAAACAAGACCCATATATATGCTGTTTACAAGAGACCCAGTTAAGACCTAACGATACACATAGACTGAAAGTGAGAGGTTGGAAAAAGATATTCCACGCAAATGGAAATAAAAAGAAAGCTGGAGTAGCCATCCTCATATCAGACAAAATAGACCTCAAAATAAAGATTATAAATGCCAAGGCAGGTCACTACATAATGATCAAGAGATCAATCCAAGAGGAAGACATAACGGTCATAAATATCTATGCACTCAACAGAGGAGCACCTCAATACATAAGACAAACATTTTCAGACGTAAAAGAAAAAATCAACAATAACTTACACTCCTCTCACACCAATGGACAGATCACCAAGACAGTAAATTAATAAAGAAACACAAGCCTTAAATGCCACACTAGAACAGATGGACCTCATTGATGGCTTTAGGACCTCCCACCCAAAAGCAGAAGAATATACTTTCTTCTCAAGTGCTCATGGAACATTCTGCAAGATAGACCACATCTTGGGCCACAAATCAAACCTCAGTCAATTCAAGAAAACTGAAATTCCATCAACCATCCTCTCTGACCACAATGCAGTGAGACTGGAGGTCAACTCCAGGGGAAAAACAGCTAAAAACACAAACACATGGAGATTAAACAACACATACCTAAAACCAAACTGATTACCAACCAAATCAAAGGAGAAATTTTAAAAATTCCTAGAAGAAACGACGATGAACACACAACAGCGCAGACCCGGTGGGATACTGCAAAAGCAGTTCAAAGAGGGAACTTTATAGCCATACAATCCTACCCCAAGAAACCAGAAAAATCTCAAACAGACGACCTAACCATACGCTTAAAACCACTGGAGACAGACGAACAAAAACACCCCAAAGTTAGCAGAAGGAGAGTAATTATAAAGATCAAAGCAGAAATCAATGATAAAGAAATGAAAGAAACAATAGTAAAGATAAATAAAACAAGAAGTTGGTTCTTCAAAAAGATAAACAAAATTGACAAGCCACTAGCCAGACTCATCAAGAAAAAAAGAGAGAAGAACCAGATCAACAAAATCAAAAATGAAAAAGGAGAGATTACAACAGATAATGCAGAAATCCAAAGGATTCTAAGAGACTATTATGAACAACTATATGGCAACAAACTGGACAAGCTGAAAGAAATGGACAGTTTCTTGGGAAAGATTTAATCTTCCAAGATTGACCCAGGAAGAAACAGAAACTATGAACAACTCAATAACAAGCTCAGAAATTGAATTTGTGATTAAAAATCTACTCAAAAATAAAAGCCCAGGGCCAGATGGCTTCACAGGTGAATTCTACCAAACATTTAAAGAAGAGCTAATGCCTGTCCTTCTAAAACTCTTTCAAAAAGTTGTACAGGAAGGAAAACTTCCAAACACATTCTATGAGGCCACCATCACCCTGACACCAAAACCAGGCAAGACGACAACAACAAAAAAGGAAAATTAAAGGCCAATCTCACTGATGAACTTGGATGCCAAAATCCTCAACAAAATCCTAGCAAACAGAATTCAACAGCACATCAAAGAACTCATACATCACGATCAAGTTGGGTTCATCCCAGGCATGCAAGGATTCTTCAACATCCGCAAATCAATCAATGTGATACACCATATCTGCAAATTGAGAGACAAAGATCACGTGATCATCTCAATAGATGCAGAAAAAGCCTTCGACAAAGTACAACAACCATTTACGATAAAAACTCTTCAAAAAAAAGGCATGGAAGGAACCTAACTCAACATAGTGAAAACCATATAAGAGAAGCCCACAACAAACATTATCTTCAATGGTGAAAAATTGAAAGCATTCCCTCTAAGATCAGGAACAAGACAGGGGTGCCCACTTTCACCACTACTATTCAACATAGTCCTGGAAGTTCGAGCAACAGCAATAAGAGAACAGAAAGAAATAAAAGGAATCCAGACTGGAAAAGAAGAAGTAAAACTCTCTCTTTTTGCAGACAATATAATATTATACATAGAAAACCCAAAGGACACCATTACAAAACTACTAGAGCTAATCAACGAATTCAGCAAAGTCATAGGATACAAAATCAATACACAGGAATCACTAGCATTCCTATATACAAAAAATGAACAATCAGAAAATGAAATCAAAGATGCAATCCCCTTCACCGTTGCAACCAAAAGAATCAAATATCTAGGAATAAACCTACCCAAAGAAACAAAAGAATTGTACACAGAAAATTACAAGACACTCATGAGAGAAATTAAAGAAGACTTAAACAGATGGAGACATATTCCATGCTTCCGGGTTGGAAGAATCAATATTGCGAAAATGACCATACTACCAAATATCATCTACAGATTCCATGCGATCCCTGTCAAACTACCAATGACATTCTTCACAGAACTAGACCAAAGAATAACACAGTTCATATGGAAACACAAAAGACCTCGAATAGCCAAAGCAATCCTGAGGAAGAAGAATGGAGCTGGAGGGATCAGCCTCCCCAACTTCAGACTGTACTACAAAGCAACAGTCCTCAAGACAGTATGGTATTGGCACAAAAGACCAATGGAACAAGATAGGAAACCCAGAGATAAACCCACGCACCTATGGGTACCTTATTTTTGACAAAGGAAGCGAACATATAAAATAGGACAAAGACGGCCTCTTCAACAAATGGTGCTCAATAAACTGGACAGTTACATGCCAAAAAATGAAGTTGGAACATTCCCTGACACCATACACAAAGATCAACTCAAAATGGATTAAAGACCTAAATGTATGACCAGAAACCCTAAAGTTCTTAAAGGAGAATATAGGCAAAACACTCAAGGACATCAATCAAAGCAAGATCTTCCATGACCCACCTACTAGAATGGTGGAACTAAAAACAAAAATTAACATGTGGGACCTAATGAAACTTAAAAGCTTTTGTACAGCAAAAGAAATTACACAAAAGCTGAACAGACAACCCACAGAATGGGAGAAAATCATAGCAAATGAAATAACAGACAAAGAATTAATCTCCAAAATCCACAAGCAACTCAGACAACTCAGTACTGGAAAAGTGAACAACCCAATCAAAAAATGTGAAAAAGATCTAAAGAGACATCTCACCAAAGAGAACATACAGATGGCCAAAAAGCACATGAAACAATGCTAAACCTAGCTTATTATTAGAGAAATGCAAATCAGAACTACAATGAGATATCACCTCACACCTGTCAGAATGGCCATCATCAACAAATCGACAAACAATAAATGCTAGTGAGGGTGTGGAGAAAAGGGAACCCTCTTGCATTGCTGGTGGGAATGTAAATTGATACAGCCGCTATGGAAGACAGTATGGAGATTCCTTTAAAAACTAAAAATGGAAGCACCATGCGACCCAGCAATCCCACTGCTAGGCTTATACCTTGATGAAATCAAAGCTGAAAGAAGCACCTGTTACTCAGTGTTCATTGCAGCTCTCTATACAATAGCTAGAACATGGAAGCAACCTAGATGTCCATCGACGAATGAATGGATAAAAAAAACTCTGGTACGTATATACAATTGAGTACTTCTCACCTGTAAAAAGAAATGCAGAAAAATCAGCCCTAATGAGGTGGATGGCTCTATAACCTATCATAAAAAGTGAAGTAAGTCAAAAAAAAGAAAGACAAGTACAATATACTAACACATATATATGGAATCTAGTAAGAGGGTAATGGTAACACACGCAGTGAAGTAATGGAAAAATAAACATAGAGAGCAGAATATGGACATTGTGGGAATCACTAGCTAGAGGAGTAGCATGGAAACCTCTTCAACAAATGGTGCTCAATAAACTGGACAGTTACATGCCAAAAAATGAAGTTGGAACATTCCCTGACACCATACACAAAGATCAACTCAAAATGGATTAAAGACCTAAATGTATGACCAGAAACCCTAAAGTTCTTAAAGGAGAATATAGGCAAAACACTCAAGGACATCAATCAAAGCAAGATCTTCCATGACCCACCTACTAGAATGGTGGAACTAAAAACAAAAATTAACATGTGGGACCTAATGAAACTTAAAAGCTTTTGTACAGCAAAAGAAATTACACAAAAGCTGAACAGACAACCCACAGAATGGGAGAAAATCATAGCAAATGAAATAACAGACAAAGAATTAATCTCCAAAATCCACAAGCAACTCAGACAACTCAGTACTGGAAAAGTGAACAACCCAATCAAAAAATGTGAAAAAGATCTAAAGAGACATCTCACCAAAGAGAACATACAGATGGCCAAAAAGCACATGAAACAATGCTAAACCTAGCTTATTATTAGAGAAATGCAAATCAGAACTACAATGAGATATCACCTCACACCTGTCAGAATGGCCATCATCAACAAATCGACAAACAATAAATGCTAGTGAGGGTGTGGAGAAAAGGGAACCCTCTTGCATTGCTGGTGGGAATGTAAATTGATACAGCCGCTATGGAAGACAGTATGGAGATTCCTTTAAAAACTAAAAATGGAAGCACCATGCGACCCAGCAATCCCACTGCTAGGCTTATACCTTGATGAAATCAAAGCTGAAAGAAGCACCTGTTACTCAGTGTTCATTGCAGCTCTCTATACAATAGCTAGAACATGGAAGCAACCTAGATGTCCATCGACGAATGAATGGATAAAAAAAACTCTGGTACGTATATACAATTGAGTACTTCTCACCTGTAAAAAGAAATGCAGAAAAATCAGCCCTAATGAGGTGGATGGCTCTATAACCTATCATAAAAAGTGAAGTAAGTCAAAAAAAAGAAAGACAAGTACAATATACTAACACATATATATGGAATCTAGTAAGAGGGTAATGGTAACACACGCAGTGAAGTAATGGAAAAATAAACATAGAGAGCAGAATATGGACATTGTGGGGAATGAGCAGCGGGTGGGAGGCATAGAGGGAGTAGCATGGAAACCTATACTATCATATGTGAAAAAGATAGCTGTTGTCATTGTGCTGCAGGAATAGGAGATCCTGCAGGGGTGCGGTTTGATGGCCTGGAAGGGTGGAATGGGGGGCAGTGGGAGGAGGGATGGTGCCAGGGATATGCATATGACTGATTTGGGAACATACATGTCTGTGAACAACAGAACTCTGTAAAAACTTTTTCGAAATATTAAGCACCAAAAAAAGAAAAAATAGCAAAAATGAATTGGAGGCACAATAAGTACAGAACATGGTATGATTCTGGATGTTAGTTATAAGAAAATAATAGTGGAAAGCCATAAGCCCAGAGACTGGTAACTGTGACATCCACTTAAAGTAGGACCAACCATAAAACACTCCTGTTGATGCTAAAGTGGCTACTGATACAAAGCTTCCTTAATTTCTCCATCTCATTTTTTAGATTCACCACTACTCAAAATGAGAATCTGATACATAGGTTGATCTTAGGCTGATAGAAACTCAGGATAGGTGGATAAAATGAATTCACAGTAGACAGAAGAAAAACTCAAGATTTGACTCGGGCTTATCTACTCCACTCCCTTTTGAGAGAGGCTGCTGGTGCTTTGCCCAGATTCCCTTTACAGAGGCAATGCATTAATCACCATTAGCTGTGAGTGTGGCCCATTAGGAGGTACAACTGCAGTCTTTTCCAGAGAAGCGTCTTTGGCTGGCAGAAACTATCTTACTAGAAGGTGCCTGAGAACTTCAGCTCCCTCTAAAGAGGAGGACATACAACATCCACGGACTAGCCAAGACATGGGGATACCAAGCTGCAGCCCTTAAGACGCTTACTTCAGGGCACAAAGGGATGCTTCCTATGGTATTTCTATTCATCTTTTCTGTCAGGGTAACGAGGCTTCATGGTGAGTTTGTATTTATTCCCACTTCTTCCATTTTTGGAAGCATTTACACAAAATTGGTGTTAATTCTTCTTTAAATGTTTGGTAAAATTCCCAGTGAAACTACCTGGCCCTGAACTCTTTTGTGCTAAGAGGTTTTTGATTACTAAATCAGTCTTCTTACTTGTAAAGTGTTCTCTCAAACTTTCAACTTTGTTCACGATGGAAACCTATACTATCATATGTGAAAAAGATAGCTGTTGTCATTGTGCTGCAGGAATAGGAGATCCTGCAGGGGTGCGGTTTGATGGCCTGGAAGGGTGGAATGGGGGGCAGTGGGAGGAGGGATGGTGCCAGGGATATGCATATGACTGATTTGGGAACATACATGTCTGTGAACAACAGAACTCTGTAAAAACTTTTTCGAAATATTAAGCACCAAAAAAAGAAAAAATAGCAAAAATGAATTGGAGGCACAATAAGTACAGAACATGGTATGATTCTGGATGTTAGTTATAAGAAAATAATAGTGGAAAGCCATAAGCCCAGAGACTGGTAACTGTGACATCCACTTAAAGTAGGACCAACCATAAAACACTCCTGTTGATGCTAAAGTGGCTACTGATACAAAGCTTCCTTAATTTCTCCATCTCATTTTTTAGATTCACCACTACTCAAAATGAGAATCTGATACATAGGTTGATCTTAGGCTGATAGAAACTCAGGATAGGTGGATAAAATGAATTCACAGTAGACAGAAGAAAAACTCAAGATTTGACTCGGGCTTATCTACTCCACTCCCTTTTGAGAGAGGCTGCTGGTGCTTTGCCCAGATTCCCTTTACAGAGGCAATGCATTAATCACCATTAGCTGTGAGTGTGGCCCATTAGGAGGTACAACTGCAGTCTTTTCCAGAGAAGCGTCTTTGGCTGGCAGAAACTATCTTACTAGAAGGTGCCTGAGAACTTCAGCTCCCTCTAAAGAGGAGGACATACAACATCCACGGACTAGCCAAGACATGGGGATACCAAGCTGCAGCCCTTAAGACGCTTACTTCAGGGCACAAAGGGATGCTTCCTATGGTATTTCTATTCATCTTTTCTGTCAGGGTAACGAGGCTTCATGGTGAGTTTGTATTTATTCCCACTTCTTCCATTTTTGGAAGCATTTACACAAAATTGGTGTTAATTCTTCTTTAAATGTTTGGTAAAATTCCCAGTGAAACTACCTGGCCCTGAACTCTTTTGTGCTAAGAGGTTTTTGATTACTAAATCAGTCTTCTTACTTGTAAAGTGTTCTCTCAGACTTTCAACTTTGTTCACGATTCAGTCTTGGTAGGTTGTATGTGTCTAGGAATACATCCACTTCTAGGTTACCCAGTTTGTTGGCATATAATTGTTTATAGTAGTTCTTGTTCAGTCTTTAAGTTGTGTCCAACTCTTTGTGACCCCATAAACTGCAGTACACTAGGCTTCCCTATCCTTTACCATCTCCCTAAGTTTTCTCAAACTCATGCCCATTGAGTCAGTGATGATATCCAACAATCTTTTCCTCTGTCATCCCCTTCTCCTCCTGCCTTCAATCTTTCCCAGAATTAGGGTCTTTTCCAGTGAGTCGTCTCTTTGCATCTGGTGGCCAAAGGATGGGAGCTTCAGCTTCAGCATCAGTCCTTCCAATGGATATTCAGGATTGATTTCCTTAAAGACTGATTGATTCAATCTTATGATTCCTTTTATTTTTGTGGCTTCAATTGTAATGCTCCTTCTTTCACCTTTTATTCAAGTGATTCCCCCTTTTGCCCTAGCTAAAGGTTTGTAGTTAAAATAATGAGGAGGAGACATCCAGCCATTATAAAATTGGATGTCACATTCTGATGTTACATGCCCCTTCCCCTCCCCTTTAGAGTGCCCTGTGGTCAAAGAGTTATGTGCCCTGCTAGTTTGTCTGCAGATAAAATAGTTTCTTTTCCAAGAGAATTATTTTGCTACTGTAATGATGATTCTCTTCCATTGGGAAGATTTAACATCTACATAGTTGGAAAGAAGTTAGAAAATTATTATTATTTCTTATCACTCTAACAAAGATTTTCAGTCACCAGAATATTCATCTAAGGTATCGAAGAAATGTCTCTTTCTAAGACAAATTATGATAACACAAATAAAGAATAAATAATATCATAGATACGGAAAAATAAAGAACGAACTATACTTATTGAGGTTAATTCTACTTAAAGTTACTCTAATATCTTTACTTGAAATCATTCTGTATATTTCATATCATGCTGCCTTACTTTATGGAAAAAAAAATGTGTTATTCTTCTTTAAATGTGTTAATTCTTCTTTAAATGTTTGGTAAAATTCCCAGTGAAACTACCTGGCCCTGAACTCTTTTGTGCTAAGAGGTTTTTGATTACTAAATCAGTCTTCTTACTTGTAAAGTGTTCTCTCAGACTTTCAACTTTGTTCACGATTCAGTCTTGGTAGGTTGTATGTGTCTAGGAATACATCCACTTCTAGGTTACCCAGTTTGTTGGCATATAATTGTTTATAGTAGTTCTTGTTCAGTCTTTAAGTTGTGTCCAACTCTTTGTGACCCCATAAACTGCAGTACACTAGGCTTCCCTATCCTTTACCATCTCCCTAAGTTTTCTCAAACTCATGCCCATTGAGTCAGTGATGATATCCAACAATCTTTTCCTCTGTCATCCCCTTCTCCTCCTGCCTTCAATCTTTCCCAGAATTAGGGTCTTTTCCAGTGAGTCGTCTCTTTGCATCTGGTGGCCAAAGGATGGGAGCTTCAGCTTCAGCATCAGTCCTTCCAATGGATATTCAGGATTGATTTCCTTAAAGACTGATTGATTCAATCTTATGATTCCTTTTATTTTTGTGGCTTCAATTGTAATGCTCCTTCTTTCACCTTTTATTCAAGTGATTCCCCCTTTTGCCCTAGCTAAAGGTTTGTAGTTAAAATAATGAGGAGGAGACATCCAGCCATTATAAAATTGGATGTCACATTCTGATGTTACATGCCCCTTCCCCTCCCCTTTAGAGTGCCCTGTGGTCAAAGAGTTATGTGCCCTGCTAGTTTGTCTGCAGATAAAATAGTTTCTTTTCCAAGAGAATTATTTTGCTACTGTAATGATGATTCTCTTCCATTGGGAAGATTTAACATCTACATAGTTGGAAAGAAGTTAGAAAATTATTATTATTTCTTATCACTCTAACAAAGATTTTCAGTCACCAGAATATTCATCTAAGGTATCGAAGAAATGTCTCTTTCTAAGACAAATTATGATAACACAAATAAAGAATAAATAATATCATAGATACGGAAAAATAAAGAACGAACTATACTTATTGAGGTTAATTCTACTTAAAGTTACTCTAATATCTTTACTTGAAATCATTCTGTATATTTCATATCATGCTGCCTTACTTTATGGAAAAAAATGTTCATCATAAACTCTGAGTGCTAATAAAGGAAAACAGATGAATAGTTTTCAACTCCTTCAAATATATATATATATATATATGTATATATATATATATATATGTATATATATATATATATATAAACTGACAGTTAAATTCGATGACATCTCTATGCTGGACTAAATGGATACATAGGGAAGAAAATGGAGCCCAGAATTCAGAATCAATTATTAATTTCACAGATCTTAAATAAGTATTTTTAAAATTAGTACATAATAAATGAATGACTTACTGTATATGGTGGGAAATATTTCAATAACTATTTAAATAGAAAAAATATCTTAAATAATTTTTTATTATTCATGTATTTTATTACATTGAAAACAACTAAATGAAAATTTGCTAAATGAAGACATCAGTGTGAATTAAAATTTCACTCAAATTGTTATCTAGCAGAGCTTTCTTTATAAAGTTTATTTCAGCAAAAATAATACTTTGTTTCTCCTATGGCTCAAAGTACATGATCACAGTGGCCATCAATGCTTAGCTGACAATGGTTAGCAGTCAAAAATGATTAATCTTGGTCAGAGTAATCCCAACTAGGCCAGGACATTGGAGGTCAGGGACACTGTCCTTGCCCCATTAGTGGAAGAGCCCCAGAAATAAACCTGCAGTTCAATAAAGTCAAGCTTTCTGTTACAAATGTCAGTGAGGGGAACAGCCCATTAGAGGAACACTGGGTTGTGTGAACAAACAAATTGAAAGCTAGAGTTAGAAGAGTTAGAACTTGTCTCTGAAAAAACTGTCTAGTTATAGCAAAGCACACATTAAATAATTTTTAATGGAAGTAAAGTCCATATTTTATCAAGGATAGGTAGGATGGAAAACTCAGTGGGAAATCTGAAAGACATTTAAGTTATTTGTTGCTGGCTATAGATTACCCTCTTATTTACCCCAAATGACCCCAAACCTTGACAGATTTTAAAATTAAGTTTTATTTCCATAAATCAAGAATGTTATCGTGGCTTAGTTGGGTGTTTATGCTTTAGTCTCTGAGGAGTCTACAATCAAGATGTTTTCTGGGGCTGAAGTTATCTCAGAACTCAACTGGAAGGAAATCTACTTTGAAGTCCCCCCAGGTGGCTGGTCACAGGTCTTAGGTCTTTTCTGGTGAAGCAAAGGAAATATCAGGTCCCTTGCTATGTGGCTTTCTCCATGGGGTTTCTCACATCCTGTGAGCTAGTTTCCCACAGAGTATGAATTCTGCAAGAAAGAACCCAAGATGGAAGCCACAGTTTTTAAAAAAAACTTGGTCTTTGAATTGAGATCTCATCACCTCTGCTGTATTCAATTCATTAGAAGCAAGTAACCAAACCCAGCCTAACTTAAAGCAAAGGACTACATAAGGATGTGAGAATGAGGAGTCAGGGATTATTAGAGATCCTCTTATAGTCAACCTTTCACAGCCAGTGTCTACGTATGACCCTCCATGCTAACAGACACATTTCCTTTTCTTCTAAAACATCCCAAAGCAGTCCACTTTCTTCTCTGATGTTTCGGCATCATGAATAAATGAAAACCAGTGAAACTCAAGGGTAAAGGATGTGTAAGTCTAATATTTTAGTTGGATTTCAAACCTCAAGGTGGCCTAAATGGGAAATAGCCATGTCATCTCAGAATGGCATTAATTCCCTAATGGATATAATAATAAGATTCCTATCTTTGATTTTTCCAAGTATCTACAAGACTCTGTGTTTTTCTCTTTCTTTCTTGTTGTCCTTTTGTTAATCTTGATTTTGATTCTTTTCTACTTTGACCTTTGCTGGAGATCATTTACCATATATCATCACTATACAAGCAAATTGGACAGATGGAAGAGCCCCAGAAATAAACCTGCAGTTCAATAAAGTCAAGCTTTCTGTTACAAATGTCAGTGAGGGGAACAGCCCATTAGAGGAACACTGGGTTGTGTGAACAAACAAATTGAAAGCTAGAGTTAGAAGAGTTAGAACTTGTCTCTGAAAAAACTGTCTAGTTATAGCAAAGCACACATTAAATAATTTTTAATGGAAGTAAAGTCCATATTTTATCAAGGATAGGTAGGATGGAAAACTCAGTGGGAAATCTGAAAGACATTTAAGTTATTTGTTGCTGGCTATAGATTACCCTCTTATTTACCCCAAATGACCCCAAACCTTGACAGATTTTAAAATTAAGTTTTATTTCCATAAATCAAGAATGTTATCGTGGCTTAGTTGGGTGTTTATGCTTTAGTCTCTGAGGAGTCTACAATCAAGATGTTTTCTGGGGCTGAAGTTATCTCAGAACTCAACTGGAAGGAAATCTACTTTGAAGTCCCCCCAGGTGGCTGGTCACAGGTCTTAGGTCTTTTCTGGTGAAGCAAAGGAAATATCAGGTCCCTTGCTATGTGGCTTTCTCCATGGGGTTTCTCACATCCTGTGAGCTAGTTTCCCACAGAGTATGAATTCTGCAAGAAAGAACCCAAGATGGAAGCCACAGTTTTTAAAAAAAACTTGGTCTTTGAATTGAGATCTCATCACCTCTGCTGTATTCAATTCATTAGAAGCAAGTAACCAAACCCAGCCTAACTTAAAGCAAAGGACTACATAAGGATGTGAGAATGAGGAGTCAGGGATTATTAGAGATCCTCTTATAGTCAACCTTTCACAGCCAGTGTCTACGTATGACCCTCCATGCTAACAGACACATTTCCTTTTCTTCTAAAACATCCCAAAGCAGTCCACTTTCTTCTCTGATGTTTCGGCATCATGAATAAATGAAAACCAGTGAAACTCAAGGGTAAAGGATGTGTAAGTCTAATATTTTAGTTGGATTTCAAACCTCAAGGTGGCCTAAATGGGAAATAGCCATGTCATCTCAGAATGGCATTAATTCCCTAATGGATATAATAATAAGATTCCTATCTTTGATTTTTCCAAGTATCTACAAGACTCTGTGTTTTTCTCTTTCTTTCTTGTTGTCCTTTTGTTAATCTTGATTTTGATTCTTTTCTACTTTGACCTTTGCTGGAGATCATTTACCATATATCATCACTATACAAGCAAATTGGACAGATGGAAAGCCTTACAAAAGGTCTTGGTCTCTGCTAGATATGGCTTCTAATGAGAGAAATTAAGGAGGAAAGATTTTTCCTTTGATTTTTTTTAACCTAGCTGAATATAGCTATTTTTATCTGAGGTCACTAAAATCTTCCGTAGATTGAATTTCTTTAGGCACACTCTTGAGTATACACACTTTAGGAATGGATTTAACCACAATTGCACCTGCTGTTGTTAAAAAAAAAAAACTAAAATACATATTTTGTATTTTATCCAGGAGGCTTGGCTGTTCCCATGATCCAACAGTAGGTTAACACCAGGATATGATTCTTATTTTTCCTTCTGTGTTTAAATTCCAGTTCTAATGATTAAAGACTACAAACATGTGAGCATACGCTTCTAATGGTTTCAAAAAGGTTGAATACAAAACGTTCTGTGGCTAAGTTCTGTAGTTAAATATAATTGTTTTACAGGGCTCAGTCTCCTTAATGCATCTTATTTGTTACATGTAATTCATAATTTTGCTGGGAAAAATCGATTAAAAGTATAGAATTTTAATAGCATAGCATGCTTTCTCAATTTTCCTATTTTTTGCTCTAAAACATCAAGTTCCATTTTGCTGCCATTTTTCTTCCTTTAATGACCTTCATTAAATTCTACAATTCTTACCCCCACTTGTGAAAAATAACAATAAAATGAACCAGTAGCAAAGTTGAATGGAATCAGTTCTAAAATCCCTTGCCTCACTCAGCGGCTTCTTAGGCACCTGAAATGTGCTTCTTAATTTAGAAAGAAAAATTGCAGTGAGGCTGCAGTCCTGCATTTCAGAGACAAGGGAGCAGGAAATGATTTGCAGTTGATTGAAAGGTGGTGTTTGCACTTAGGATTTCCTAAGCTTTCCAGTTTTAACCTTGGAGCTTGCCTATCTTTGATTTTAAGAATTAGATTCACCCCATATGCTAGATATCCCCTCACTCTTGAGGTGCATCTTGGCTGTGGATAAGAAAAATGAGGGCTATATGCTAGTCTTAAAAGAGGAGAGCAAAACAGAATGTGATGGACATAAATGGAGGCTACATTTAGCTTTTCTCTGAGCCAAGGACAAGGAGCTAAAGTCTCCCTTAATTTAACCCTCGGATCATCACAAAGAAAAAATTCTGGAAAACATTTTCCTTTCAAGCCAAAAGAAAAGAAAAATAAGTTCAGGACGAGGTCACTAAAATCTTCCGTAGATTGAATTTCTTTAGGCACACTCTTGAGTATACACACTTTAGGAATGGATTTAACCACAATTGCACCTGCTGTTGTTAAAAAAAAAAAACTAAAATACATATTTTGTATTTTATCCAGGAGGCTTGGCTGTTCCCATGATCCAACAGTAGGTTAACACCAGGATATGATTCTTATTTTTCCTTCTGTGTTTAAATTCCAGTTCTAATGATTAAAGACTACAAACATGTGAGCATACGCTTCTAATGGTTTCAAAAGGTTGAATACAAAACGTTCTGTGGCTAAGTTCTGTAGTTAAATATAATTGTTTTACAGGGCTCAGTCTCCTTAATGCATCTTATTTGTTACATGTAATTCATAATTTTGCTGGGAAAAATCGATTAAAAGTATAGAATTTTAATAGCATAGCATGCTTTCTCAATTTTCCTATTTTTTGCTCTAAAACATCAAGTTCCATTTTGCTGCCATTTTTCTTCCTTTAATGACCTTCATTAAATTCTACAATTCTTACCCCCACTTGTGAAAAAATAACAATAAAATGAACCAGTAGCAAAGTTGAATGGAATCAGTTCTAAAATCCCTTGCCTCACTCAGCGGCTTCTTAGGCACCTGAAATGTGCTTCTTAATTTAGAAAGAAAAATTGCAGTGAGGCTGCAGTCCTGCATTTCAGAGACAAGGGAGCAGGAAATGATTTGCAGTTGATTGAAAGGTGGTGTTTGCACTTAGGATTTCCTAAGCTTTCCAGTTTTAACCTTGGAGCTTGCCTATCTTTGATTTTAAGAATTAGATTCACCCCATATGCTAGATATCCCCTCACTCTTGAGGTGCATCTTGGCTGTGGATAAGAAAAATGAGGGCTATATGCTAGTCTTAAAAGAGGAGAGCAAAACAGAATGTGATGGACATAAATGGAGGCTACATTTAGCTTTTCTCTGAGCCAAGGACAAGGAGCTAAAGTCTCCCTTAATTTAACCCTCGGATCATCACAAAGAAAAAAGGAGTTCTGCGGAAGATTCTCTATTTCCTTTGCCATTTCCAAGCCAAAAAGAAAAAGAAAAAATAAGTTACAGGACGAGAAAACATTTTTTTAAATTTTATTTGAAATATGCTGTGAGTAAATCTGATAGAGCTGAATGTAAAATGTTTATACATATATACATGTTTTTGTAAGGGCAAGTGCAAATAAAGTAGAGAGCAAGGTATAACCTCATTCTTTTTCTAAAATGTAGGACAGTGGGCTTGTTTTCCAGGTTAAGTTATGCCTTGCTTTCTAAAAATAAGCTTTATTATTCTTTGTGTAAAAGGATAATCTGAGAAAACTGACTCTTGTCCAAGAGACTACTATTAACAATTCTTATTCAAGGCCTCCTGTATCTGAGTTCTGAATTAACGACCATAGTACATTCAGCAAGCTTTCATAGTACATGCAGCAAGCTCTCATTGGTTACGTAACTGAAGAAATAAATGCAAGAAATAAGGAGGAAAAGAAGAGAGAGAAAAGAGACAGAAAAGAAGGAAGGGTATAAATGACACAAAACCTTTCATCAGCTGGATATCACAGGTTCCAAAGCTTTCTCCATTTGATATCCAAGAATACTACTTTCCCTTTTTGTCTCCTTCATAACTGGTGCCTTTTCAGTCACCTATGATGCTTTGTTTTTCTCCTTCTAATTTCTAATATGAGTGCATTAGAGCTTAGTCCTCAGTTACTGATTTTTCTTTATGTTTTGCCAGTTCTTAAGATGTCTCTTCAAATTTCATAGGTTTCATGGTTTTAATAATCAATACCAGCAACTCATCCAGGATTTCCTAAGCTTTCCAGTTTTAACCTTGGAGCTTGCCTATCTTTGATTTTAAGAATTAGATTCACCCCATATGCTAGATATCCCCTCACTCTTGAGGTGCATCTTGGCTGTGGATAAGAAAAATGAGGGCTATATGCTAGTCTTAAAAGAGGAGAGCAAAACAGAATGTGATGGACATAAATGGAGGCTACATTTAGCTTTTCTCTGAGCCAAGGACAAGGAGCTAAAGTCTCCCTTAATTTAACCCTCGGATCATCACAAAGAAAAAAGGAGTTCTGCGGAAGATTCTCTATTTCCTTTGCCATTTCCAAGCCAAAAAGAAAAAGAAAAAATAAGTTACAGGACGAGAAAACATTTTTTTAAATTTTATTTGAAATATGCTGTGAGTAAATCTGATAGAGCTGAATGTAAAATGTTTATACATATATACATGTTTTTGTAAGGGCAAGTGCAAATAAAGTAGAGAGCAAGGTATAACCTCATTCTTTTTCTAAAATGTAGGACAGTGGGCTTGTTTTCCAGGTTAAGTTATGCCTTGCTTTCTAAAAATAAGCTTTATTATTCTTTGTGTAAAAGGATAATCTGAGAAAACTGACTCTTGTCCAAGAGACTACTATTAACAATTCTTATTCAAGGCCTCCTGTATCTGAGTTCTGAATTAACGACCATAGTACATTCAGCAAGCTTTCATAGTACATGCAGCAAGCTCTCATTGGTTACGTAACTGAAGAAATAAATGCAAGAAATAAGGAGGAAAAGAAGAGAGAGAAAAGAGACAGAAAAGAAGGAAGGGTATAAATGACACAAAACCTTTCATCAGCTGGATATCACAGGTTCCAAAGCTTTCTCCATTTGATATCCAAGAATACTACTTTCCCTTTTTGTCTCCTTCATAACTGGTGCCTTTTCAGTCACCTATGATGCTTTGTTTTTCTCCTTCTAATTTCTAATATGAGTGCATTAGAGCTTAGTCCTCAGTTACTGATTTTTCTTTATGTTTTGCCAGTTCTTAAGATGTCTCTTCAAATTTCATAGGTTTCATGGTTTTAATAATCAATACCAGCAACTCATCCAATGTATTTCTAAACTGAAGTGTTTTCTTATACCCTGGATTTATATTCTTAAATTTCAACTTGAACACTATATATATATATATATATATATCTCAGATGGCTATATCAGGTTAACGTTTACCAAACAGTACTCTTGATTGACATACCCTCCCTTCAAATCTCTTCCTTCCTCAATCTTTCCTGTATCTATCAACGATATTGCCTTTACACAGTTTTTCAAAACTAACCCTTGAAAACTTAAAATTTCTTTTCTTCGACGTCACCAGTCATCCAGTCTTTCCACATGCCCTGTAGCTCTGCTTTCAGAAAAGATCCCAAATCGCATCATTTTTGCCTTGTCTGCTGCTGTTACAGGAACTCATTCATCTTGTTCTTCTCTCGTCTAGGTGACTGGAATAGTCTGACAGTCATTCTGCTGCACCTTTCACCCCTTGTTTCAGTCACAATCTAACAAGACACTTCACTCTAGAGAATTTCCCATCCATAGGGAAATGAAGAGGCATGACCTGAACCCAAAAGTATGTTCCCTGCTGAAGCAGAACCACTGTAATTCACTCAGATCATAATCAGTGATGAAGCAGACAGAAAAAAGATTTTTTTCTTTCTTTTTCCCCATCATTCCTCTTTTATTTATATTCATTTTCATCCATCTTTTATTCTTTGGCATGTGTGGGCCTCCCATTGCAGTGGCCTCTCTCACTGCAGAGCACCAGTTCTGGGCACCTCTTTTATCTATATTTATTTTCATCCATCTTTTATTCTTTGACATTCTTTTATTCCCATTGCAGTGGCCTCTCTTGTTGCAGAGCAGTGGCTCTGGGCACATGTGCTCCAGAGCACTGGCTCCTAATTGGACACTCAGGTCCAGCCACTCTGTGGCACGTGGGATCTTCCTGGCCCAGGGATCCAACCGGTGCCCTTGCACTGCAAGATGGACTCTTTTTAACCACTGGACCACCAGGAAAAGTTTTCCAAGATCTTTTCTGTCTCCTTCATAACTGGTGCCTTTTCATAGTTTTTTCCTTCTAATTTCTAATATGAGTGCATTAGAGCTTAATAGATTTTCTTTATGTTTTGCCAGTTCTTAAGATGTCTCTTCAAATTTCATAGGTTTCATGGTTTTAATAATCAATACCAGCAACTCATCCAATGTATTTCTAAACTGAAGTGTTTTCTTATACCCTGGATTTATATTCTTAAATTTCAACTTGAACACTATATATATATATATATATATATCTCAGATGGCTATATCAGGTTAACGTTTACCAAACAGTACTCTTGATTGACATACCCTCCCTTCAAATCTCTTCCTTCCTCAATCTTTCCTGTATCTATCAACGATATTGCCTTTACACAGTTTTTCAAAACTAACCCTTGAAAACTTAAAATTTCTTTTCTTCGACGTCACCAGTCATCCAGTCTTTCCACATGCCCTGTAGCTCTGCTTTCAGAAAAGATCCCAAATCGCATCATTTTTGCCTTGTCTGCTGCTGTTACAGGAACTCATTCATCTTGTTCTTCTCTCGTCTAGGTGACTGGAATAGTCTGACAGTCATTCTGCTGCACCTTTCACCCCTTGTTTCAGTCACAATCTAACAAGACACTTCACTCTAGAGAATTTCCCATCCATAGGGAAATGAAGAGGCATGACCTGAACCCAAAAGTATGTTCCCTGCTGAAGCAGAACCACTGTAATTCACTCAGATCATAATCAGTGATGAAGCAGACAGAAAAAAGATTTTTTTCTTTCTTTTTCCCCATCATTCCTCTTTTATTTATATTCATTTTCATCCATCTTTTATTCTTTGGCATGTGTGGGCCTCCCATTGCAGTGGCCTCTCTCACTGCAGAGCACCAGTTCTGGGCACCTCTTTTATCTATATTTATTTTCATCCATCTTTTATTCTTTGACATTCTTTTATTCCCATTGCAGTGGCCTCTCTTGTTGCAGAGCAGTGGCTCTGGGCACATGTGCTCCAGAGCACTGGCTCCTAATTGGACACTCAGGTCCAGCCACTCTGTGGCACGTGGGATCTTCCTGGCCCAGGGATCCAACCGGTGCCCCTTGCACTGCAAGATGGACTCTTTTTAACCACTGGACCACCAGGGAAAAGCCAGAAAAAAGAGTTTTGAAATGAACTAGATTCTCTCTTTCCTTTACCAGCTAGTGTTTTTTTGCCCAGCTATTTCATAAGGAGGCTTACAAAATTAAGTACCAAGCATCTATCCCCTTCCTCCAGTGATATAGAACAGACTCATGAAAAAAAGAGTGTGGATATGAAAGTAACTGGGGCAAGAAAAGAGCTCTGCTGTCCTTTCCACCCCACTCAGAGCTTAGTGTCTTTAAGGAACAAGAGTGAGCAATGTGAAATCGAATACATGGCACAGTATCATACCAAGTGTCTAGTCTCAACTTTCTAATGGCTTTACATCATGCTCTAAATACAATACAAAGTTCTTACTATGACTTATGATGCCTCCTGTGATCTAGCCCCTTCTACTACTCTGATTTCTTCTTAATGCTTTGCTTTTCTTATCTCATTTTTGCACATTTCCTTTCTTTAACTTTTTGGAATATGCCTAGCAAAACTTCTTCTCTAGAGCTGTCCCTTCTGTTTGGTAAATGGTTTCACTTGCTTACTGAGTTTGCTGCCTAGTTTTGGTCAGTCTTGTGCTCAAATGTCCCCTCCCCAAAGAGGACCTCTGAACACTTATCTACACAGTTGATCCTCCCCCGTTCATTTATATCTCCTTGTCCTGCCTTAATTTTCTTCTAGGCACTCTTTGGTAGTAATAACCGAAGTCGTGTTTGGTTATTATTTTTCTTCCTTCTAGATGATAAGCTTCTGAGAGTAAAGCTTTACTTATTTACTGACATATCCTCAGTGTTTAGATCAGTACCAAGGAAATACTAAGAAATTAATCAAACTTTCACTGTCAAAGGCTCAAGTTCAATCCTGGTCAGGGAACTAAGAATTCACAAGCCAAACAGCGTGACTACAAAAAAAAAAAAAAAATGTGAAGTTGTATTTTTTATGTTCCAGAATGTGTTCCAAACTTTGTTGAATAAGGGAATAGAAATAAATTTTATCTTATTGGTTCTATATAAATTTTGTCTTCAGTTTCAAAATTCATTGTTACCCAATAGTTTATTTTGAAGTAAATTCTCTGGAACCTAGAACACATTCTTTTAAAATAGCTCTATTGATGGTAAAGTGTAAGTAGCTTCTCAGATTATTCCATCAGAGTGTGGCTATGGTATCATCAATTTAAATCAAAATGAATGGAAAAACCAGCAAATAGACTATTGGTGTTCCAACAATATAAACTTTTGAATACTGATCATTTCAAGTATATTTAACTGAAGAAAACACAAAATCTCACCACATATAAAATTGTGACATAAAACAAATCTGTGTAACCTTGTCAAAACTACAAATCAAAGGAAAAATTGCCTCTGTGAAAGGTAATCCACTCTGTATAAGTATTTCTAACTGAGAAAAACTTAACTGCATTTTAAGGTACCAAACCCACCAGATAAATTTGAACTAGTCATATAATTTATTTGTCTCTATTACAGTGCCTCCCATTATCTAAGATCTGTGAATGTTTACCATTTTATCTTCTGAATTTATACTAGGTAAACACAATCCCCTTTTACATAACAGTTCATCAGTTATTTGGGGGGTGAACTACCATGTCCTTCCTAAAATTCTTCCTCTCTATGCTCACCATCCTAATTCTTCCAGTCCATTCTCATAGAGTGTGAATTTCAGATCTCTTTGTAGGTTGATCATCATACTCCATATACACTCCAGCTTGACAATTTCTAGTGCTAGATTTCTTTATCAGTTAGGTATTGGCGTATAACAGACCACTTCAATACCCAAAGGCTGAAAAACAAAATCCAGTTTTTATCGCTCATGAGTCTATGTGTGATATCACTTTCCTGATGTCAGTTGGGCATATTCTTACATCCTTGCCAGCAGTGGGTTAGGTAGACTGTTCTGGTGATGTTGGCTGAGCTCCCTCACATGGTCTCTGTGTGCTAGTACCAGACAGGTTTTAGAAGCATCTACTAGAGCAGCTAGCCTCTTTTCTGCATGGACTGTATCTCCAAGCATGCTAGCTTAGGTGTGCACAGACCACTGAGAAAGAGAAGGAGCACAAGGACAATGGAGGCCCAAGCTTAGAAAGAGAACCATACCATTCTACTGTCATCCACTGGCCCACACTTGTTAAGAGTCCAGTCTGGAATCAAGGAATGGGAAAAAAGAGTCCACCCCTTTCTAGAAGGAGCTGCACTGTCACATTACAAAGGTGACAGATAAAAGGAGAGACAAAATTAGAAATATTTTTGCAGTCAGTCTGATACAGTGTCCAACAGTTAGCCTAAGCATGTACAGAAACATCAAAAGGAGAGAGACAGGGTAGAGATAATTTGAAAAACTTTGTCATTTAATGTATTGCTTTCATTTGTTGAAATAATTATCTTAGAAATACTTAGAATTTAGTTTGGGTATCTTATGTTTACAAATTAGCATTGATATTTATTTTGAGTGACACGTGGGAGAGAAGGCCACCATAAACCTTTTAGTGTTTGTAGATAAAAATATTTCTTAATTCAAGCTTTTAGCTGATGCCCTTTGCCATCAAACTGCACCATCACCTGACCCCAAAACGGGCTTGAGGAGACTTCTGGTAGCTCAAATAACTGCAGGCTCTATTCCAACAAGACATCACTCACCACATGCTACCTGATATAGCTAGTTACATCACTCACTACACACCTGATGCAAACACTTAATCACTGCATGGTGCCAGACATTGACCTTCAATTTTCTTGTTTTCAGATCTCATTGTAGGTTGATCATCATACTCCATATACACTCCAGCTTGACAATTTCTAGTGCTAGATTTCTTTATCAGTTAGGTATTGGCGTATAACAGACCACTTCAATACCCAAAGGCTGAAAAACAAAATCCAGTTTTTATCGCTCATGAGTCTATGTGTGATATCACTTTCCTGATGTCAGTTGGGCATATTCTTACATCCTTGCCAGCAGTGGGTTAGGTAGACTGTTCTGGTGATGTTGGCTGAGCTCCCTCACATGGTCTCTGTGTGCTAGTACCAGACAGGTTTTAGAAGCATCTACTAGAGCAGCTAGCCTCTTTTCTGCATGGACTGTATCTCCAAGCATGCTAGCTTAGGTGTGCACAGACCACTGAGAAAGAGAAGGAGCACAAGGACAATGGAGGCCCAAGCTTAGAAAGAGAACCATACCATTCTACTGTCATCCACTGGCCCACACTTGTTAAGAGTCCAGTCTGGAATCAAGGAATGGGAAAAAAGAGTCCACCCCTTTCTAGAAGGAGCTGCACTGTCACATTACAAAGGTGACAGATAAAAGGAGAGACAAAATTAGAAATATTTTTGCAGTCAGTCTGATACAGTGTCCAACAGTTAGCCTAAGCATGTACAGAAACATCAAAAGGAGAGAGACAGGGTAGAGATAATTTGAAAAACTTTGTCATTTAATGTATTGCTTTCATTTGTTGAAATAATTATCTTAGAAATACTTAGAATTTAGTTTGGGTATCTTATGTTTACAAATTAGCATTGATATTTATTTTGAGTGACACGTGGGAGAGAAGGCCACCATAAACCTTTTAGTGTTTGTAGATAAAAATATTTCTTAATTCAAGCTTTTAGCTGATGCCCTTTGCCATCAAACTGCACCATCACCTGACCCCAAAACGGGCTTGAGGAGACTTCTGGTAGCTCAAATAACTGCAGGCTCTATTCCAACAAGACATCACTCACCACATGCTACCTGATATAGCTAGTTACATCACTCACTACACACCTGATGCAAACACTTAATCACTGCATGGTGCCAAACATTGACCTTCATAGTGGATTGACTTGTTTTCAATCCTACTTTCCAAATCTCACAGAAATTTCTCCTGTAGCCAACCTGTAGTGTACCTGTTAAACTTAAAGTTTGTGAAGTAGTGCCCTGCAGTGTAAATGGTGAGCCAGAGTTCAACGAAAGACTACAGGGGAAGAGAAATAAAGATGATAACATACAGGTCATGGAGGAAGTACACAGCATGTCTCTAGGCATCACACAGGAATATCAAGGCATAGGGCAGACAGAGAGAGTAGGGCAGAACGTGGGGCACATGCCCTTACTAGGATCTACAGTTAGAGTGTTTTGAGGTTCCCAGGCTAAGGCTGGATTGGTCAATTCAACCGCAGTAAGGTGGATTTTTTTCTTCCCAGGGCATCTTTTCTAAGAGGACACAATAGGAAGGCCCCCGGAGGCAGGGGAGAGTGCTTATTACAAGGGCAGTTGTGAGTCATATCAGGATATCTGGAGTTATGTCATATAAACTCACAACTTTGTTTTCTAGGCCATGTGCTACGGGTATGGGGGTGGGCTACTGTCACTTCGAGTCCCCCACAGTCCACTTGGCTATATGAAATAGATGCCATGGCCACAATATGATGGAGTAGTTTTGCTAAACTCTCCACACAAGTTTAGCCTGAAACCATAAAAGGAAAGGATTTCTAGGAAATATTGCTTCATTTAGTTAAGTTGACAAAACCGGAAAACAATACACTTCACCTTTTTCAACCTAAGATCTATGTATCCACTAACTATAATTATCCCCAAAAAGAAAGATTACAGACAAAATTGTGCTTCAAACTAACAAGATGCAAGTGAACATCATAGGAGTAAAAAAAAAGAAACCATTAATGTTGCCTCCCAAAAAAAATGTTTCAAGTTCTCATACCACTTTATCTCTTTTTTCTCATCAAACTGAGGCATAGTTTAATGCTGAATAAGGTTAAGTAGTATTAACATACTTTATGTTGACTTACAGGGATAATGGAATTTTTACAAAAAGGAACTGATGAGTAAGGAAGAGATGCTCCTAAGTGTGAGTATGTAGTTCTTTGCCCTTGGTGAGCTCCTCTGCAGACCATGTCTCCTTGCCTAAGAGATGACACAAACCTGTATTTCTGAGACGTCTGGGCTTTTGCAGTCTTGCTTGTATTGAATACTTGTAGTAGTCTATTTCCTTTATCTCAAAACATGGGGCACTAAGAGGATAGCCAAGGTATCTACTTCATTCCAGGCATATGTTTTCTTACCCCACAGTGGCAAATTGATTTTCCCTGAAGAGTCAGGATCAATTATTTCAGAGAGTATAGTAATCCTCTTCTTTGCTGGCGGATTCATTGTCATGAGAATTCTAAAGTGGCCAGGTGCAGTCTCTTCTTCTAATTTAATAAGGCAGTCGTGTCCCCTGGTGGGAGCATTCATTCCTTAGGAACTAAGACATATCCAGCAGCAGAACCCAAAGGCACAAGAGCAGGAAATAAAACTTTCACTAATAGTTCATTTACCAGGGGTAAGAGGAAGAGAATGACTCTCAAATTTTATCCCTTGCTTCCTGAGTTCCTGTTTGCTGTGGGGCTAATAGCACTAAATATTGGTCACAACATATACCACATCCTGGGGGACTTTATTCTAACCCCAGAAACTGATGTGTCCAACAGCCCAGTAACAGAATCTCCTGAGACTTTTTTCACTATTTTATTATGCTCATTGCTTCAGGATGATGAGGACCATGGGAACCAAATGCCATAAGAATGAACCAGTTTCCAAATACGTTAACTTTTCCTTCACTCTGAAAGTCATGTCTTAAAATGTTCCAGATACATGGACTCTAGAAATTTCACTGTAGCACTATTGAATCTTTATGGCATTTATCTCTTTCCCTGTGATACACATGGGATACTATCAATGTGTCTAGAGGAGCTATTCCTTCCTCCTCACTATGTCCAAGGAAAATTCTGTAATTAATGGAATGGTGTAGTGATGTTCTGCAATGGAAAGGCCATCAAAATATTTATGGACAAAATTATGATATTGGACTAGGAAGCTGATTGCCTTAGTATAAGGCAATGAAGGTGTTTTTCTGGCTCTGCCAGGTGAAAGCAAACAGTTCCCAAAAAAGATAGCATGTATAAATCAAAGTAGCATTTGTTACATTAACTGATGCATTTCAGGTGCTGGAGATGATGTCTGTTCACTCCAGTGTCAAAAATCACACCTGAAATGGTGGCTACAGCCATACTCAAAAATAACTGTAATTGCCTCTGGAAATGAAATGCCACAGCTTGGACACACCCTGCCAGCATAGGACACAGCATCCGTATTGAGTCAGGGATCCCAGCTCAGCGGTAGTTCCCTCTGTTCTTCCTGGCCAACAAGAATAACCAGCACAGAGATCTGCAAGAGTATTAGAATTCCCTGTGGGTGTATTTCTCATAGCTTTTGTGAAGAAAATCATCTCCAGACATTACAAAACATATAATAAGTAGATCGAATGGGGCTTTCATGATAAATTCACTCTAGAATTTATCTGATTTTCCTTAGCTTTTGGATACCTTCCTCTACACTGCACCAAGGAAGTTATGGCATTTCCACTTCATTTAGCGTAGGCCACGTTTGAGCATAAAGTTTAATTGCTATCCCCCAAAACTGTTACTTTCAGTCACCAGAACTGAAATATTGAATCTATGCTTAATGCAAGCATATCAACAAATTCAATCTGACCCAACATGGTATTTCTTTCATCCTTCCCCAGTGGCTTTAAGATCTATTTCCATATCAGGAGTGGTAAATCTCTTGATGATTTTCATCTGCCTTCTACCTCCTGGGTCCTGGTCAGAGGTCTACAGGCAGTGAAAAAATCCAGTTTCAACTCTGAAAGTCATGTCTTAAAATGTTCCAGATACATGGACTCTAGAAATTTCACTGTAGCACTATTGAATCTTTATGGCATTTATCTCTTTCCCTGTGATACACATGGGATACTATCAATGTGTCTAGAGGAGCTATTCCTTCCTCCTCACTATGTCCAAGGAAAATTCTGTAATTAATGGAATGGTGTAGTGATGTTCTGCAATGGAAAGGCCATCAAAATATTTATGGACAAAATTATGATATTGGACTAGGAAGCTGATTGCCTTAGTATAAGGCAATGAAGGTGTTTTTCTGGCTCTGCCAGGTGAAAGCAAACAGTTCCCAATAAAAAGATAGCATGTATAAATCAAAGTAGCATTTGTTACATTAACTGATGCATTTCAGGTGCTGGAGATGATGTCTGTTCACTCCAGTGTCAAAAATCACACCTGAAATGGTGGCTACAGCCATACTCAAAAATAACTGTAATTGCCTCTGGAAATGAAATGCCACAGCTTGGACACACCCTGCCAGCATAGGACACAGCATCCGTATTGAGTCAGGGATCCCAGCTCAGCGGTAGTTCCCTCTGTTCTTCCTGGCCAACAAGAATAACCAGCACAGAGATCTGCAAGAGTATTAGAATTCCCTGTGGGTGTATTTCTCATAGCTTTTGTGAAGAAAATCATCTCCAGACATTACAAAACATATAATAAGTAGATCGAATGGGGCTTTCATGATAAATTCACTCTAGAATTTATCTGATTTTCCTTAGCTTTTGGATACCTTCCTCTACACTGCACCAAGGAAGTTATGGCATTTCCACTTCATTTAGCGTAGGCCACGTTTGAGCATAAAGTTTAATTGCTATCCCCCAAAACTGTTACTTTCAGTCACCAGAACTGAAATATTGAATCTATGCTTAATGCAAGCATATCAACAAATTCAATCTGACCCAACATGGTATTTCTTTCATCCTTCCCCAGTGGCTTTAAGATCTATTTCCATATCAGGAGTGGTAAATCTCTTGATGATTTTCATCTGCCTTCTACCTCCTGGGTCCTGGTCAGAGGTCTACAGGCAGTGAGAATCAGTCAACTCTCTCCATTTTCAGGATAAAATGGTCCCCAGTTATTGCTCCACATTTAACACATGTAACCTTGTGATTTTATGAATTAGTTTTGTACTATACTGCCGCACTCTTATAAGACTTGAGGTGTGGTTTTCAGAAATCCTGGCCCAGTACCTGGCCAAGGACCTTTATTTCAGGGCAGAGACTTGACACACTGCTTTCTTTTTTTTTTTCTTTTTTTGTATTTTACTTTTAACTTTTACAGAGTTTTGTTGTTTACAGATATGTATGTTCCCAGATTAGTCATATGTATATCGCCCACTTCCCACCCCTCCCAACCATCACACCACACTGCTTTCTTATTCACAATTTAAGGGGGAAAAAATTAAAGCCCCAAATTCCTCATTTTCTTTCAACTTTTTTTGTGTATTTTCACATAACCAGAAAGCTCCTTCATGATCTTTATTCTCACAAAAATGTTCTAAACCAGCACAATTAGATCTAAAGTATAGCTTTTTCTAATCACTTGATTTTAGATGTCCTCATAATCGTTTAACTACTTTGCCATGGTATGGCATAGACAACTAGTGTCACTTTTATCACTTGCCACAGGGTTGTTAAGGCAGTTAAATTTAATAAGATCAGAGTGTTATTTCCAGATATCCCAGAAAATATTTGGATAATACATTCTCAAATTTGTATTTCTCTAGAGCCATTTTAGGATCAATGTCAGTGTCAGGGTTTTATCAAGGTGCAAAATCACAACTGAGCAATATGGAGCAAGATCTGTTACACAGATTATAAAGACTCCCCACCCCTAGTTTTTGATAATCACAACTGTAGAAAGGTTTGAAAGAGCTGAGAATACCAGACCACCTTACCTGCCTCCTACGAAACCTATACGCAGGACAAGAAGCAACAGTTAAAACAGGACATAGAACAATGGACTGGTTCCAATTTATTGGGAAAGGAGTACGTCAAGGCTGTATATTGTCAATGCAAGCATATCAACAAATTCAATCTGACCCAACATGGTATTTCTTTCATCCTTCCCCAGTGGCTTTAAGATCTATTTCCATATCAGGAGTGGTAAATCTCTTGATGATTTTCATCTGCCTTCTACCTCCTGGGTCCTGGTCAGAGGTCTACAGGCAGTGAGAATCAGTCAACTCTCTCCATTTTCAGGATAAAATGGTCCCCAGTTATTGCTCCACATTTAACACATGTAACCTTGTGATTTTATGAATTAGTTTTGTACTATACTGCCGCACTCTTATAAGACTTGAGGTGTGGTTTTCAGAAATCCTGGCCCAGTACCTGGCCAAGGACCTTTATTTCAGGGCAGAGACTTGACACACTGCTTTCTTTTTTTTTTTCTTTTTTCTTTTTTTTAACTTGTATTTTACTTTTAACTTTTACAGAGTTTTGTTGTTTACAGATATGTATGTTCCCAGATTAGTCATATGTATATCGCCCACTTCCCACCCCTCCCAACCATCACACCACACTGCTTTCTTATTCACAATTTAAGGGGGAAAAAATTAAAGCCCCAAATTCCTCATTTTCTTTCAACTTTTTTTGTGTATTTTCACATAACCAGAAAGCTCCTTCATGATCTTTATTCTCACAAAAATGTTCTAAACCAGCACAATTAGATCTAAAGTATAGCTTTTTCTAATCACTTGATTTTAGATGTCCTCATAATCGTTTAACTACTTTGCCATGGTATGGCATAGACAACTAGTGTCACTTTTATCACTTGCCACAGGGTTGTTAAGGCAGTTAAATTTAATAAGATCAGAGTGTTATTTCCAGATATCCCAGAAAATATTTGGATAATACATTCTCAAATTTGTATTTCTCTAGAGCCATTTTAGGATCAATGTCAGTGTCAGGGTTTTATCAAGGTGCAAAATCACAACTGAGCAATATGGAGCAAGATCTGTTACACAGATTATAAAGACTCCCCACCCCTAGTTTTTGATAATCACAACTGTAGAAAGGTTTGAAAGAGCTGAGAATACCAGACCACCTTACCTGCCTCCTACGAAACCTATACGCAGGACAAGAAGCAACAGTTAAAACAGGACATAGAACAATGGACTGGTTCCAATTTATTGGGAAAGGAGTACGTCAAGGCTGTATATTGTCACCCTGTGTATTTAACTTATATTCAGAGTACATCATGCAAAAAATGCCGGTCTGGATGAAGCACAAGCTGGAATCAAGATTACCAGGAGAAATATCAAAAACCTCAGGTATGCAGAGGACACCACCCTTATGGCAGAAGGCAAGAGGAACTAAAGAGCCTTTATGCATTTACTTCTTGATGAAGGTAAAAGAGGAGAGTGAAAAGCTAAAACTCAGCATTCAAAAAACAAGCATCATGGCATCTGATCCCATCACTTCATGGCAAATAAATGGGTAAATAATGGAAACAGTGACAGACTTTATTTTCTTGGGCTCCACAATCACTACAGACAGTGACTTCAGACATGAAATTAAAAGACACTCGCTTCTTGAAGGAAAAGCTATTACAAACCTAGACAGCGTATTCAAAAGCAGAGATACCACTTGGCTGACAAAAGTCCATATAGTCAAAGCTATGGTTTTCCCAGTAGTCATGCATGAATGTGAGAATTGGATCATAAAGAAGGCTGAGCACCAAAGAATTGACACCTTTGAACTCTGGTGCTAGAGAAGACTTCTTGAGAGTCCCTGGGACTGCGAGGAAATCAAACCAGTCAATCCTAAAGGAAATCAAACCTGAATATTCATTAAAAGAACTGATGCTGAAGCTGAAGCTCCAGTACTTTGACCACCTGATGAGAAAGGCCAATTCATTTGAAAATAGCCTGATGTTGGGAAAAATAGAAGGCAGAAGAAGATGGAGATGACAAAGAATGAGATGGTAGGATGACATCACTGAGTCAATAGACATGAATTTGAGCAAGCTCCAGGAAATGGTGAAAGACAGGGAAGCCTGGCATGCCACTGTTCTTGGGGTTGCAAAGAGTCAGACACAACTGAGCGACCGAAGTGCTGCTGTTGCTTAGTCACGTCAGCAGTGTCTGACTCTGTGTGACCCCCATGGACTGTATCCCTCCATGCTCTTGTGTCCATGGAATTTTCCAGGCAAGAATACTGGGGTAGGTTGTCATGCCCTCCTCCAGGGGGATCTTCCAAACCCAAGGATGGAACCCAGATCTTCTGCATTACAGACAGATTCCTCACCACTGAGACATCAGAGAAGACCCATATACATATATATTTGAGACCCTATGAACTCTAGCTCACCAGCCTTCTCCATTCATGAAATTTTCCAGGCAAGAATACTGGAGTGGGTCGCCATTTCCTTCTCCAGAACTGAAATGATTTCTTGGTAAAGTTTATAAGAACTTGTTGCTTCTCATCTGGTGGTGGGTTAGAAGTCACTATAGGGGGCTTCCCTGGTGGTCCAGTGGGTAAGGAAACCACCTTGTAGTGCAAGGGGCGCCGGGTTCGATCCCTGGCCTGGGAAGATCCCACGTGCTGTGGAGCGGCTGGACCGATGTGTCTGATTACCGAGCCGGAGCTCTGGAGTGCATGAGCCCAGAGCCGGCGCTCTGCGACACGAGAGGCCACTGCGATGGGAGGCCCACAAGGGCCGGGGAGCGAAGATGGATGAAAATGGATAAATGAAGGACCAATGGAGGTGGCCCGCCCGCCCTCTCCCTCCGCCCCCCACAACCCGCCCCCCGCAAAATAAATAAATTAATTAATTTAAAAAAAAAAATAAGAAGTCACTTTAGGTTAGCCGCTATGGCAGTCAGGAAGAAACGTTATGCATGAAGCAGGGGAAGCCAGGGCAAACTAGAATCATTGCAGACAAACTAAACTCAGTCTCTCCCCACCTCCAACCTGAGTCATGTCGGAGTGCTGAAGAAACAAACATCTTTTTCCTACAGTCTGCACATACCTGGCCCAAATGCAAAGTAATCTGAAAGAAGAGGTCCAGCATCTCGGTGAGCTCAGTGCAGACTGCTGCCCAAGGCCATCCATTTAGTCCCAAGTGCATGGGCTTCAGGAATGTCCCATGACCTATACTGACTATCCAAACACAGCAGAGGCTGCCTCCCTTCCACTTTCCACATCCTATGTAAATTTTTCTTGTTGCCAACAACCATTCAGGGAAAGGAATTCTGGAAAATCTAGTTCTAGAATCGCTGATCACTACAGGTGTTGTTCAGTCATGAAGTCATGTCCAGCTCTTTTGCATCCCCACGGACTGTAGCCCATCAGGCTCTCTGATCGTAGGATTTCCCAGGCAAGAACACTGGAGTGGGTTGCCATTTCTTTCTCCAGGGTATCTTCCCCACCCAGGGATCAAACTTGCATCTCCTGCTTGGCAGGCAGATTCTTTACCATTGAGCCACCTGTAAAGCCCCATCATCACAGGAAGAACAGCCATAAAGTGTGAGAAGTATTTTTCTACCTGTTTTTTCTTTTTTAATGAACTTAACTGCAAAGCTAAAGTTGAATACCCTGGAGCTTGCAGCCTGTTTCCTCTCAATCACATTTGGAATCACTTTCTAGATTTTGAGGGAGAATCTCTGTCAACAATCACAAGGCAATGCTTGTGATTGCTACTCATAATCTTAACGTTTTCCTACATACTAACTCCTTTCATGCATGGGACAAAGACACGTTAGAAAAGATGCAGCAATCTGACGGCAAGGTTCCAGGCTCCA
Organism: Tragulus kanchil; assembly: GCA_022376925.1. Lineage (NCBI taxonomy): Eukaryota > Metazoa > Chordata > Mammalia > Artiodactyla > Tragulidae > Tragulus > Tragulus kanchil. Next base: position 74,837,990 of record JAIOJX010000025.1, read on the forward strand.
TAGGTCCTTCTGCAGTATCCTATAAGAATCGTAATATTCATATGTGTGTTTGTTTTACATATTTTTGTCTCTACATGTTTCATTCTGGATATTTTTTTCTACTCCTTTTTATAGTTCAGTAATTTTCTACACTTATATTTATCTTTTGTAAAGCCTTGCACTGAACTTAACATTTTAATTTTTAAAATTATATTTATGTATACAATTTAAATTTTTCTGTTGATTATTTTTCATGCTTCTAGTTCTCTCCAAAAGTTCTCAATATTGTCTTACATTTCACTTAGTATATACAGTATCTTATTTTAGTCAAACATTTTATCTGTACTTATTATCTGAATACCCTGTGGATCTGTTCCTACTGTATATTTTATTTGTCTTAAATTATGATCATGTTATCTTGAGTTTTTGTAAGACTGGTTGCTTTTGATTAGGCATCATGCATTAGATATTTTAAAATGTAAAAATAATTATATTCTTGGTTATTATTTTTCCCCATACAGTATTTGAGTTTCCTTCTGGTAAGTGGCTAAGGTAGTAAGAATTAGGCCATATCAAATATATCAAGGTCTAGGTGGCGCTAGTAGTAAAGAACCAGTCTGCCAATGTGGGAGACATCAAAGATATAGGTTCCATCCCTGGGTGGGGAAGATCCCCTGGGGAAGGGCACAACAGCCCACTCCAGTAAGTCATTCCAGTTTCAGGATCTCTCTGATCGTAGGATTTCCCAGGCAAGAACACTGGAGTGGGTTGCCATTTCTTTCTCCAGGGTATCTTCCCCACCCAGGGATCAAACTTGCATCTCCTGCTTGGCAGGCAGATTCTTTACCATTGAGCCACCTGTAAAGCCCCATCATCACAGGAAGAACAGCCATAAAGTGTGAGAAGTATTTTTCTACCTGTTTTTTCTTTTTTAATGAACTTAACTGCAAAGCTAAAGTTGAATACCCTGGAGCTTGCAGCCTGTTTCCTCTCAATCACATTTGGAATCACTTTCTAGATTTTGAGGGAGAATCTCTGTCAACAATCACAAGGCAATGCTTGTGATTGCTACTCATAATCTTAACGTTTTCCTACATACTAACTCCTTTCATGCATGGGACAAAGACACGTTAGAAAAGATGCAGCAATCTGACGGCAAGGTTCCAGGCTCCATAGGTCCTTCTGCAGTATCCTATAAGAATCGTAATATTCATATGTGTGTTTGTTTTACATATTTTTGTCTCTACATGTTTCATTCTGGATATTTTTTTCTACTCCTTTTTATAGTTCAGTAATTTTCTACACTTATATTTATCTTTTGTAAAGCCTTGCACTGAACTTAACATTTTAATTTTTAAAATTATATTTATGTATACAATTTAAATTTTTCTGTTGATTATTTTTCATGCTTCTAGTTCTCTCCAAAAGTTCTCAATATTGTCTTACATTTCACTTAGTATATACAGTATCTTATTTTAGTCAAACATTTTATCTGTACTTATTATCTGAATACCCTGTGGATCTGTTCCTACTGTATATTTTATTTGTCTTAAATTATGATCATGTTATCTTGAGTTTTTGTAAGACTGGTTGCTTTTGATTAGGCATCTTGCGTTAGATATTTTAAAATGTAAAAATAATTATATTCTTGGTTATTATTTTTCCCCATACAGTATTTGAGTTTCCTTCTGGTAAGTGGCTAAGGTAGTAAGAATTAGGCCATATCAAATATATCAAGGTCTAGGTGGCGCTAGTAGTAAAGAACCAGTCTGCCAATGTGGGAGACATCAAAGATATAGGTTCCATCCCTGGGTGGGGAAGATCCCCTGGGGAAGGGCACAACAGCCCACTCCAGTATTCTTGCCTGAGAAATTCCATGGATACAGGAGTCTGATAGGCTACAGTTCACAAGGTCACAAAGAGTTGGACATGACTGAAGTGACAGCACTTAGCAAGAACTTACAATAGCAAAAATACTTTGTTCAGCACTGAAGGTCCCTAGAGCACCAAAAGATAATTCTAAAATAAATAAGAAAAATGATATATATTTATCATGACTTTCTATATAAACTATAATAAAAGCTAACCAAATAGCTCATTAAGTGTTTTCTTCAAAGGAGACATAGATAGCAAGTAGAAGAAAAAACATGAGAACTGGAAAACATCATTTGTAGACTCTAATGAAATTATTTAAAATAAACCCCAATTTTGCTAAAATTATTAGGGTGAAATGCAGATGGGAAATTAACAATGGAAGAAAATATAATAAAAACTAATTTGTAAATTTGATAACCAGGGGGTGTGTCTCATGAACCTGTGTTATGGGGGAGTGCAGATAACCACCTTTAAAGATGTACTGCTCTCCAAATTGATCCTAAATCTAATAAAACCTCTAAATAAAATTACTAGTTTAATGACACTAGTGACTAACAGCCAGATAAACAAAACGTAGAATATATTACATATTTATTTAAAATATCAGTGAAAAAAATGCAAGGTGGGGATATCCAGGAATAAAATTTATTAAAGATACAAGATTGTAGAGAGTGTGGTAATTTTGCTTTAGTAGAAAAGCTCCACATATCTAATAAGTGGTTTTTATCCAAGAGCTATAGATGTGAGTTATTTATTTGTATAATTTGGTTAGTGATATCCTTTTTTAAAAGGTAGAATATTTTTGTAAATTATCACATATCTAACATTAACTTATTTTATGCATAGAATTTTGTGAATATATCTGACCTAAAAACTTTAGTTACCCCTAATATTTTAGTTTCCAATTCTTTAGCCCTTGGTAAGTGGCTAAGGTAGTAAGAATTAGGCCATATCAAATATATCAAGGTCTAGGTGGCGCTAGTAGTAAAGAACCAGTCTGCCAATGTGGGAGACATCAAAGATATAGGTTCCATCCCTGGGTGGGGAAGATCCCCTGGGGAAGGGCACAACAGCCCACTCCAGTATTCTTGCCTGAGAAATTCCATGGATACAGGAGTCTGATAGGCTACAGTTCACAAGGTCACAAAGAGTTGGACATGACTGAAGTGACAGCACTTAGCAAGAACTTACAATAGCAAAAATACTTTGTTCAGCACTGAAGGTCCCTAGAGCACCAAAAGATAATTCTAAAATAAATAAGAAAAATGATATATATTTATCATGACTTTCTATATAAACTATAATAAAAGCTAACCAAATAGCTCATTAAGTGTTTTCTTCAAAGGAGACATAGATAGCAAGTAGAAGAAAAAACATGAGAACTGGAAAACATCATTTGTAGACTCTAATGAAATTATTTAAAATAAACCCCAATTTTGCTAAAATTATTAGGGTGAAATGCAGATGGGAAATTAACAATGGAAGAAAATATAATAAAAACTAATTTGTAAATTTGATAACCAGGGGGTGTGTCTCATGAACCTGTGTTATGGGGGAGTGCAGATAACCACCTTTAAAGATGTACTGCTCTCCAAATTGATCCTAAATCTAATAAAACCTCTAAATAAAATTACTAGTTTAATGACACTAGTGACTAACAGCCAGATAAACAAAACGTAGAATATATTACATATTTATTTAAAATATCAGTGAAAAAAATGCAAGGTGGGGGATATCCAGGAATAAAATTTATTAAAGATACAAGATTGTAGAGAGTGTGGTAATTTTGCTTTAGTAGAAAAGCTCCACATATCTAATAAGTGGTTTTTATCCAAGAGCTATAGATGTGAGTTATTTATTTGTATAATTTGGTTAGTGATATCCTTTTTTAAAAGGTAGAATATTTTTGTAAATTATCACATATCTAACATTAACTTATTTTATGCATAGAATTTTGTGAATATATCTGACCTAAAAACTTTAGTTACCCCTAATATTTTAGTTTCCAATTCTTTAGCCCTTCTTTACCAATCACAGTGCCTTATAAAAATGTAAATTATTTGTAAATACTGCTTGCATGCAGCAATTGCTGATATTAAAATACTAATGAGTTATATTTCTTAACTCAAAAGCTCCCTATAAGTTAATGCCAATAAACATTATATTTCTTCTTGTGAGTTTATATTAGGATGTAAACTCCAAAGCAAGCCACACTGAAGTTTTTCAGGTTCTTTTTATCCTCAATGGAAATACACTGATGTTCCACACTTCAAAAGCAAAAAAGTTCAATGGAGAGAATTTTATATTGATATATGGAGAATAAAGGGCCAGAAAAAAAATCTCCTACAGCATCTCTGAAATCACCTGAGATTCCCTTGAAATTTTATTTCACTGAGATGAGATTCAGGGAAATGTGTGATGCCACTGTGTGAGGTTCACACACACACTCACTTCATTTCTTCTGGTAACCCTTTAAACACCCTCGGTTATGTCTGCACATAAACATCCATTATGAGAAACAGGTATTTTTAGGTGCCCATTCCAAGGCAAGAGAGTATACTATTCATGACAGGTAATATGAGTTTTTATGGCCTGAGGCCTAAAAGGAATTAGTGTATCCTAAATTTAGCAAATCAGATGAGACTAAAATAAATATTACACATCATTTGTCTATTTGTTTATCTATTTTAAAATGAAACTTTTCTTGATAAAATATTTGTGAAGCAACTATGTTAGCTGGGCAGTGGATTTTTATTTAGGTACTCATTTAATCATTTGCCTGAAGATAATAGAAGGTGAGAGAAGTAAGGATGGGCTGAAAAGCAGGGGAGAAGAGTTGCTTCTTCAATTTTGCACAAAGTAACATCTCAGCATTTCTTTTCTTAACGCAATCAAAAGAGGAGAAAACAGCAATACTTATTTGCTAGGGGAAAAAAAAAAAAGCCTCATAAATTATTGAAGAGAGAACTGGGTGGTGAGGGGTGGTGTCGATTTTTCTGAAAAGATCATTTTCAGTAGCCTAAACATGAGAAACATCCTACAGAGCTTGCATATGGCAACCTACTGTATTCAGGCGAACTCAACGTGTATGACATACAAAATGACAGGTACACACCTGTCCCTGGTCAGAGTGCATGGGAGTGGAGCATGGCCTTCATTCGTTCCACGTGACTGATGGTGTCAGGTCACAAAGCTGCTGTCCTCAGACCCTTTGCACTGTGAGCCACCGTGCAGAGACATCTCTGAATATTGTCTGCTGTTGCTTAGAACCTTCTGATTTGCATCGTAATTAAGAGTGTGCTTTTGACAGAGGCACTGCCCCCGTGATTCCAAAGCTTGCACAAGAAGAATGACTTTGAACATGCCAAGGTTTGGTGCTTAACTGGGGGGTACTGGGGAAGCCATGCATGATATTTCTGGACAATGAAGGCAACATTCTGTCTTCCTCTCTTTCCTTCCCTAACTAGCTGGGGAGACTTTGAGCAATAATACACTTTCTAAATCTCAATTTAATCTCTAGAAATAATACATACCTCAGAAGAACAGTTTAACGATTTGATTAAATAGCACATATAAAACATTTAGCATAATGTCCAAATGTGGTAAGCATTCTCAAAGTTCTAGTTATTACTATGAATATTATTGTCATTATCATCAGTCAAGCCTCCAACAGAAAACAAATCCAAATCAAGTGATTCAAAGAGACAATCATGAAAGACAGTTTACAGAGACTTGGGGGCAGGATTCAGGAAGCCAACCAGAGCTGCTGGAACAAGCCGAGATAAGAAAAGAGAAGTTCTACCTCTGGTCCTGAAGGGACGAGTGAGATCTATTTTAAAATGAAACTTTTCTTGATAAAATATTTGTGAAGCAACTATGTTAGCTGGGCAGTGGATTTTTATTTAGGTACTCATTTAATCATTTGCCTGAAGATAATAGAAGGTGAGAGAAGTAAGGATGGGCTGAAAAGCAGGGGAGAAGAGTTGCTTCTTCAATTTTGCACAAAGTAACATCTCAGCATTTCTTTTCTTAACGCAATCAAAAGAGGAGAAAACAGCAATACTTATTTGCTAGGGGAAAAAAAAAAAAGCCTCATAAATTATTGAAGAGAGAACTGGGTGGTGAGGGGTGGTGTCGATTTTTCTGAAAAGATCATTTTCAGTAGCCTAAACATGAGAAACATCCTACAGAGCTTGCATATGGCAACCTACTGTATTCAGGCGAACTCAACGTGTATGACATACAAAATGACAGGTACACACCTGTCCCTGGTCAGAGTGCATGGGAGTGGAGCATGGCCTTCATTCGTTCCACGTGACTGATGGTGTCAGGTCACAAAGCTGCTGTCCTCAGACCCTTTGCACTGTGAGCCACCGTGCAGAGACATCTCTGAATATTGTCTGCTGTTGCTTAGAACCTTCTGATTTGCATCGTAATTAAGAGTGTGCTTTTTGACAGAGGCACTGCCCCTGTGATTCCAAAGCTTGCACAAGAAGAATGACTTTGAACATGCCAAGGTTTGGTGCTTAACTGGAGGGTACTGGGGAAGCCATGCATGATATTTCTGGACAATGAAGGCAACATTCTGTCTTCCTCTCTTTCCTTCCCTAACTAGCTGGGGAGACTTTGAGCAATAATACACTTTCTAAATCTCAATTTAATCTCTAGAAATAATACATACCTCAGAAGAACAGTTTAACGATTTGATTAAATAGCACATATAAAACATTTAGCATAATGTCCAAATGTGGTAAGCATTCTCAAAGTTCTAGTTATTACTATGAATATTATTGTCATTATCATCAGTCAAGCCTCCAACAGAAAACAAATCCAAATCAAGTGATTCAAAGAGACAATCATGAAAGACAGTTTACAGAGACTTGGGGGCAGGATTCAGGAAGCCAACCAGAGCTGCTGGAACAAGCCGAGATAAGAAAAGAGAAGTTCTACCTCTGGTCCTGAAGGGACAAGAGGAGGAAGTGTGTTCCTGGAACGATGTGAGGGCTTGAGTCTGAGCTGGCAGGATCTGTAGCTGTGAAAGCATGCAGGTACTGCCGGAAGAGAGCTCTAAAGTTAGGGAAGAAAGCCCCACACCTTTCTCCTTCCATCCTCCCATATCTTGCCAGTGCTCCTCATGAGTCGAAACCAACTGAGTGACGTGATCCTAAATCTAGCCTTCTGGAAAATTAAGTGGGGCAGAAAAAAAAGATTAATTTGAAAGGGTAGAGGTAGCAAATTAGTACACTCTCTACACTTACATTGGCACATAATAAAAAATTCTTTAATCTATAAGACTTTCTCCCCCATAGCCCCCCAACTCCCATATAAATGTGCATGGTTTCCATCAGAATAAATTAATAATTTTTCTCATTCCTACAAAGAAGAGGTAAATCTGAAATACCTGAATATATTATGAGAATGCATTTTAAAAATGGAATTGGAAAATAAAGCTATCGACAACCACTCTCAAATATGGTCTCCTTTATGTTCTAATAGTAAGGTCTAGGTGGTCTTCTCAGGAAAAATCAAGTGAAAATTCCTTGAAGTCAGACTCCAAGGTAAATAAGAGCCCAGTTTATGCTCAGAAACCATATAACACTTCAAACCATGGTAGAGCAGCTTTCATTATCATGCTGAGAAGATACTCTGACCTTGATTAATAGCAGAAAAGATATTATGAACAGGGTTTAGGGAGACATAATGATAATTTCTTATCTGTTTCTCTTTGTTGTTTTCTGGGTTATATTTTCCTCCCCTTAACTTTTCTACCATCTCCCTCTCTCTCTCCTGTAGCTAGCATTCTTAGAATACTGTCTTCAAGACAGGAGAAAAATCCCTGATTTGGGGAACATTACCTAGAGGCTTCCAGGGCACTGCTATGGTAAAGAACCCACCTGTCAATGCAGGAGGCTTAAAAGACATGGGTTCAAGCCTCCAACAGAAAACAAATCCAAATCAAGTGATTCAAAGAGACAATCATGAAAGACAGTTTACAGAGACTTGGGGGCAGGATTCAGGAAGCCAACCAGAGCTGCTGGAACAAGCCGAGATAAGAAAAGAGAAGTTCTACCTCTGGTCCTGAAGGGACAAGAGGAGGAAGTGTGTTCCTGGAACGATGTGAGGGCTTGAGTCTGAGCTGGCAGGATCTGTAGCTGTGAAAGCATGCAGGTACTGCCGGAAGAGAGCTCTAAAGTTAGGGAAGAAAGCCCCACACCTTTCTCCTTCCATCCTCCCATATCTTGCCAGTGCTCCTCATGAGTCGAAACCAACTGAGTGACGTGATCCTAAATCTAGCCTTCTGGAAAATTAAGTGGGGCAGAAAAAAAAGATTAATTTGAAAGGGTAGAGGTAGCAAATTAGTACACTCTCTACACTTACATTGGCACATAATAAAAAATTCTTTAATCTATAAGACTTTCTCCCCCATAGCCCCCCAACTCCCATATAAATGTGCATGGTTTCCATCAGAATAAATTAATAATTTTTCTCATTCCTACAAAGAAGAGGTAAATCTGAAATACCTGAATATATTATGAGAATGCATTTTAAAAATGGAATTGGAAAATAAAGCTATCGACAACCACTCTCAAATATGGTCTCCTTTATGTTCTAATAGTAAGGTCTAGGTGGTCTTCTCAGGAAAAATCAAGTGAAAATTCCTTGAAGTCAGACTCCAAGGTAAATAAGAGCCCAGTTTATGCTCAGAAACCATATAACACTTCAAACCATGGTAGAGCAGCTTTCATTATCATGCTGAGAAGATACTCTGACCTTGATTAATAGCAGAAAAGATATTATGAACAGGGTTTAGGGAGACATAATGATAATTTCTTATCTGTTTCTCTTTGTTGTTTTCTGGGTTATATTTTTCCTCCCCTTAACTTTTCTACCATCTCCCTCTCTCTCTCCTGTAGCTAGCATTCTTAGAATACTGTCTTCAAGACAGGAGAAAAATCCCTGATTTGGGGAACATTACCTAGAGGCTTCCAGGGCACTGCTATGGTAAAGAACCCACCTGTCAATGCAGGAGGCTTAAAAGACATGGGTTCAGTCCCTGGGTCAGGAAGATCCCCTGGAGGAGGCCATGGCAACCCACTCCAATTTTCTTGCCTCAGAATACATACCTCAGAAGAAATTTGATTAAATAGCTATGGACAGAGAAGCCTGGAAGGCTACAGTCCATGGGGTCACAAAGAGTTGGACATGACTGAGGCAACTGACCATGCACCTAAAGATCAGTAGTGACACAAATTTTGCAGAGGATCAGGTTTACCAGTATGCAAATTCCATCTGAAGTGACAAGCTCTGTAACTTAAAAAGCCTTCTTGTGCATATTTCAGCCCAAAGAACCATTGGACTTCCTACACACACACACACACACAAAGATTCTAACCACTTTTCCTCAGGAATATTTGCCTTCTAAAGCTATCAGAGGTTCTGCACACAGAATCATAGTCCCAGAAAAGCATGATTGGTGGTTTTAGTGGGTAAGAAGCTGTCATTTAGAAATCAGGCAAAATAATCTTCAGAGTTTGAGACTGGGCATGTACCTAGATATCTCATGAAGATATTAAAATTATCAGAGCTCTAAAAAAAAAAGAGGTAAACATAGAATGTATCAGTATTTTAATACTGAAATTATTATCACACATCCTCAGAAATACATATAATTTTGGACCTTGCCTGGAAGAAGAAGATAAAATAAAGTTGTCCTATATTTTTTCTCTCCACCCATGTATTAGTTTCATAGCATGAGTCTATTTATCCAACAGTTGTCAATCTGATCTCCTTCTAGGCCATGATATATTTCTTGCTTAGAATTCCATTAATAAGAGCAAAAATGGCAGTTAAAAAATCATGGACAGGGTTTCCCTGGTAGTCCAATGGGTAAAGACACCGCCTTGCAGTGCAAGGGGCGCCGGTTCGATCCCTGGCCTGGGAAGGTCCCATGTGCCGCGGAGCGACTGGACCGATGTATCCAATTACCGAGCCGGAACTCTGGAGCGCATGCTCCCAGAACTGGTGCTCTGCAACAACAGAGGCCACCGCGATAGGAGGCCAACACAGGCCAAAGAACAAAGATGGAAATGAAAAGACTAATAGAAGTGGCCAAAAAAAAAAAATCATGGACAGCATTCTGTGAGACCAAGTTCATGGATTTTTGTATCCACTGATGACACATCAAACAATTTGATGCATATACATCCACACAGCCTATCGGATGCATACTACATTACGTGTTCTTTTTCCTTATTGATTGGTTTTCTACAAAAGGCGCCATTCCATCTTTGTTTATACAGCTAGCGAAAAAGTTAGTAACACTCCAATGATGAGTGTGGTAAAGAAGAAAAAACCTTTGAGCCAGAGAAAGAAATGTGCATATACATGCAAACACACAGACAGAATGCAGATGACAAGTTGAGGAATTGTTAACTGAAGACCTAAGTTAGCAAGATCCCGCTCTATTACTATACCACTCATTTGGATATGTTACAATTGTATTTACCCACCATATATACTTCCCAGGTGGTGCTAATGGTAAAGAACCCATCTGTCAATTCAGGAGACATGAAAGACATGATTTGATCCATAAGTCGGGAAGATTCCCCTAGAGGAGGGCATGGAAACCCACTCCAGTATTCTTGTCTGGAGAATCCCATGGACAGAAGAGCCTGCAGTGCCTACAGGATCATAAAGAGTTGGACGTGACTAAAGTGACTTGGCACATTCTCACATGGTCCTAAATGTCTTCATGTATTTTCTAAATATTTATTAGTAGTCCACAAAAGACTAATACGATACTCATGAAACATAGCTATTGAAAAAAGGACATACTATGCATTTTGGAGGGAGAGGTAAGGGTGTCAATCTGTTGTTACAATAATTGCTTTCGGAAGATGGCAACAATGAATATATAGTAATTGCTTTCCTGAGCTTATTAGTTTCAATTTTGAAGTATTTTGAATTCAAGTGTTTCTGACTGCCCTCCTGCTCACGACTACTGAAATCACACAGGAGTCTTAATTAATTACGTTGTAATTAAACAGCAGGTACCTACACAGAAGCTGGAGACTTGGTTCCATCTGTTCTGCAGGGTCTCGGGGTGCTGACAAGAGAGTTCCCTTATGAATTTTACCTTAAGCGGTTTTTGTATTTTAATTTCCAGATATCTCTTTTATAAATTGCTCTTAGGATTTCACTTGATAATTTAACACTTCAGAATTGGAGCCCCTCCAGCATTTACCCTGAAAACATACAAAAAGGGATTATGAAGGGGAGGAGAGAATGTCTTTTATAAAATTCACATTGGCAAACACAATTAAAAGAGTATGTCATTCGCCTATTAATGTAAAACACTTGGCAGACACCATTTCATGAGAGCAATCAATTTTAATTTGAAGATAGGGGGGATTCATAGACATGGAGAAGATTGACAATATTCCAGAATGTAGAAGGTGGGATGAGTTTTCAGGGAGGCATATATCAGTATCTTATTTTTAGCTTGGAAGAGTTCCCAAACTTCCAAAACCAGAAATGTAATTTTTGCTAAAAACATTTCCAGAAACAAGAAGTAAAAACAGTAACACTTGGTTCTCAGAAAGCAGGATGCACATATCACTTTCTAATGTATTTCTAAGTTTTATGAATCGCTCTTATTTCTTCTGTAAAACTGTTAAGTTTCATGATGGGAAGATACCTACTTTGATTCATTTCTTTATCGCCACAGAAGATACTAAAGTGCTCAGTGACTACTTGCTGAATGGTAACAATTCAATCAGCTATTTATTTCCTGCCCAGTATATAAACCCTACCTTGAGTCTTGATCACAGTATGTTTAGATATGGAAAAGGCTAGTGCTCTGAATGATTGTCAGGGTCATGGCTTGGTTCTTTTTGAAAATAAAATTGATGTATTCTAGTTATGTTTCCAGGACACTTACCTCTTAAACAGAAAGGTTTTGCTGAATACCGTATAGTGTAGGATATTAAGGAGGATAACAGAAATAAAGGAAATCCATAAGGCCTGAGTTTGTAAAGAATGTTTATTTTGTCTGGATAGTAGAAAAGCAATTAAATTTATTTGCCTACCATGGTAAATAAGTTAATGCTGTACTTTAAGAACCAAGACAGAATTATCAATTATAATTTATTGTTAATTATCATTCATTGATTCAATAAATTGCTCTTAGGATTTCACTTGATAATTTAACACTTCAGAATTGGAGCCCCTCCAGCATTTACCCTGAAAACATACAAAAAGGGATTATGAAGGGGAGGAGAGAATGTCTTTTATAAAATTCACATTGGCAAACACAATTAAAAGAGTATGTCATTCGCCTATTAATGTAAAACACTTGGCAGACACCATTTCATGAGAGCAATCAATTTTAATTTGAAGATAGGGGGGATTCATAGACATGGAGAAGATTGACAATATTCCAGAATGTAGAAGGTGGGATGAGTTTTCAGGGAGGCATATATCAGTATCTTATTTTTAGCTTGGAAGAGTTCCCAAACTTCCAAAACCAGAAATGTAATTTTTGCTAAAAACATTTCCAGAAACAAGAAGTAAAAACAGTAACACTTGGTTCTCAGAAAGCAGGATGCACATATCACTTTCTAATGTATTTCTAAGTTTTATGAATCGCTCTTATTTCTTCTGTAAAACTGTTAAGTTTCATGATGGGAAGATACCTACTTTGATTCATTTCTTTATCGCCACAGAAGATACTAAAGTGCTCAGTGACTACTTGCTGAATGGTAACAATTCAATCAGCTATTTATTTCCTGCCCAGTATATAAACCCTACCTTGAGTCTTGATCACAGTATGTTTAGATATGGAAAAGGCTAGTGCTCTGAATGATTGTCAGGGTCATGGCTTGGTTCTTTTTGAAAATAAAATTGATGTATTCTAGTTATGTTTCCAGGACACTTACCTCTTAAACAGAAAGGTTTTGCTGAATACCGTATAGTGTAGGATATTAAGGAGGATAACAGAAATAAAGGAAATCCATAAGGCCTGAGTTTGTAAAGAATGTTTATTTTGTCTGGATAGTAGAAAAGCAATTAAATTTATTTGCCTACCATGGTAAATAAGTTAATGCTGTACTTTAAGAACCAAGACAGAATTATCAATTATAATTTATTGTTAATTATCATTCATTGATTCAATAAATATGTCTTAACTTTCGTGGTGAGTAAACACAAACTAATCCCTTCACACACAGAGTTTATACATGTTTGTTAAAATTGACAAAATGTTTTTGGGACAAAGAAATTGCAAAAGAGTTAACAGCCTAAGATCTGTAGTAGAGGTTTTCTACCCAGGCAAACAGACCAGGAAATAACTCTTGACTTGAGATGAGAAGAGTGAGTCAGCCTTGACCTGGTGGAAAAGGAAAGCAAGAGTTTCTGAGCACAGGGAACAGCACATGCAGAAACTGTGGGTGGGTTTCCACAGAACAATGAGAGAGCTATTGTGGTTGTCCAGCAAGGGGCCATGCAGATTTGGCAAAGATGGTGGTGGCAGTAGTGATGGATTGCTGCAAATTACTGACAGACATACCAGTATTTTTACGAGACCAGTATGGTTTGTGCACCTCTCTGAGCTTCATTAGCCTTAAATATATACACAAACGTGACTCATGAAGAATAAATATAATTTGATATGAATAAGATTTTACATGATACCTCTGGAAGAATGGTCTCTGTCACATAAGGTTTCCTTGCCATTAAAAGTCAAAATGCTGTAGTTTTAAGGCAAAGGAAAAATTAGAAATCTCTTTGCTGTCAGCAGGTGATCAGGATAAGCTTTATAACAAAGACAAGCCAAAGAAGTTATAGAGGTCAATATAGTTAATATGTGTGTGAGCAGTGATAATATAACAATCTAATTAAATGAATATGTTTAATACTGGTGACCTTAACACAAACCTTATAGCAACAACCATCCATAGGCACCAAAAATTGCAAATGAAATATAATTTTTCCAATTAAAGTATAATAGAAGTGACTGATGATTTGTTCTATCACAAAGATTAATAACTATAGGACATGACATTGTATATTATAGACAAGCCATTAAAGGTCATTAGCACTCTTTAATTTGGGATAAAACAGATAAGTTCATTAGGAAATCTGAAAACAATACAAAATTCAGACCAGAAAAAAATGATTTCAGTGATTCTTAACAATAAATTACCCATTATGTAGGATAAAATGACAGTCTGTCTCCAAAATCAAGCATTCTATAGATACAGAAAATGCATGATAGCAATTGACACAATAAATCGTGAGTGCATATAGTGGTGTTGGTGTTGCTGTTGTTGTCTAGCCACTCAGTCATGTTTGACTCATTTGCATCCCCACCCACCAGGCTCCTCTGTCCATGGGATTTCCCAGGCAAGAACACTGGAGTGCATTGCCATTTCCTTCTCCAGGGGATCTTCCCAACCCAAGGATCAAACCTGAGTCTCCTGCATTGGCAGGCAGATTTTTACCACTGAGCTACCAAGGAAGCCCCATGTACGTATTAACATGGTACTATAATGTCTATATGGTACTGCATGATGCCGTTACACTACTAAATTTTGCAGAAAAGATTAGGCCTCAAATATTATGTGACTAGTTAGAAAGGTATTATTGTGACCAGTGTACACATGGTGTGGCAAAATTACTGAAATTCATCTGCTAGAATGAATTTTGGAGCACAGACATTATAAAAAATGGACTCCTTGGCTAATTCTCCAGTGGTTACATGGTATGTATTATAATTTAAATACAATGATAGAGGATGTTGATAGTTTTAGGACCAGCCATCGCTATCACTATTTCTGTTTTGTAAAGGCCAATACTTGCAACTCCCAGTTTTCATTCCTTATCCCTTTTTAGACAAGTGCTTTTGTATCACCATTTATTGATTCACCAGTTGACCTCCTGTTAAGGTATGGAAGGATGTAGCTTTTTGGCAACATTGTCTCCCTTCACTTTCCCTCCATATGGTCACCTATTTATAATATTTAGAAAAACAAAACCAAATGAATATGTTTAATACTGGTGACCTTAACACAAACCTTATAGCAACAACCATCCATAGGCACCAAAAATTGCAAATGAAATATAATTTTTCCAATTAAAGTATAATAGAAGTGACTGATGATTTGTTCTATCACAAAGATTAATAACTATAGGACATGACATTGTATATTATAGACAAGCCATTAAAGGTCATTAGCACTCTTTAATTTGGGATAAAACAGATAAGTTCATTAGGAAATCTGAAAACAATACAAAATTCAGACCAGAAAAAAATGATTTCAGTGATTCTTAACAATAAATTACCCATTATGTAGGATAAAATGACAGTCTGTCTCCAAAATCAAGCATTCTATAGATACAGAAAATGCATGATAGCAATTGACACAATAAATCGTGAGTGCATATAGTGGTGTTGGTGTTGCTGTTGTTGTCTAGCCACTCAGTCATGTTTGACTCATTTGCATCCCCACCCACCAGGCTCCTCTGTCCATGGGATTTCCCAGGCAAGAACACTGGAGTGCATTGCCATTTCCTTCTCCAGGGGATCTTCCCAACCCAAGGATCAAACCTGAGTCTCCTGCATTGGCAGGCAGATTTTTACCACTGAGCTACCAAGGAAGCCCCATGTACGTATTAACATGGTACTATAATGTCTATATGGTACTGCATGATGCCGTTACACTACTAAATTTTGCAGAAAAGATTAGGCCTCAAATATTATGTGACTAGTTAGAAAGGTATTATTGTGACCAGTGTACACATGGTGTGGCAAAATTACTGAAATTCATCTGCTAGAATGAATTTTGGAGCACAGACATTATAAAAAATGGACTCCTTGGCTAATTCTCCAGTGGTTACATGGTATGTATTATAATTTAAATACAATGATAGAGGATGTTGATAGTTTTAGGACCAGCCATCGCTATCACTATTTCTGTTTTGTAAAGGCCAATACTTGCAACTCCCAGTTTTCATTCCTTATCCCTTTTTAGACAAGTGCTTTTGTATCACCATTTATTGATTCACCAGTTGACCTCCTGTTAAGGTATGGAAGGATGTAGCTTTTTGGCAACATTGTCTCCCTTCACTTTCCCTCCATATGGTCACCTATTTATAATATTTAGTTAATTCAGACAGCTATTATATTATTGTGATTATTCAAATGTCATTCACCATTAAATTCAGTACCGTTGGTTATATATCATCTATGAACATACAGGAAGAACATAACATCCTGAAGCTACTCATTGCGTGAAGCCATGAACCTAGGAACTTCCCTCAATGCTTTCATGGTTTGGGAATCTGTTTCCTTAGTTCCAAATTTTGAATCTATTCTCTTGCCCAAGTGGACTATATTTTGAAGCATATATTGTATCTTTTTCTGTTTCACAATTAATAATGACTTTGAGTGTAGAATTTAAGATTTTAAAGCATTTTCATTGCAGAAAATATAGGTATTGCTCTATTGTCTTCTAGTGAAGTTAAGGATTCTTACTTGTTTTTGATTCTCAAGTCTTTGCCTGAGACAACTATTGCTCTTGTTTGAGGGTCATTTATTTTATCCTGAATGCTAAAAAATTCACAATGATGTGACTTAACATTTACAGTTTATCTTTTGTACTATGGGACACTTTCTATATGAAGACTCATGTTTTGAGTTCTGGAAATATTCTTTACTTCTTTCCTGTCTTTCAGTTTCTTAAAAATTATGTAAGCCTCCCCACTCTGAAAATCCTTATATTTGGGCTTCCCCCATGGCTCAGCGGTAAAGAGTCTACCTGCAATGCAGGAGACCCAGGTTCAACCCCTGCACTGGGAAAATCCCCTGGAGAAGAACATGGCAACCCACTCAAGAATACATGACAACCCACTCCAGTATTCTTGCCTGAAGATCCCATGGACAGAAGAATTTGGAGCACAGACATTATAAAAAATGGACTCCTTGGCTAATTCTCCAGTGGTTACATGGTATGTATTATAATTTAAATACAATGATAGAGGATGTTGATAGTTTTAGGACCAGCCATCGCTATCACTATTTCTGTTTTGTAAAGGCCAATACTTGCAACTCCCAGTTTTCATTCCTTATCCCTTTTTAGACAAGTGCTTTTGTATCACCATTTATTGATTCACCAGTTGACCTCCTGTTAAGGTATGGAAGGATGTAGCTTTTTGGCAACATTGTCTCCCTTCACTTTCCCTCCATATGGTCACCTATTTATAATATTTAGTTAATTCAGACAGCTATTATATTATTGTGATTATTCAAATGTCATTCACCATTAAATTCAGTACCGTTGGTTATATATCATCTATGAACATACAGGAAGAACATAACATCCTGAAGCTACTCATTGCGTGAAGCCATGAACCTAGGAACTTCCCTCAATGCTTTCATGGTTTGGGAATCTGTTTCCTTAGTTCCAAATTTTGAATCTATTCTCTTGCCCAAGTGGACTATATTTTGAAGCATATATTGTATCTTTTTCTGTTTCACAATTAATAATGACTTTGAGTGTAGAATTTAAGATTTTAAAGCATTTTCATTGCAGAAAATATAGGTATTGCTCTATTGTCTTCTAGTGAAGTTAAGGATTCTTACTTGTTTTTGATTCTCAAGTCTTTGCCTGAGACAACTATTGCTCTTGTTTGAGGGTCATTTATTTTATCCTGAATGCTAAAAAATTCACAATGATGTGACTTAACATTTACAGTTTATCTTTTGTACTATGGGACACTTTCTATATGAAGACTCATGTTTTGAGTTCTGGAAATATTCTTTTACTTCTTTCCTGTCTTTCAGTTTCTTAAAAATTATGTAAGCCTCCCCACTCTGAAAATCCTTATATTTGGGCTTCCCCCATGGCTCAGCGGTAAAGAGTCTACCTGCAATGCAGGAGACCCAGGTTCAACCCCTGCACTGGGAAAATCCCCTGGAGAAGAACATGGCAACCCACTCAAGAATACATGACAACCCACTCCAGTATTCTTGCCTGAAGATCCCATGGACAGAAGAGTCTGGTGGGCTACCGTTCATAGGTAGCACAGTCAGACATGACTGAGTATGCACACATCCCTATATATATGATTGTTTCAGAGATCAAGTGAAATAATATACAAGTATTAAGTAAAAGTCAGACACCATAATCAATAACTTTTGTTTTCCAAATAATACTGAATGCTGCCCATACTTACACTAAAGCCAGTGAACCAACAGGCAAAAACTTAAATTAAAAGGCACCCTAGAGCTTCTCTGGTGGTCCAGTGGGTGGAGAGTCCGCCTTGCAGTGCAAGGGGCACTGGTTTTATCCCTGGCCCGGGAAGATCCCACATGCCATGGAGTGACTGGACCGGTGTGTCCAATTATGAGCCAGTACTCTGGACTGCATGCACCCAGAGCCAGTTCCCCGCAACAAAAGAGGCCGCTGTAATGGGAGGCCCACACAAGTCAAAGAATAAAACATGGATGAAAAATAGATAAAAATCAATAAAAACAGGCCAAAATGCAAAAAAAAGAGAGAGAGAGAGAGAGACAGTAGGCATCCCAGCTACTTGAGACTTTGTTTCATGAGGTCCATTTGGAGGCCAGGTTTCACGAGAGTACAAAGATTATTCTCTAGATTTTTGCCTGATAATGCTTTTAATAATAATTTCCTGGTCTCATATATTTGTACAGTCTTAACTGATCGAATTTTATTTGCTTTTTTATGAAGTGTATTGACTGCTTTTTAGAAAATCTCTTGCCATTTTTCAGTCATATTTTTTTCTGTATCTGTGGTATTATCTGGCACTTGTGTCATTTGTAGTCTCTATAGGAAACCATTTTCCTAATATTAGGGTAAAATTATTCATCAATCCACTGTTCTCTCAGAAATAATTTGTATTCTGATAGAAGAAAGATTATGCTAATATTATGCCTACAATATATACCAGAAAGTGTTATTAAAGGATAACTTCTGATACTCCAAGATACGCAAATAAGAAATACTTTTTCAGATAATTGAGAGTAAAAGTTAAGCAGGTAACACATGTCTGATTCATCTGACATGGTAACAAATTCCCAAAACGATGAGGCAGAATTTAAAAATTAAACCATGGCATGTGTCATTTGGTATGTAGCTTAATTGAATCACTAAGAGTGATTATATTTGTCCAAGAAACATATGGATTTTGCCCCCACATCTTCTTCAAGTCATTACAAATTAATATGTTCTGCATAAATTGATGTTAAAAACATGAAGAAGTATGATCATGTAGATTATACTGTTTTCCTCGCCAATTTTAAAACATTGTTTAGAGTTTACGGGTATTTCCTATATGGCAATATTTGTAAATACTAAGTGGCAAATTTTTGGTCTCTTGTTAGTGAAACAAGAGAAATATTCAAAACATACTGTGACAACTGTCACACCTTCTTCTCCACTTCAAAATTGCTTTGCATCTCTCGTGCACTTTTTAATTTAAATTTTCTGTGTACACCTTCATCTTATCCTGAACATTTTTCCATTTATTATCGCATCCTCTTTCAAATACATTTCTTCTCGTACTTCTAGGACATCTTTCATTGTTGAAAATAAGCTTGTCCTGATTATTCTCTTGCTCTCCTACTCTCCATTCTATACCTATTCTGCGTTGATTTATGCTCCAGGACACACGCTCCCAAGGACTGTACTCCCACAGTCAGGGCTTGGTGCTGCCCAGGTTTATATGTTGTTCTGCCAGAGGAAGGTAAGAGGAGGTAGGGAGAGAAGTTGAGCTTTTCCTCAACTTCCCCTCTCTGCTGTTTCTCTCAGTGGCTGATTGCTGCGTAGCCTCCATGCCCACTGGGGCCCTCTGTCTTGTTTCTCTCTCTTCTTTACATCTATAGCGGGGAAGACGGTGAACATTCTTTGTTGGTCTGTTTACTGCTACTCAGACCTTTGTAAACAGCCCCTTCATTTTTACATAATTTGATAGAATGCTAGTCCTCATCTTGCCTTCCCTAACGGCTCATTAAAAAAAAACTACAAAGGGCTTCCCTAGTGGTCCAGTGGGTAAAGACACTGCCTTGCAGTGCAAGGGGCACTGGTTTGATCCCTGGCTCAGGAAGATCCCACGTGCTGTGGAACAGTTGGACGAGTGTGTCCAATTATGACCCAGCACTCTGGAGTGCGTGTGCCCAGAGCCGGCACTCTGTGACAAGAGAGGCCACTGTGATGGGAGACCCACACAAGCCAAAGAGTTAAAATGGATGAAAATAAATAAATGAAAGGCCAATAAGAGAGGTCAAAAATTAAAAACAAAACAAAACAAACTACATAGTCATTTTCTTAAATCATACTTACATATCAATGCATCTCTCTGTATCTATCCATCTAACCTCATTCTTTTATTTCAAGGTCTCTTTCACTAGCAAACCCTCCACTTCTAGAAGTAAAGTGACTATAATGTGACTTTGACACTCAACTACAGTTATTCCTCTGAAGTTCCTCTATAACCTTCTATAATCTCAATCCAATGGCATTTTTTTATGACCTCCTTCTTAATAACTCTTAGGTGATTAACCCTGATGACCATTTGCTTATGAATACTCTTTTTTTTTTTAATTCTTTTCTCATAATTACGTTTCATCTTTCTCTTTCCTTGACTCTTCTCTGTCTTTTGTGTCTCTCTTCAATGTGACACTTTTCAAAATTCTACTCATCCTTTCAGGTACTCTCATGGACTTAATCATCACAACTAAATCTCCAAATCTGTGGCATTTGCTTGTCATCTCTTTTTGTTCCCTCCTCATTTACCCTATTGAAGGTGCTATTTCTTCTATTGATATGTTGTATTATTAATGTTACAGGCATTTCCTCCTAGACTTTTCTAACCTCACTTTTTTCCTGGGTCTTACATCCTACTACACTGTTGTGATTCCACTGCTCAAGATTCCTTCCTGGCTCTCTGTGGCATAAACCTAGATTTCTAAAGGTGATGCTGAAGGCTCAATTTGATTTGGCCGCAATCTGACTCTCCAATTAATCTTAGCCTCAGCAATTCCCTAACTTAACTTCACTATGTTTAGTCAACCTGTCCCCCTCAACTTGGCTAAACCTTCATCTCCAACTTCATTTCTCAAAAGCATGTCTATATTTGAGACTTAACAACAGATTAATCACTCAAAAGTAGCCTCAGCCCCCAAATTCCTTTTTAAGATCCCACGTGCTGTGGAACAGTTGGACGAGTGTGTCCAATTATGACCCAGCACTCTGGAGTGCGTGTGCCCAGAGCCGGCACTCTGTGACAAGAGAGGCCACTGTGATGGGAGACCCACACAAGCCAAAGAGTTAAAATGGATGAAAATAAATAAATGAAAGGCCAATAAGAGAGGTCAAAAATTAAAAACAAAACAAAACAAACTACATAGTCATTTTCTTAAATCATACTTACATATCAATGCATCTCTCTGTATCTATCCATCTAACCTCATTCTTTTATTTCAAGGTCTCTTTCACTAGCAAACCCTCCACTTCTAGAAGTAAAGTGACTATAATGTGACTTTGACACTCAACTACAGTTATTCCTCTGAAGTTCCTCTATAACCTTCTATAATCTCAATCCAATGGCATTTTTTTATGACCTCCTTCTTAATAACTCTTAGGTGATTAACCCTGATGACCATTTGCTTATGAATACTCTTTTTTTTTTTAATTCTTTTCTCATAATTACGTTTCATCTTTCTCTTTCCTTGACTCTTCTCTGTCTTTTGTGTCTCTCTTCAATGTGACACTTTTCAAAATTCTACTCATCCTTTCAGGTACTCTCATGGACTTAATCATCACAACTAAATCTCCAAATCTGTGGCATTTGCTTGTCATCTCTTTTTGTTCCCTCCTCATTTACCCTATTGAAGGTGCTATTTCTTCTATTGATATGTTGTATTATTAATGTTACAGGCATTTCCTCCTAGACTTTTCTAACCTCACTTTTTTCCTGGGTCTTACATCCTACTACACTGTTGTGATTCCACTGCTCAAGATTCCTTCCTGGCTCTCTGTGGCATAAACCTAGATTTCTAAAGGTGATGCTGAAGGCTCAATTTGATTTGGCCGCAATCTGACTCTCCAATTAATCTTAGCCTCAGCAATTCCCTAACTTAACTTCACTATGTTTAGTCAACCTGTCCCCCTCAACTTGGCTAAACCTTCATCTCCAACTTCATTTCTCAAAAGCATGTCTATATTTGAGACTTAACACAAATCATTGTCTACTTCCCAACCTCCACTCAAAAGTAGTTTTTTTTCTCCTGCTAGTACTCCAACAACAAAAATACCCACTTTTAAAATATCTAGCTGCCTTCCTTTAGAAATAGATACAGTGCAAATCATATTTCATGTTATTTTTTTATGCAACAGAAAACAAGAATTATGTTATCACTGCATCCCTCAAATATCTAGCAAAGCACCTAAAAGAATGAAGACCTTCATCTAATTATAGT
Source organism: Tragulus kanchil (assembly GCA_022376925.1). Taxonomy (NCBI): domain Eukaryota; kingdom Metazoa; phylum Chordata; class Mammalia; order Artiodactyla; family Tragulidae; genus Tragulus; species Tragulus kanchil. Next base: position 74,860,344 of record JAIOJX010000025.1, read on the forward strand.
AATTTACATTTGGATGGGTTCAACTCACAAGGGCTCACTGAGATGCTCCTATGAATATCACCAGATTCTCAAAATTCTCAGCATTAAATCAATTAACCTAATCTTTTGGTATTGCTCTCTTCTGTTGTAACCTAAAGTAGGGCTGGTGATTGCTCAATGTAATGGGATGTGCCAAAAGTTCAGTCGTTCTAATTCTCCATGGACTACCTAGACAGATGGTCAACTGGCAGGAGCCCAGAAATGCTAGCTCTACCTATTAGGAACCATCTAAACAACTAAATCTTACAAATCCTGGCATAATGATTACCTTTTTTATGATGATGATTTGCTGATAGTTGCAAATACATTTGCAAATAACTGTGTTTCTTAAGGAAATGTATTTGGATGAATGAAAATATATTAGAACTTGGATTTTAAGAATCACATTATAATTTCTTCTTCCTATCTTTGACTTATTATTTCTACTTTGACATTTTTAGTTATGTGCTTCATTATGTGGGAGGGGGCACTATACTTTGAACTGTTTCAATTTCTTTTTGATTAAAAAAAAAAAAAACTATATTGGAAACTGTGCAATAAAGGACATTTACATCATACCAGAGTTATAAATCAGCCAGTCAGCAAATAAGAGCCCAAGTACCAGAGGCAGGTAATACAAGAATCCAAAATGAATTCTATGCTCAGAAGTGACACAGCACTGATTCTCTAGCAAGCTTGGAGGAGGCCCTGAGGTTAGATAAGCTTGGAGGGAATTTCCTGTTTTGCGGCATGAAATTTCCATGACAAAAATGGAAAATGGGAGAAGAGAGAAGGTAAAAAGGAATAAAAACAAATGAAGAAAAAAAAACTCGCAAAAACTGCTTGTTTCAAATTCCAGATATAGAGTTTTACATAGAAATAAATAAAACTGTATTAACTTTAGAAGCCCTTTTCAATCTGGGTTTTATTTTCACTGTGGTGAGCATGCTCACACGTGCATTAAAAAAGGAGAAAATTGAAGCAGCAATCTGATTCAAAAAAGATTATTAATAAAATGACGACTTCTAAAATACAAGATGTCTGCAGTCAAGAACATTCATCAGAAGATTATCTAAGTACTAAAATGTGACTAGTCTGATTGTACCAACTCAATTTATCATGCAAAAATAATAATAATAGTATGTCTGGGACTCTGTTTAGAAGCAGTTACATGTAATAGTTACATAATTTTAAAAATCTGACGTTTAGATTTTTAATATTTTGACTCAGGCTTTCTGTTCTTCACTTGAATTAAGAAGGCCATGTTGTAATGTCATTAGTTCTGAAAAATTTTTAATAATTTGAATGAGATTACTTATGCTTCTTTAATTCAGCAACACACCAAATCCAGATTTATAACTTCTATGAAAATATAAGTATTTATTAGGAGTATTAAATTCCTACTAGTTCAAATATCTACTGTATTACTTTCATTTGCAAAACATTTTAAAACAAGTAATGATATTAACTATCCAATGGCACCTGTGTGTGAGGTTAAAGATTTTAGAAGTACACACAAAGAATGATAGCATAGGAAATCACTCTTCATTGTCTATACTATTTTTTTTAATTTTTATTTTACTTTTACAGAGTTTTGTTGTTTACAAATATGTATGATCCCAGATTAGTCATATGTATATCCTGCCCATCCCACCCCTCAAGTCTGTCACACAGCACCCCTGTAGGATCCCCTTTTCTCACAGCGCAATGACAATAGCTATTTTTTTCACATATGATAGTATAGGTTTTCATGCTGCTTCCTTTACGCCTCTCACCCACTGTTATACTGTTTTTGAAATCAATTTAAATAGGAAAAAAATATACCCCCACCCCCACCAAAAAAAGAAGGTGAACAATATCAGCTTTTCCCATAGCAGATAAAATAACCACAGGTTGGAAAATTCGTGGCTGTAAAACTGTGAAGGTTTTTATTCTTAGAAGATATAAATCAGGATTACTATTAGGTCAAGAGCATTACATAGAATTTTAAAGAGAATATTAGAGGGGTGGTGACTGGCAATATTTGTGTCTGTAATCTAAAAACAAATTAGCTATGCCTTTTTCCACCATCGAATATATCCCCAGAGTTTGAAAAAAAGTATGATTTTCTTGCTTGCACTTTTTTCTCTAAATAGACAATTAATGAGTAGTAAATCCATCCACCACCTTCATGAAGAGTTTTCTCTAGCAAATATTTGTGAGCTCTTTACATGAATTTCAGGTACCAGCTTCTCAAACTTTACCTAATTGGTCTGATACTTACCTTTTTCTCATCATATTCTAGCATACATATTTTTTTAAAAAATAGGATGGTTCTGTTTTATGTCACTTCCAGTGTTTATCGTTTCTGTTTTCTTAAATCTTGTAGAACACAGTGAGGGAGGGCAATTTTTTGAGAATGAAAGAGCCTACAGTAAGGCTTCGGAAGTAGTGGGAACAGCAGAAGGCAGCCTCTGACAATATAATGTTTCTAGATAACAAACCTCCTCCTTCAGCTAAATCAGAGCACGGATGACCACACTGGCTTACCCTGGACCTATCTTCTCAATAAGTTGCCTGCGCAGTGGTCAAGTCAAACCTCCAGTGACATATATTGATCACCAGGATGGTTGAACTAAATGATTCCGCTGTGCCAGAGGGTCTGTTTGCTGGGACACACAGTCACAGTAAGATATGCACAGGTATATTAATTATGGAGATGAGAGAGAAGCAAAAGACTGCTGCTGCAAAACCCACAGGAAGCAGCAGTCTCACGCGGAGTTTTCCCGCAGCCCGGCCATGCTCCTGCTCACTGAGCACAGGCGGGGCTGTCGCCCTGCTGCTTTATGTTAATTAGAGAAGAAATAAGTGGCCAACTGGAGTCTGTGGGCATATGTTGGTCAACTGTCTCTGTCTAATTAGGTTGTAAGCCCACTGGGCAGGGGCCTCATTTAAATCTATGCTCTGGAAAGCACTTAGTGCCTTTGTTGAGCCCTAGTGAATGTGAGAGACTGCGGCAAATGACTGAGGTTTAAAAGCAAGGAAAATTTTTTAAGAATGTGTCAGTGAGTTTGGTATCTTTTTGAAGTCTAACTAAATTCTTTGGGCAAAGAATGGAATTTTAGTTTTGATGTTGTTGCTGTTTAGTCACTAAATCATGTCCACCTCTTTTGCAACCCTTTCAACTGTGGCCTGCCAGGCTTCTCCATCTATAGGATTTTCCAGGCACTGGAGTGAGTTGCCATACCCTCATCCAGGGGATCTTCCTGACCCAGGGATGAACCTACATCTCCTGCACTGGCAGATGGATTCTTTACCACCGAGACACCTAGAAAGCCCTTATTTTTTTTTCTTCCTTTTCTTCTTCTTCTTTTTTAAATTACTTAATTTTATTTTAAAAAAAATTTTACAGAGTTTTGTTGTTCACAGACATGTATATTCCCAAATCAGTGATATGCATATCCCTGGCACCCTCCCCACTCCCAGTCCGCCCATCCCACCCCTCCAGGCCATTGCACCTCGCCCCTGCAGGATCTCCTGTTCCCACAGCGCCATGACAATAGCTATCTTTTTCACATATGATAGTATAGGTTTCCATGTTACTCCCTCTACGCCTGTCATCCACTGTTCATTCCACACAGTGTCCATATGTCTGCTCTCTATGTCTGTTTTTCCATCGCTTCACTGCATGTGTTACCATTACCCTCTTACTAGAGTCCATATATATGTGTTAGTATATTGTACTTGTCTCTCTCTTTTTGACTTACTTCACTTTTATGACAGGTTCTAGATTCATCTACCTCATTAGGTCTGATTCTTCTGCACTTCTTTTTACAGCTGAGAAGTATGCACAGGTATATTAATTATGGAGATGAGAGAGAAGCAAAGACTGCTGCAAAACCCGGCGTGAGTTTTCCCAGCCCGGCCATGCTCCTGCTCACTGAGCACAGGCGGGGCTGTCGCCCTGCTGCTTTATGTTAATTAGAGAAGAAATAAGTGGCCAACTGGAGTCTGTGGGCATATGTTGGTCAACTGTCTCTGTCTAATTAGGTTGTAAGCCCACTGGGCAGGGGCCTCATTTAAATCTATGCTCTGGAAAGCACTTAGTGCCTTTGTTGAGCCCTAGTGAATGTGAGAGACTGCGGCAAATGACTGAGGTTTAAAAGCAAGGAAAATTTTTTAAGAATGTGTCAGTGAGTTTGGTATCTTTTTGAAGTCTAACTAAATTCTTTGGGCAAAGAATGGAATTTTAGTTTTGATGTTGTTGCTGTTTAGTCACTAAATCATGTCCACCTCTTTTGCAACCCTTTCAACTGTGGCCTGCCAGGCTTCTCCATCTATAGGATTTTCCAGGCACTGGAGTGAGTTGCCATACCCTCATCCAGGGGATCTTCCTGACCCAGGGATGAACCTACATCTCCTGCACTGGCAGATGGATTCTTTACCACCGAGACACCTAGAAAGCCCTTATTTTTTTTTCTTCCTTTTCTTCTTCTTCTTTTTTAAATTACTTAATTTTATTTTAAAAAAAATTTTACAGAGTTTTGTTGTTCACAGACATGTATATTCCCAAATCAGTGATATGCATATCCCTGGCACCCTCCCCACTCCCAGTCCGCCCATCCCACCCCTCCAGGCCATTGCACCTCGCCCCTGCAGGATCTCCTGTTCCCACAGCGCCATGACAATAGCTATCTTTTTCACATATGATAGTATAGGTTTCCATGTTACTCCCTCTACGCCTGTCATCCACTGTTCATTCCACACAGTGTCCATATGTCTGCTCTCTATGTCTGTTTTTCCATCGCTTCACTGCATGTGTTACCATTACCCTCTTACTAGAGTCCATATATATGTGTTAGTATATTGTACTTGTCTCTCTCTTTTTGACTTACTTCACTTTTATGACAGGTTCTAGATTCATCTACCTCATTAGGTCTGATTCTTCTGCACTTCTTTTTACAGCTGAGAAGTACTCCGTTGTATATATGTACCAGAGGTTTTTTATCCATTCATTTGTCGATGGACATCTAGATTGGGAAGCCCTTATTTAAAAAAAAAAAAAAAAAACTTTTATTTTACTTTTAACTTTTACTGAGTTTTGTTGTTTACAGGTATGTATGTTCTCAGATTAGTCATATGTATATCCCCCCCATTCCACCCCTCTAGACCGTCATACAGCACCCCTGAAGGGTCCCCTTTTCTCACAGAGCAATGACTATAGCTATTTTCTTCACATATGATAGTACAGGCCTTCATGCTACTTCCTTTTCGCCTCGCACACACTGTTCCTTCCCCACAATGTCCATATGTCCACTGTCCATGTCAGTCTTTCCATCACTTCACTGCATATGCCATCATCACCATCCTACTAGATTCCGTATATATGTATTGGTATATTGTACTTGTCCTTCTCTTTCTGACTGACTTCACTTTTTATGATAGGTTCTAGATCCAGCCACCTCATTAGAGCTGATTCTTCTGCATTTCTTTTTACAGCTGTGTAGTATTCCACTGTATATATGTACCAGAGCTTTTGTGTCCATTCGTTCGTTGATGGGCATCTAGGTTGGAGAAGCCCTTATTTTTTGATAGAAGTATGCTAATATGTAATTCTACAATAAACATATAATTTATATACAATTTGCATATCACTCAATAGTTTTATAATTTAATAAAATCAACAATATATAACATTATACATATAATTTAAAAATTATGAAGAACATTTACAAATGTAATAAACATAAACATCAAGTGGAATAAATATTAATTTAATTTGAGGGTCAGAATATTTACACCATGTATTGTATGTGTGTGTGAGTATATGTTATACATATAAATATGTGCATTTGATTTATAGACTGTAATAATGTACTGTGTGGTGCATTTAAAGGCACACATAGTTAACTAAGTATTCAGACATTTATTAAAATGTCCAAGCAGTGGGTATTCTCTATTTTTTTTTTTTTTGTACAGTTCAGGAAATTCTCTTGCCTTCTCTTGTGTCCTCTGCAGTCTGTCACTCCATCATGTCTGTTTCTCTTAGTTCCAGAATAGTGAGGTTAACTTCCAGCAGCAAATGGCAAAAAATCAGAAATTAAAATACATACTCATATGTGTGTTTACAGGACATTTTGTGGCTAAAGACTCCTTTTCGTCATAGTCATCATTCACTTCTTTGAACACCTACAGCATTAAATAATATACTGTCTTTCATTTCCAAGTGTGTACATGTGAATGCATTTGTCTGTAACACATTTTTTTCCTCAAGAGGCTATAAGATATCCAAGAATAAAGACCAAGCCTGTATATAGCATTTCCCCCTTTTGCTAGCCAAAGTAATTTCTAACAAATGCCTGATAGTTTATTAAAACCATGTTTATCTACTGTGTATTTTATAATTTCTACATTAAGGCAAATTTGATAATTTCATGAATACTTAAACTGCTTTATACTGTATACTTTGATAAGTATTAGCACACATATAGCACATAAGGGATAAAGTAGTGACTCTGGCAAGAAGAACAGTTTAATGTATTCACTCATGTTCAACGATAGACTGTAGATATTAATGTCCTCCAAACACTGATATTATTAGAAAAATATTGTCCAAAGTACCAACTTTTTATATTCTCTCCCCTAGATTAAAAAAAACAAAAAACTTGACATTTTCAAATGTAATCAAAAATATATATTGGTCTTAAGGCCAACTTTATATTTTCTTTCATGGATATCTTATACCGCCTGATGGAGACCCCCTGAAGATGGAAGGCAGGCATTTGTGGCAATGGAGAGCTAGGGCAAAGAAAGCCTGTGGTTTGGTTATTGTCCCTCTTTATATTTGTAGAGAATAAAGTAGGTATTTAAGAATTATTAGATCAATTTTATTCACTTAGGCATTTCTTTTTATAGTATATAGTTTGAAGCAGTTACCTTCAACTATCAAATCTGTCTGATAAAGTATCCACACACTGCTTGTTCAGTCTTCATCTGAAAGCTTTTATTCCTTATCCCTCTCTGCCTCTTCCTTCTTCCTCCTCACAGTGAAAACCACTGGCTCTCAAAGTAATCCTTTAGATTCTTAGGAAACATTCTAGGAAAAGAGGTCAGATCCCCCCCAACCTTGCTTTTGTGTCCTCTGCAGTCTGTCACTCCATCATGTCTGTTTCTCTTAGTTCCAGAATAGTGAGGTTAACTTCCAGCAGCAAATGGCAAAAAATCAGAAATTAAAATACATACTCATATGTGTGTTTACAGGACATTTTGTGGCTAAAGACTCCTTTTCGTCATAGTCATCATTCACTTCTTTGAACACCTACAGCATTAAATAATATACTGTCTTTCATTTCCAAGTGTGTACATGTGAATGCATTTGTCTGTAACACATTTTTTTCCTCAAGAGGCTATAAGATATCCAAGAATAAAGACCAAGCCTGTATATAGCATTTCCCCCTTTTGCTAGCCAAAGTAATTTCTAACAAATGCCTGATAGTTTATTAAAACCATGTTTATCTACTGTGTATTTTATAATTTCTACATTAAGGCAAATTTGATAATTTCATGAATACTTAAACTGCTTTATACTGTATACTTTGATAAGTATTAGCACACATATAGCACATAAGGGATAAAGTAGTGACTCTGGCAAGAAGAACAGTTTAATGTATTCACTCATGTTCAACGATAGACTGTAGATATTAATGTCCTCCAAACACTGATATTATTAGAAAAATATTGTCCAAAGTACCAACTTTTTATATTCTCTCCCCTAGATTAAAAAAAACAAAAAACTTGACATTTTCAAATGTAATCAAAAATATATATTGGTCTTAAGGCCAACTTTATATTTTCTTTCATGGATATCTTATACCGCCTGATGGAGACCCCCTGAAGATGGAAGGCAGGCATTTGTGGCAATGGAGAGCTAGGGCAAAGAAAGCCTGTGGTTTGGTTATTGTCCCTCTTTATATTTGTAGAGAATAAAGTAGGTATTTAAGAATTATTAGATCAATTTTATTCACTTAGGCATTTCTTTTTATAGTATATAGTTTGAAGCAGTTACCTTCAACTATCAAATCTGTCTGATAAAGTATCCACACACTGCTTGTTCAGTCTTCATCTGAAAGCTTTTATTCCTTATCCCTCTCTGCCTCTTCCTTCTTCCTCCTCACAGTGAAAACCACTGGCTCTCAAAGTAATCCTTTAGATTCTTAGGAAACATTCTAGGAAAAGAGGTCAGATCTCCCCAACCTCCCCTGCCCCGCACCCAAATAATCTGCAGACACTCCAAAGCAAAACAAGAATTCAACTATAAAAAATCCGTGCTTTGCCTCATTCTGCTCTTCTCTTCTCTACCTTGCATATGTTACTTCTTAAAATTAAGCTTTAGAACACTCTACTTACTGTTTTACAAAGTACATGAGCATGCTGCAGTGACTTTCTGGGTATCAGAGTTGCCTTCTACAGCTAGAGGCTCATATGCCCTTGTGATCTGCTCCCAGAGACTGGAGCATAGTAACTGCCCACAGCGTAGAGACTAGAGTAGAGCTTCTCATTGATAGAGCACCTGCCGTCAGGCTACTATCTCTCTGGGATTTCCAAGCTTAGCTTTCCTTGGAACCCTACTATTCTTTCCTATTCACAGACAGAAATACATATTTGTTACATCGCTTCAGGCTTTGTCTTTCCTCCACTTACCTTTCCCCAGAATTAGTAAATCTCAATTACTATTTTTTTTTTAATTTTAGTATCTCCATGGATGCAATACTGTGTAGTGGATATGCCTGTTTAAGTCAACAAAAGGATCAAGAGTTGTTCTTATGTCTAGAACTGGACGTTCCTGTCCTTTCCTTTTATTACTTGTGTAATTCCCTCTAATCTATGATTTTTAGAAAATATCCTCCTCAAGAAAACTTTGCAAAACCCACAGTTTAAAACCCACAATTTCATGAATCCTCCAAACGAAATAAATATTTACCGCGCCTTCTCTTTTCAACACTGCAGCCATCAAGCAGGGTTTTGGAAACCTACATGCCACCTCCCCAATTAAACAGAATTTTCTAGGTAATGATAATTAAAATTATTATTGCAACTTTAATCTAAATGTGACTGTACACCAAGCACTTAGATAACCACTTTCTATTCACTTAGGCATTTCTTTTATAGTATATAGTTTGAAGCAGTTACCTTCAACTATCAAATCTGTCTGATAAAGTATCCACACACTGCTTGTTCAGTCTTCATCTGAAAGCTTTTATTCCTTATCCTCTCTGCCTCTTCCTTCTTCCTCCTCACAGTGAAAACCACTGGCTCTCAAAGTAATCCTTTAGATTCTTAGGAAACATTCTAGGAAAAGAGGTCAGATCTCCCCAACCTCCCCTGCCCCGCACCCAAATAATCTGCAGACACTCCAAAGCAAAACAAGAATTCAACTATAAAAAATCCGTGCTTTGCCTCATTCTGCTCTTCTCTTCTCTACCTTGCATATGTTACTTCTTAAAATTAAGCTTTAGAACACTCTACTTACTGTTTTACAAAGTACATGAGCATGCTGCAGTGACTTTCTGGGTATCAGAGTTGCCTTCTACAGCTAGAGGCTCATATGCCCTTGTGATCTGCTCCCAGAGACTGGAGCATAGTAACTGCCCACAGCGTAGAGACTAGAGTAGAGCTTCTCATTGATAGAGCACCTGCCGTCAGGCTACTATCTCTCTGGGATTTCCAAGCTTAGCTTTCCTTGGAACCCTACTATTCTTTCCTATTCACAGACAGAAATACATATTTGTTACATCGCTTCAGGCTTTGTCTTTCCTCCACTTACCTTTCCCCAGAATTAGTAAATCTCAATTACTATTTTTTTTTTAATTTTAGTATCTCCATGGATGCAATACTGTGTAGTGGATATGCCTGTTTAAGTCAACAAAAGGATCAAGAGTTGTTCTTATGTCTAGAACTGGACGTTCCTGTCCTTTCCTTTTATTACTTGTGTAATTCCCTCTAATCTATGATTTTTAGAAAATATCCTCCTCAAGAAAACTTTGCAAAACCCACAGTTTAAAACCCACAATTTCATGAATCCTCCAAACGAAATAAATATTTACCGCGCCTTCTCTTTTCAACACTGCAGCCATCAAGCAGGGTTTTGGAAACCTACATGCCACCTCCCCAATTAAACAGAATTTTCTAGGTAATGATAATTAAAATTATTATTGCAACTTTAATCTAAATGTGACTGTACACCAAGCACTTAGATAACCACTTTCTATTCATTATCTCATTTGCACTTTATGACATCCATTTGTAGCAAGCATTATGCCCATTTTTGATGCAGTAAATGAGCATTAGGGAGAGTAAGTTCCTTGACCAATGTCATCTAGGTAGGAACAAAAGAGCCAGGTAATTTTCCTACTTCCTTGCTTACCATTCTGTAGCATATTTGCCTCCCCCTCCACTAGAATGTAAATCCTTAAGGACGGAGATTTTATTTTAAACTGTTCTGTTCACTGCTGTGTCTAGAACAACACTTGGCCTCTAGTAAGTTCAGTCTCTATTTTTCTTTCTTTATGCATATATACAGATATCTGTATATAGATACTAAATATATACCAGTGCATAATAAAATTATTAAGTAAATTATGTACACTCTAACTCAGCATAACACACAAATACTTTTTCTCAAGGCCTGCCTCAAATGCCACACGGTGAATCTTCCTGAACTTTCCACCCATCTCCCAAACTGGAAGCGATCTACAGCTCAGTTCAGTTCAGTTCAGTCAGTTAGTCCCAACCGACTCTTTGAGAACCCATGAACTGCAGCATGCCAGGCTTTCCTGTCCTTCACCATCTCCCAGAGATTGCTTAAATTCCTGTCCATTGACTCAGTGATGCCATCCAACCATCTCATCCTCTGTTGTACCCTTCTCCTTCTGCCTTCTTTTTCCCAACATCAGGCTATTTTCAAATGAATTGGCCTTTCTCATCAAGTGGCCAAAGTACCGGAGCTTCAGCTTCAGCTTCATCATCAGTCTTTCCAATGAATATTCAGGGCTGACTTTCTTTAGGATTGATTGGTCTGATTTCCTTGCAGTCCAAGGGACTCTCAAGAGTCTTCTCAGACACCACAGTTCAAAGGCATCAATTCTTCAGTGCTCGGCCTTCTTTATGGTCCAACTACTCTCATGAATCCTCCAAACTAAATAAATATTTACCGCGCCTTCTCTTTTCAACACTGCAGCCATCAAGCAGGGTTTTGGAAACCTACATGCCACCTCCCCAATTAAACAGAATTTTCTAGGTAATGATAATTAAAATTATTATTGCAACTTTAATCTAAATGTGACTGTACACCAAGCACTTAGATAACCACTTTCTATTCATTATCTCATTTGCACTTTATGACATCCATTTGTAGCAAGCATTATGCCCATTTTTGATGCAGTAAATGAGCATTAGGGAGAGTAAGTTCCTTGACCAATGTCATCTAGGTAGGAACAAAAGAGCCAGGTAATTTTCCTACTTCCTTGCTTACCATTCTGTAGCATATTTGCCTCCCCCTCCACTAGAATGTAAATCCTTAAGGACGGAGATTTTATTTTAAACTGTTCTGTTCACTGCTGTGTCTAGAACAACACTTGGCCTCTAGTAAGTTCAGTCTCTATTTTTCTTTCTTTATGCATATATACAGATATCTGTATATAGATACTAAATATATACCAGTGCATAATAAAATTATTAAGTAAATTATGTACACTCTAACTCAGCATAACACACAAATACTTTTTCTCAAGGCCTGCCTCAAATGCCACACGGTGAATCTTCCTGAACTTTCCACCCATCTCCCAAACTGGAAGCGATCTACAGCTCAGTTCAGTTCAGTTCAGTCAGTTAGTCCCAACCGACTCTTTGAGAACCCATGAACTGCAGCATGCCAGGCTTTCCTGTCCTTCACCATCTCCCAGAGATTGCTTAAATTCCTGTCCATTGACTCAGTGATGCCATCCAACCATCTCATCCTCTGTTGTACCCTTCTCCTTCTGCCTTCTTTTTCCCAACATCAGGCTATTTTCAAATGAATTGGCCTTTCTCATCAAGTGGCCAAAGTACCGGAGCTTCAGCTTCAGCTTCATCATCAGTCTTTCCAATGAATATTCAGGGCTGACTTTCTTTAGGCTTGATTGGTCTGATTTCCTTGCAGTCCAAGGGACTCTCAAGAGTCTTCTCAGACACCACAGTTCAAAGGCATCAATTCTTCAGTGCTCGGCCTTCTTTATGGTCCAACTCTCACATCTATACATGACTACTGGGAAAACCATAGCTTTGAATATACAGACTTTTGATGGCAAAGTGATGTCTCTGCTTTTGAATATGCTGCCTAGGTTTGTCATAGATTTTCTTCCAAGAAACAAGCCTCTTTTTAATTTCATGGCTACAGTCATTATTGTGGAGCCCAAGAAAATAAAGTCTGTCACTGTTTTCATTGTTTGGCCATCTACTTGCCATGAAGTGATGGGACCAGATGCCATGATCTTCGTTTTTTGAATGCTGAGTTTTAGGCCAGCTTTTTCACTCTCCTCTTTCACCTTCATCAACAGACTCCTTAGTTCCTCTTCACTTCCTGCTATAAGGGTGATGTCATCTGCATATCTGAAGTCATCTTACTCTTCCATGTGTCCTAGCCCATTCACAGCAGTTACCAGTCTTATAGTTCATTATTTGCCTGTTGGTCTAAGAAAAAGCTTTCCTGGTAGCTCAGTAGTAAAGAATCTTCTGGCCAAGGCAGGAGATGTGGACTCAGCCCCTGGGTCAGGAAGATCTCCTGGGAAAGGAACTGACAACCCACTCCAGTATTCCTGCCTGGAAAATCACATGGACAGAGGAACCTGGCAGGCTACAGTCCATGGGGTCACAAAAGCGTTTGACATAACTTAGTGAGTAAGCAACAACTAAGTACAGATAAATATAAAGCACTTTTCTACATAAAACCTCTCCAAATTTAAAAAGCTTTTTTTTAATTTTTAAAACGGTTGAAGTATATGTTTATTTTGGTTTTCTTTAACTTGCCTTCTCAAAGAATACAATGAAGAAAATGTTAACCAGGCAGCCTTAGGATGTACCTAAAGTTCAAAAAGTCACTTTTCAAAGAAGGAAAGGTCACTGGTAGCCAGTTGGAACACAACTTTGTTTTCTGTGACTTCACTGCTGCCATGACAAAAAGCCATAACAATTCAGCGCCAGTCACATTGTTCCTCTCTACGAAGGTGTAGTTAAGTGTGACTGGTGAGAGAAGGGACACCACGGTTCGGTAGAGCAAAGCATCATGGGATTGGCCATTTTAGCAGAGGCCCCAATACCAGCTGACCCCTACCTGAGACCCCTATGCTGTTCCCTTTTATGAATAGATGGAAGGGATAGATGGATGTGCTTTATGTATGTGTATTTATATGTATAAAATATTTATACCAATATATGTTCTATAGAATAATATATAGACTATATATTCATTAGGCATATTATAGAAAGAATATATATAATCTCACGTTGTACTTCTCTCCTGATTGATTTTATGTATGTATTAGCAATAGATACATATTATATATATTAATATTATATATATACACACAGAGCAAGTTGAATATAACATGTAATGAATCATATACTAAAATCAATCAGTAAGTAAAAGCATACAACATGGAATCTGCAATCTAAACACATCTTTTATATGAAAAAATTATCCAAATTTTATCATTACTTTTTAATTCTTTTAAAAATTAGAAAATTTATATAAAATAATAAGATCCATTGCAAAGTATCTAAATCAATTTTTCTTTGTTGATAGTAGCTGCATAGAGCATACATATGAAATCTTATAAACAACCAGAATCCAAATACTAACAATAGAAGACTGCTAACGCTTTTGTTTACTGGTATTAAAATCTACAACCTCTAGATCCCATTTGAGAAAATTCCTAAGAAAAAAAATTTTTAATAAACAAACTGTGAAGACATCTTCTTTACTACATACTCAAAATACTGATTAAGGAAGATACAACTCTAAAATTAAATCACAAATTTTATGCTGTTAAAAAAAAAAAAAGCTTGGCAATATCAAATGTCTTTCCAGAATTTTCTGGGATTTTTAATTTTCTATTGAGAGGTCTGGGTTTTTAAAATTGTTTTGAATATTCTGATTGCTAATTAAAATATGCGTTTATATCAGTGACATCCCTTTTGGTATATATTTACTGATAGCATACTCCCATGAGGATGTTTTTATTTTAAGAATATGGATTAAAATGACATAATCATAAATCTTAAATGTGTTTTTAACAGTTTTCATTTATTTAAAGAAGGAAAGGTCACTGGTAGCCAGTTGGAACACAACTTTGTTTTCTGTGACTTCACTGCTGCCATGACAAAAGCCATAACAATTCAGCGCCAGTCACATTGTTCCTCTCTACGAAGGTGTAGTTAAGTGTGACTGGTGAGAGAAGGGACACCACGGTTCGGTAGAGCAAAGCATCATGGGATTGGCCATTTTAGCAGAGGCCCCAATACCAGCTGACCCCTACCTGAGACCCCTATGCTGTTCCCTTTTATGAATAGATGGAAGGGATAGATGGATGTGCTTTATGTATGTGTATTTATATGTATAAAATATTTATACCAATATATGTTCTATAGAATAATATATAGACTATATATTCATTAGGCATATTATAGAAAGAATATATATAATCTCACGTTGTACTTCTCTCCTGATTGATTTTATGTATGTATTAGCAATAGATACATATTATATATATTAATATTATATATATACACACAGAGCAAGTTGAATATAACATGTAATGAATCATATACTAAAATCAATCAGTAAGTAAAAGCATACAACATGGAATCTGCAATCTAAACACATCTTTTATATGAAAAAATTATCCAAATTTTATCATTACTTTTTAATTCTTTTAAAAATTAGAAAATTTATATAAAATAATAAGATCCATTGCAAAGTATCTAAATCAATTTTTCTTTGTTGATAGTAGCTGCATAGAGCATACATATGAAATCTTATAAACAACCAGAATCCAAATACTAACAATAGAAGACTGCTAACGCTTTTGTTTACTGGTATTAAAATCTACAACCTCTAGATCCCATTTGAGAAAATTCCTAAGAAAAAAAATTTTTAATAAACAAACTGTGAAGACATCTTCTTTACTACATACTCAAAATACTGATTAAGGAAGATACAACTCTAAAATTAAATCACAAATTTTATGCTGTTAAAAAAAAAAAAAGCTTGGCAATATCAAATGTCTTTCCAGAATTTTCTGGGATTTTTAATTTTCTATTGAGAGGTCTGGGTTTTTAAAATTGTTTTGAATATTCTGATTGCTAATTAAAATATGCGTTTATATCAGTGACATCCCTTTTGGTATATATTTACTGATAGCATACTCTTCCCATGAGGATGTTTTTATTTTAAGAATATGGATTAAAAATGACATAATCATAAATCTTAAATGTGTTTTTAACAGGAAATAATTTTACATTTCATTTAGCAAAAAAATAAAACAGTAGGCCATCACAAACTAACAAACAAAAATAACAATAACTTCCATTGAGAAACAAAAACAGCTTCCTTTTCTAAGTACTAAGCCAATGTCTATACAATATCAAATATAGTAACTGTACAGATGTCATAATGGGCATACCAGGCCTGTTTTTCTTCTTTCAAAATCATGGTGAAGCCACTAGTGAAAGGAAATGAAGTCACAAGGATAAAAATGGTTAACTCATTTCTTTATCTCCTTTTCATTTTCTCTGAAATATTTTTAGTATATAGTGTTAGATCTAAATGGATTTAAGATATTTATAAATGTTAATGATAAAACAAAGACCATGACTTTGGTTCCTGATTTCATATGCACAGAAAAACACATGTTACTTGTGGGATTTTCTCTTTCTTCTTCTTTCTTTATTTTTGGAATGACATTTTAGGATGGGGGCAGGTAATTGGTTTTCTGCAACAAGACTCTTTTTCTTAAATAACTGCTCCAACAAGTAATACCTCAAAGAAGGTGAGCTACACGGTATAAGCAGATAGGATATGTCAAGTGTTTGAAAAATAATTTGCCAGATTAAATTTCTGAGTGGCCCAAGATTGAGATTCCTAATTGCTATACCAAATTTTATTGCCTTTTCTATTGTTTACCCTGAAAAGTTTGTGAGAATAAAAGCAACGCGTTACTGTTTAAAATCTACAACCTCTAGATCCCATTTGAGAAAATTCCTAAAAAAAAAATTTTTAATAAACAAACTGTGAAGACATCTTCTTTACTTCAAAAGATTGGAAGATACAACTCTAAAATTAAATCACAAATTTTATGCTGTTAAAAAAAAAAAAAGCTTGGCAATATCAAATGTCTTTCCAGAATTTTCTGGGATTTTTAATTTTCTATTGAGAGGTCTGGGTTTTTAAAATTGTTTTGAATATTCTGATTGCTAATTAAAATATGCGTTTATATCAGTGACATCCCTTTTGGTATATATTTACTGATAGCATACTCTTCCCATGAGGATGTTTTTATTTTAAGAATATGGATTAAAAATGACATAATCATAAATCTTAAATGTGTTTTTAACAGGAAATAATTTTACATTTCATTTAGCAAAAAAATAAAACAGTAGGCCATCACAAACTAACAAACAAAAATAACAATAACTTCCATTGAGAAACAAAAACAGCTTCCTTTTCTAAGTACTAAGCCAATGTCTATACAATATCAAATATAGTAACTGTACAGATGTCATAATGGGCATACCAGGCCTGTTTTTCTTCTTTCAAAATCATGGTGAAGCCACTAGTGAAAGGAAATGAAGTCACAAGGATAAAAATGGTTAACTCATTTCTTTATCTCCTTTTCATTTTCTCTGAAATATTTTTAGTATATAGTGTTAGATCTAAATGGATTTAAGATATTTATAAATGTTAATGATAAAACAAAGACCATGACTTTGGTTCCTGATTTCATATGCACAGAAAAACACATGTTACTTGTGGGATTTTCTCTTTCTTCTTCTTTCTTTATTTTTGGAATGACATTTTAGGATGGGGGCAGGTAATTGGTTTTCTGCAACAAGACTCTTTTTCTTAAATAACTGCTCCAACAAGTAATACCTCAAAGAAGGTGAGCTACACGGTATAAGCAGATAGGATATGTCAAGTGTTTGAAAAATAATTTGCCAGATTAAATTTCTGAGTGGCCCAAGATTGAGATTCCTAATTGCTATACCAAATTTTATTGCCTTTTTCTATTGGTTTACCCTGAAAAAGTGTGAGAATCAAATTTTATTTCATAAATATTAATATTAATTCCATATACAAGGCACTGTTGTGGATGGCCAGTAAATAAACAGTAATGAGAAAGACAAAGCCCTTGTCCTCACAGTGCTTACCTTCAAATAAGGAAAAGCAACTGAATAGTTAACTGACAAGATAAGCAATATTTAAAAGAAAATAATGGAATGGCATATCTTTAAATTGGTAGTACTTATAAGGAAAAATATCAAACAAGACATTTATAAATTTCCCTCTATGTCTTGTTCTCTTTTTATTCACACAGTGTGTTTTTCATCTTTACTCACAAAGGAAAAATTCAATATATATTTTAGATGAAATGGCACTTTCCATTATAGGTAAATTACATAATCTGTAAATAACCTCAGAACACTGAGAAAGTAAGTTACAGGTAAACTGAGTTTGAAAATCAACAGTTATTTTACACTGATTTTTCAGAAAAGTTGCTCAAGTTGTCTAAATGGAATAATGTGGTGAAAGACTTGTAAAGACTGTCTGGAGGAAAATAAAGAGCCTTGTTTACTCATGAATGCTGATGAATCAGTTTATCCCTGAGGCGATGGTATTAATATGTCACCTCTATAGATCTTCCTAGGTGATTTGGTGCACATAAAAAGCAGTATATGCTTTCCTTATTGATTATTCTAGGCTATATTAAAATCAGCATCTCGAATCAATTTTTTAATCCAGCAAAAAATAATGGAAAATATACTAAAACATTATCTCTGTTTTTATAAATATCAAGAGGAAAGTTAGTCCTCATCAATTGTGTGTGGTGTTTTTTGTTTATTTTTATGCAGAGTAGTTTCTATGCCTGATACAATGGAATAATTAGGCCATCTGCTGGCAAGTGGCAAATAGGCAACCTTTTCATCCAAACTCAACTAAAACTACCTAGGTAGTATTTCAGGATTAGCCAAAATGTTTTTGATTGTTTTTCCCCTACCTACATTAATCTGTAGTCTTTCATTTTAAATACATTTTAGTCACAGTAATTTAACTTCATAACTTTAAATCTTTCTGACTGAGGTAAGAAAGCACCACCCTATAGTGCTTGCTTCATATATGTATTCAACTGATACTTACTGAAGGTCTGTTACAGAGAAAGCAGCATTTCAAATATTAAGGATCCATCGATATCCACCCACTGAACGCATATTCTAGATAGGCAAGTGTTAACTAGCAAAAACAATTAACTAATAAAAAACAATTTTTTCTTAAAGAATAAGTAAACCAAGCTAGAGTGTTTCATAGTTTATAGTAGATGCCATAGTAGTTCAATTTGGTTTCTGGAGAGAAAGACAAGATTCTTGAATCTTTGTTATGGAAAACACTAACGCTTACTCTGTTAGCCAGTATCAACAAAATTGAATAAATGTTGCTAAAATTCACTTTAGAGAATTCTCAGCCCTTGTAAATTTGACTGAGTCTAATTCCAGTGATCTTCCCAAACTGTAACAATCCATGGAAATGATGTATCCCTAGAATGAAGGATTTTAAGCAGACTTTTTTTTGAAGCAGTAGCAACTAGCTCTTTTCAACATGAAGAGCAGAACAGGACACCCAGCGTTGAGGGTATCTGCATCAGGTCCTCTCAAATATAATTCATTGATGCTAAAACTTCTGCTAAAAAGCTAAAGAGCCTTGTTTACTCATGAATGCTGATGAATCAGTTTATCCCTGAGGCGATGGTATTAATATGTCACCTCTATAGATCTTCCTAGGTGATTTGGTGCACATAAAAAGCAGTATATGCTTTCCTTATTGATTATTCTAGGCTATATTAAAATCAGCATCTCGAATCAATTTTTTAATCCAGCAAAAAATAATGGAAAATATACTAAAACATTATCTCTGTTTTTATAAATATCAAGAGGAAAGTTAGTCCTCATCAATTGTGTGTGGTGTTTTTTGTTTATTTTTATGCAGAGTAGTTTCTATGCCTGATACAATGGAATAATTAGGCCATCTGCTGGCAAGTGGCAAATAGGCAACCTTTTTCATCCAAACTCAACTAAAACTACCTAGGTAGTATTTCAGGATTAGCCAAAATGTTTTTGATTGTTTTTCCCCTACCTACATTAATCTGTAGTCTTTCATTTTAAATACATTTTAGTCACAGTAATTTAACTTCATAACTTTAAATCTTTCTGACTGAGGTAAGAAAGCACCACCCTATAGTGCTTGCTTCATATATGTATTCAACTGATACTTACTGAAGGTCTGTTACAGAGAAAGCAGCATTTCAAATATTAAGGATCCATCGATATCCACCCACTGAACGCATATTCTAGATAGGCAAGTGTTAACTAGCAAAAACAATTAACTAATAAAAACAATTTTTCTTAAAGAATAAGTAAACCAAGCTAGAGTGTTTCATAGTTTATAGTAGATGCCATAGTAGTTCAATTTGGTTTCTGGAGAGAAAGACAAGATTCTTGAATCTTTGTTATGGAAAACACTAACGCTTACTCTGTTAGCCAGTATCAACAAAATTGAATAAATGTTGCTAAAATTCACTTTAGAGAATTCTCAGCCCTTGTAAATTTGACTGAGTCTAATTCCAGTGATCTTCCCAAACTGTAACAATCCATGGAAATGATGTATCCCTAGAATGAAGGATTTTAAGCAGACTTTTTTTTGAAGCAGTAGCAACTAGCTCTTTTCAACATGAAGAGCAGAACAGGACACCCAGCGTTGAGGGTATCTGCATCAGGTCCTCTCAAATATAATTCATTGATGCTACTGCTAAAGCTTCTGCTAACACAACAGAACCTGTTCTCCAGGTAAATGGAGGACTTCGGTTTTCTGGGGACTTAAATTTGGCACCATTCCCAGGATCATTCTCTCTGTCTCTCTGTTTCTGTCTCTGTCTCTCTCTCCTACACACACACACACACACACACACACACACACACAGCCTTATTGGTTCATCTCTAGTTAATAGGATTCTGCAGCAGAAACAAATTATCTAATTAATACCCAAATTGCCTAATTAATACTCAGATCACCCAGTTAATATCAGTTCTGAAACTGTTTTATTTTGTTGCTGTCAACATCTTTCTTCACAGGATTCTTTACAGTATGGCTCCCAGTCCCATTTTTCTCTATAGTTCATTCACATACAATTCACGTTTCAGCCATATAAGTTAATAAGTCTATTCATTCATTTAAAGAACATTAAACTCACAATGGGCTTGAGTCTCTTTGGACTTCTGTAGCCACCACAACATGCCTGCTGAGAGGAGAAGGAGGAGGAGATAGGATCCCCCAAGAGAACGTGTCCCTCTAGTGACATTTACATATTTAAAGGAGAAATATTTTATAAGAGGAGCCAGTTTAAAATATGTCCTGTACCATGCCTGAAACCAAAAAATTAAACCAATGGCAGTTTTATTTTTAGTAAATGAGGTACTGAGGCAAAAAAGATAACAACCACCAGAATTATCTTCCTAAAACAGAAATACAGGACTTCCAATGTCCCTGCCTCTCCTGGAAGAATGCAGGCAACCTTCTGCTGCAGTAGCATGCATCCAGCTTCTCTTCCAAACTATTCCCAGGCTTGAGAATAGGTAGAGAAAGTCTTCACAGCAAATATCCTGGATTCAAAAAGAAACTGGTTTTTAAAAAATGCTACTCCAAGAAACAGCCTCTGGCCACAGTGGTGGAGAGTGTAGAATGGTAGAGGAATGGCCTTGTGGGAAGAACACACAGTCTCTGGATGGTGATATCAGAATCCATCCAGTTCAGTGCAGTGTAGCACGGAGGACCAGGAGTGCTTGTGTTGCAGGAACTAGCCACAGTGCTGTACTCTGGTTGAAGAGTTGCCGTGGTTAGAGTGTGGCTTTTAGTGGCACTGAGGCTACTGGGCAGTCTATGAGAATAGGAGCCAGATTGATTGAAAGCAGTCAGTCACCTGTATCTTACATGTTTCCCAACACTTTACACTCTTTTGACATACTTACATTCTGCCATTAAATCAGTCTATGACCTTGGGTGAAATATTTCACCTCTGTGAGCCTTACTTTTTCTGTTAGAGATGATGATAATACCTGTCTCAGAGTAGTTCTGAGAATAAGGTGAAGTATGTGTATGAATACATTTTGAGGTTCTTAAAGCATTACACAAATGTAAAGTATCAAAAGTCAGAAAGCTGTTTTGTACTAATTCACAAACACACAAGATCCAAAGTTATTTTCAATTTGAATTGAAAAGAAATGTAGCTTTTAAATATTTTGTATTCTGACTTGCCCACTTGCACACCAGTTGCCTACACTCATCAGAAAGATCCCCTGGAGAAGGAAATGGCAACCCGTCCCAGTGTTCTTGCCTGGAGATCATGGACAGAGGAGCGTGCTGGGTTATGGTCCATTGAATTACAACGAGGTGGACAGAACTGAGAACACATGCACTGCGACTATAAAATGGGTTAAAAGTCATTAGTGCATCATACAAGATAACTGCAAGTTAACCTAGTTTTTAAAATATGTCCTGTACCATGCCTGAAACCAAAAAATTAAACCAATGGCAGTTTTATTTTTAGTAAATGAGGTACTGAGGCAAAAAAGATAACAACCACCAGAATTATCTTCCTAAAACAGAAATACAGGACTTCCAATGTCCCTGCCTCTCCTGGAAGAATGCAGGCAACCTTCTGCTGCAGTAGCATGCATCCAGCTTCTCTTCCAAACTATTCCCAGGCTTGAGAATAGGTAGAGAAAGTCTTCACAGCAAATATCCTGGATTCAAAAAGAAACTGGTTTTTAAAAAATGCTACTCCAAGAAACAGCCTCTGGCCACAGTGGTGGAGAGTGTAGAATGGTAGAGGAATGGCCTTGTGGGAAGAACACACAGTCTCTGGATGGTGATATCAGAATCCATCCAGTTCAGTGCAGTGTAGCACGGAGGACCAGGAGTGCTTGTGTTGCAGGAACTAGCCACAGTGCTGTACTCTGGTTGAAGAGTTGCCGTGGTTAGAGTGTGGCTTTTAGTGGCACTGAGGCTACTGGGCAGTCTATGAGAATAGGAGCCAGATTGATTGAAAGCAGTCAGTCACCTGTATCTTACATGTTTCCCAACACTTTACACTCTTTTGACATACTTACATTCTGCCATTAAATCAGTCTATGACCTTGGGTGAAATATTTCACCTCTGTGAGCCTTACTTTTTCTGTTAGAGATGATGATAATACCTGTCTCAGAGTAGTTCTGAGAATAAGGTGAAGTATGTGTATGAATACATTTTGAGGTTCTTAAAGCATTACACAAATGTAAAGTATCAAAAGTCAGAAAGCTGTTTTGTACTAATTCACAAACACACAAGATCCAAAGTTATTTTCAATTTGAATTGAAAAAGAAATGTAGCTTTTAAATATTTTGTATTCTGACTTGCCCACTTGCACACCAGTTGCCTACACTCATCAGAAAGATCCCCTGGAGAAGGAAATGGCAACCCGTCCCAGTGTTCTTGCCTGGAGATCATGGACAGAGGAGTTGCTGGGTTATGGTCCATTGAATTACAACGAGGTGGACAGAACTGAGAACACATGCACTGCGACTATAAAAATGGGTTAAAAGTCATTAGTGCATCATACAAGATAACTGCAAGTTAACCTACATCCCTGTTTCATCTTGCTAGGTTATCCTCCCTCAAAATTACTACGTCCTCATCTAGTACAGATCTGTAGGCTTTATCCAGTCTTGTTCTCTATGCTTTTGAAAATATCAGTCACTACTTTGAATTTCTTATCCACATTTGTTTATCTCTTTGATAAGAAACATTCTTGTCCTTCAAGATGTAACTCATATACTTTTTCTCTAAAACTATCCCCAGTTCTCAACCAGTGATTGAATTTCCTCTTCCTTGGTCACATTTACTAATACATTAACACTGTGTCATTTTATAAATTATTTATGAGTATTTAATATAAACCTTCTCATTTAAAGTAAACATTTAAAGGGTAGGAGCATTTTTAGGTACATCCTTTTATCCTTGTGCCTAGCTAGTGCTTAGCCATATTACTGTTTCTGTTATAGTAATTGAGAACTAAATACACATCAGTTACTATTACTAGAAATAACAGTCAAAGCTTGAATATGAGCCTCAATTTTATTGCTTCTCTCTTTTTGTTCAGTTGTTGGGATAAAAAGATAAGTAAAGTCCTTAAAGAAAGTTGCTTATGACTTCCAGGTACATAGGCTTTCCAAAAGTACCCTTGTGAAGGCAGAGTAATTAGTCCTTCCAGGTATTCAGAGAGGGATGTCTAAGGCCCCCAGGGATAGATAGGCTGAAGAGTCATCAGGTTTGGGGTGGTTAACATTGGCCTTGAGGGTATTGGTCAATCTAAATGTGAGGGACAATAAGGCTAGTGAGAGTCAGTGAAGCTCTGACATAGTGACTGTGTTTCTAAGATGGAGTCCATTAAGAGATAAGAATATTTCAAGCAAGTGGCCAGTTAGTGGACAGTTCTGAGATGCAAACCCTGTGCCCATTCCTAGAAGGGAGCAGAGAAGGCTAGGATAAAGTTTAGTTCTGCACATACTATCTGACAAATTCTTGCAGTGCAATGAAAGCAAAACATACAGCCACCAGACTGTGCAAGCAGGGGAAAGGGGTGCAGCAAAGCCATGGCCAAAATTGCAAAAGTAAAATTAGTATGTTAAAACAAAAACAGATCTTAGTCAGGATATATAACACATTTGAATATGGATCTCAAAAATAAATTTTCCCCTAGAAGCATTAGTATTACAGAGAAAAAAATTATTAACAACCTAGGCTAAGACTAAGTTTCTAAATGTCCACAACTAGAAGATTTTATGAAACCTGAGTGGAAAAATATTTGCAATCAAATAGTTCTTAACTTGGTTTGCACATAAGTTACAGTGAGTGCAAGCTGTGCTATAAAAATAGGTAAAAGTTAAAAAGTCATTTTCTCATAAATAGTTTTTGTTAATGGCTTTCAAACCGAATAACCCATATACTTTTTCTCTAAAACTATCCCCAGTTCTCAACCAGTGATTGAATTTCCTCTTCCTTGGTCACATTTACTAATACATTAACACTGTGTCATTTTATAAATTATTTATGAGTATTTAATATAAACCTTCTCATTTAAAGTAAACATTTAAAGGGTAGGAGCATTTTTAGGTACATCCTTTTATCCTTGTGCCTAGCTAGTGCTTAGCCATATTACTGTTTCTGTTATAGTAATTGAGAACTAAATACACATCAGTTACTATTACTAGAAATAACAGTCAAAGCTTGAATATGAGCCTCAATTTTATTGCTTCTCTCTTTTTGTTCAGTTGTTGGGATAAAAAGATAAGTAAAGTCCTTAAAGAAAGTTGCTTATGACTTCCAGGTACATAGGCTTTCCAAAAGTACCCTTGTGAAGGCAGAGTAATTAGTCCTTCCAGGTATTCAGAGAGGGATGGCTAAGGCCCCAGGGATAGATAGGCTGAAGAGTCATCAGGTTTGGGGTGGTTAACATTGGCCTTGAGGGTATTGGTCAATCTAAATGTGAGGGACAATAAGGCTAGTGAGAGTCAGTGAAGCTCTGACATAGTGACTGTGTTTCTAAGATGGAGTCCATTAAGAGATAAGAATATTTCAAGCAAGTGGCCAGTTAGTGGACAGTTCTGAGATGCAAACCCTGTGCCCATTCCTAGAAGGGAGCAGAGAAGGCTAGGATAAAGTTTAGTTCTGCACATACTATCTGACAAATTCTTGCAGTGCAATGAAAGCAAAACATACAGCCACCAGACTGTGCAAGCAGGGAAGGGATGCAGCAAAGCCATGGCCAAAATTGCAAAAGTAAAATTAGTATGTTAAAACAAAAACAGATCTTAGTCAGGATATATAACACATTTGAATATGGATCTCAAAAATAAATTTTCCCCTAGAAGCATTAGTATTACAGAGAAAAAAATTATTAACAACCTAGGCTAAGACTAAGTTTCTAAATGTCCACAACTAGAAGATTTTATGAAACCTGAGTGGAAAAAATATTTGCAATCAAATAGTTCTTAACTTGGTTTGCACATAAGTTACAGTGAGTGCAAGCTGTGCTATAAAAATAGGTAAAGAGTTTGATAAAATTATATGTCATTTTCTCATAAAGTGTATAGTTTTTTGTTAATGGCTTTCAAACCGAATAACCCAGTTTGCATTCTATTTAAAAAGAAACAGTACAGGAGACAGTGAAAAATTATACCCTTATATATGATTTTTATGACTACTTAGAAATTACCTTTGATTCTAAGAGACTATTACACAGCAGTTAGTTACATACCAGGTACCAAGTTGTTGGAATTGACTGTGTTTAGCCTACCCAGGTTGCAAAAGTATGGTGACAACATTGGCTTTGGAACTTTGCACTTTAAGCAGAACTCAACTTAAAAACAACTAATATAGCGTGTTTACCTAAATGGTCCTAAATTCAGGTTGTCCAGCGGAAGAGCCTGAGACAGGGACTCCAGCACAGGTAATTTACTGGACACACACTCGGAGGAAAAATACCCTGAAGGATCACATAGGACAGGGAGAGGGAAAAGGCTGAGCATGGATGATTCTCCCTTAAAGTCTAGACTTGGCCTGATCCCCTGGGGAGAACAGGGGTTCTGGAGCATGCCCTGCAGTTTGCTCAGGCGAATGGCCCTGCCTTAAGGAAAGGGGAGGGATTTTCCTATCCATTGTGCCCATGTATATCAGACCCTGGAGTACAGAAGTGGCTGCAAGCTCTCAAGCATGCCCAGGTCAGGGGCATTTCTCTGGAGGCAGAAGTCCTGTGAACTCACAGCACCTGTGGGAAGAGTGCTGCTGGCCCCAGTGAAGAGAATCTGGACTGAGACACCAGGCAACTACTGCCAAAATTCAATGCACATATACTGAACTTAGGGAGTTGTTTCTCTGTGAGCATTAATTTGCTTTTAATGTATTCACTCAATAAATATACACATGGAAACATATACAAAGAATTTAGGGCCAGCTGTTCATAGATTAATTATATGCTTTCTTTAAACAGTTGAAACCTTACAAACCATCACATTTCCATTTTCCTGATGCAAGAAGTTAAAACTTGTATTATTGGAAAAATTATTTTCCCAAGTTTAAAGATTTGTGATTTCTTCTTTTAGCTCTACTCAATTCTATTTGATATATTTTTATTTTAAGGAACCTCAAAATTCATATTCTGGAAGTAGGCAGCATATAAATTATAAATAAGGTATCACAAGATAGAATGAGGCCACCTGAAGCCTCTTACTTTATTCTTTGACATCTGAAAATACTAGCTAGCTACACAGTATGTTAAAACCAGGAGACAGTGAAAATTATACCCTTATATATGATTTTTATGACTACTTAGAAATTACCTTTGATTCTAAGAGACTATTACACAGCAGTTAGTTACATACCAGGTACCAAGTTGTTGGAATTGACTGTGTTTAGCCTACCCAGGTTGCAAAAGTATGGTGACAACATTGGCTTTGGAACTTTGCACTTTAAGCAGAACTCAATTTAAAAAACAACTAATATAGCGTGTTTACCTAAATGGTCCTAAATTCAGGTTGACCAGCGGAAGAGCCTGAGACAGGGACTCCAGCACAGGTAATTTACTGGACACACACTCGGAGGAAAAATACCCTGAAGGATCACATAGGACAGGGAGAGGGAAAAGGCTGAGCATGGATGATTCTCCCTTAAAGTCTAGACTTGGCCTGATCCCCTGGGGAGAACAGGGGTTCTGGAGCATGCCCTGCAGTTTGCTCAGGCGAATGGCCCTGCCTTAAGGAAAGGGGAGGGATTTTCCTATCCATTGTGCCCATGTATATCAGACCCTGGAGTACAGAAGTGGCTGCAAGCTCTCAAGCATGCCCAGGTCAGGGGCATTTCTCTGGAGGCAGAAGTCCTGTGAACTCACAGCACCTGTGGGAAGAGTGCTGCTGGCCCCAGTGAAGAGAATCTGGACTGAGACACCAGGCAACTACTGCCAAAATTCAATGCACATATACTGAACTTAGGGAGTTGTTTCTCTGTGAGCATTAATTTGCTTTTAATGTATTCACTCAATAAATATACACATGGAAACATATACAAAGAATTTAGGGCCAGCTGTTCATAGATTAATTATATGCTTTCTTTAAACAGTTGAAACCTTACAAACCATCACATTTCCATTTTTCCTGATGCAAGAAGTTCAAACTTGTATTATTGGAAAAATTATTTTCCCAAGTTTAAAGATTTGTGATTTCTTCTTTTAGCTCTACTCAATTCTATTTGATATATTTTTATTTTAAGGAACCTCAAAATTCATATTCTGGAAGTAGGCAGCATATAAATTATAAATAAGGTATCACAAGATAGAATGAGGCCACCTGAAGCCTCTTACTTTATTCTTTGACATCTGAAAAATACTAGCTAGCTACACAGGAAACTAAATATTTTGAACATCTTCCTCACTTCCTGAGCCAATGCTTACTTAGTTTTCAGACTTTACAGTTGTGCATATCCAGGTAACCCACATAGCTTCTCAAATGCAAACTGAAATGCTGCTTATAATGGTGAGAAAGGTAAGATATATTTACTTCAGATTACTTTCCAATTTCAGGTTAAGGAACAGTCTGTGAAAATAACCACCTGTCACTGGAGACACAGTATTTACATACTCATTTAAATTATATATATGTGTGTGTGTGTGTGTGTATATATATATGTGTGTGTGTGTGTGTATATATATATATATGTGTGTGTGTGTGTGTGTGTGTATAGTCTTTTTTGTTTTTTCAATACACTCACAGCTCTAAGATATACAGAGGTTACAAAAATTATGATATATTAACTACCCTGAAATGAATTCACATCCAACAATAGTCATGTACTCAACCGGCCACAACTATACAGCAAGAAAGCTACAAGGGAGAATTGTTAGCAAATGACGTAAGAGCAGGATGCTGGGGAATAACACATTCTTCTAGGGAAAGTCATGCTAAGAAGTTTTCATAAACATCATCATTTGCACTAAAGCCTTAAAGTATGAGTTAAGGAAGGAAAGGCATAATAAGTAGAATGAGTGAAAAGGCTGCGGTCATCAGAAACTCTCTCTGGACAATTTGATACAGGAGTGTTAGGGATGACCCAAAGGCTGAAACATCAAGGCTCTGAAAGTACAGGGTCAAAACATTTTCTAGAAACCAAGGGCCACTCAATAAATATACACATGGAAACATATACAAAGAATTTAGGGCCAGCTGTTCATAGATTAATTATATGCTTTCTTTAAACAGTTGAAACCTTACAAACCATCACATTTCCATTTTCCTGATGCAAGAAGTTCAAACTTGTATTATTGGAAAAATTATTTTCCCAAGTTTAAAGATTTGTGATTTCTTCTTTTAGCTCTACTCAATTCTATTTGATATATTTTTATTTTAAGGAACCTCAAAATTCATATTCTGGAAGTAGGCAGCATATAAATTATAAATAAGGTATCACAAGATAGAATGAGGCCACCTGAAGCCTCTTACTTTATTCTTTGACATCTGAAAAATACTAGCTAGCTACACAGGAAACTAAATATTTTGAACATCTTCCTCACTTCCTGAGCCAATGCTTACTTAGTTTTCAGACTTTACAGTTGTGCATATCCAGGTAACCCACATAGCTTCTCAAATGCAAACTGAAATGCTGCTTATAATGGTGAGAAAGGTAAGATATATTTACTTCAGATTACTTTCCAATTTCAGGTTAAGGAACAGTCTGTGAAAATAACCACCTGTCACTGGAGACACAGTATTTACATACTCATTTAAATTATATATATGTGTGTGTGTGTGTGTATATATATATGTGTGTGTGTGTGTGTATATATATATATGTGTGTGTGTGTGTGTGTTTTATAGTCTTTTTTGTTTTTTCAATACACTCACAGCTCTAAGATATACAGAGGTTACAAAAATTATGATATATTAACTACCCTGAAATGAATTCACATCCAACAATAGTCATGTACTCAACCGGCCACAACTATACAGCAAGAAAGCTACAAGGGAGAATTGTTAGCAAATGACGTAAGAGCAGGATGCTGGGGAATAACACATTCTTCTAGGGAAAGTCATGCTAAGAAGTTTTCATAAACATCATCATTTGCACTAAAGCCTTAAAGTATGAGTTAAGGAAGGAAAGGCATAATAAGTAGAATGAGTGAAAAGGCTGCGGTCATCAGAAACTCTCTCTGGACAATTTGATACAGGAGTGTTAGGGATGACCCAAAGGGGCTGAAACATCAAGGCTCTGAAAGTACAGGGTCAAAACATTTTCTAGCATATAAATACCAAAACCGAATAAACAGTGTTCTTTTCTCAAAGTGTTGTCATCAAAATGAACTGTCTTTGATTATATTCAGACCTTGAATCACCTTTTATACAGTTTAAAATTCTAGAAGTTGTGTATGACTGACCTTGGTTGGGTCAGGTGCCCACCTTTTCACCAGGGGAAAGATGCAAGTCCTTGATGAAAAGGCCCATTGATTTTACTACCTCTCTCCAATGGAGAACAGAAAGATGTCTGAAGAAAACTGGATGTGCCATAGTCCGAAAAAAAGACTCAATCAATAATTAGGATAAAAAACACAAACACCCGATTCCTCGGAAGAAGTCAAGCTAGCGCTCATATTCTCTTGCCTCATATCATTCCCTTGTCACGCAGCTTAGGAATGTGAACAACTGCTGAGATGGGTAAGGTCACTGTTTTATCTTTGGTGTCTATAATTCCTCACTCCGAACATACTGATAGAAAAAGGGTTCATGTCTACAGTATAGAGTCACGAAAGGGTGAGAGCTACACAAGTGTCCCTCAACCACTGAGATCTAGAATGGTTTTTCTCTTCTATTTGTTCCTTAATATATTGCTAGTGGAAAGGACAGAAAACACATGACTCAGGTTATGATAAATTATATAGATATATGCTGAGCAATGGTTACACTTTTTAGTTTTCCTGTTGGGATTAATTTTTCATCAATGGTCCAGGGAAATAAGTGATGATTGAGCCATTATTTTGCCAAGTTATTTGCTTCTCTTCTTATGCTGCCTTTAAACCCAGGAAGTTTTACCTCTCCTGATACCTGGTAGAATGTTTTATCATCCAACAATAGTCATGTACTCAACCGGCCACAACTATACAGCAAGAAAGCTACAAGGAGAATTGTTAGCAAATGACGTAAGAGCAGGATGCTGGGGAATAACACATTCTTCTAGGAAAGTCATGCTAAGAAGTTTTCATAAACATCATCATTTGCACTAAAGCCTTAAAGTATGAGTTAAGGAAGGAAAGGCATAATAAGTAGAATGAGTGAAAAGGCTGCGGTCATCAGAAACTCTCTCTGGACAATTTGATACAGGAGTGTTAGGGATGACCCAAAGGCTGAAACATCAAGGCTCTGAAAGTACAGGGTCAAAACATTTTCTAGCATATAAATACCAAAACCGAATAAACAGTGTTCTTTTCTCAAAGTGTTGTCATCAAAATGAACTGTCTTTGATTATATTCAGACCTTGAATCACCTTTTATACAGTTTAAAATTCTAGAAGTTGTGTATGACTGACCTTGGTTGGGTCAGGTGCCCACCTTTTCACCAGGGGAAAGATGCAAGTCCTTGATGAAAAGGCCCATTGATTTTACTACCTCTCTCCAATGGAGAACAGAAAGATGTCTGAAGAAAACTGGATGTGCCATAGTCCGAAAAAAAGACTCAATCAATAATTAGGATAAAAAACACAAACACCCGATTCCTCGGAAGAAGTCAAGCTAGCGCTCATATTCTCTTGCCTCATATCATTCCCTTGTCACGCAGCTTAGGAATGTGAACAACTGCTGAGATGGGTAAGGTCACTGTTTTATCTTTGGTGTCTATAATTCCTCACTCCGAACATACTGATAGAAAAAGGGTTCATGTCTACAGTATAGAGTCACGAAAGGGTGAGAGCTACACAAGTGTCCCTCAACCACTGAGATCTAGAATGGTTTTTCTCTTCTATTTGTTCCTTAATATATTGCTAGTGGAAAGGACAGAAAACACATGACTCAGGTTATGATAAATTATATAGATATATGCTGAGCAATGGTTACACTTTTTAGTTTTCCTGTTGGGATTAATTTTTCATCAATGGTCCAGGGAAATAAGTGATGATTGAGCCATTATTTTGCCAAGTTATTTGCTTCTCTTCTTATGCTGCCTTTAAATGAACTTCTGTCTCTAGGAAGTTTTACCCTCTCCTGATACCTGGTAGAATGTTTTATCATCTGATGTGTTGGATTTAGATCAGTGTTTGGAAAAGGATGTGTCAAATGCAGCACTATTTGCACATGTCTGTTACGCTAATGCAGATTAACAATCCAAGATCATAGTACCTAAGTCACATTTCTGCTGGTATGTCCAAGGCTATGGACAATTCAGTTTAGTTCAGTTCAGTCATTTAGTTACGTCCGACTCTTTGCAACCCCATGGACTGCAGCATGCCAGGCTTTCCTGTCCTCCACTATCTCCCAGAGCTTGCTCAAACTCATGTCCATTGACTCGGTGATGCCATCTAACCATCTTATGCTCTGTCGTCTCCTTCTCCTTTTGCCTTCTATTTTTGCCAGCATCAGGCTCTTTTCCAATGAGTTGTCTCTTCACATCAGGTGGCCAAAGTATTAGAGCTTCAGCATCAGTCCTTCCAATGAATATTCAGGGGTGATTTCCTTTGGGATTGATTGGTTTGATTTCGTTTCATCCCAAGGGATTCTCAAGAGTCTTCTCCAACACCACAGTTCAAAGGCATCAATTCTTTGTTGCTCAGCCTTCTTTATGGTCCAGCTCTTACATCCATATATGGTTACTGGGAAAACCATACTTTGACTAGATATACCCCTGCCAAAGTGATCCCCTGTCAAAGTGATTTTTAATGTACTGCCTAGGTTTGTCATAGATTTTCTTCCAAGGAGCAAGCATCTTTTAAAAATGTCATGGCTGCAGTCACCATCCACAGTGATTTTGGAGCCCAGGAAAATAAAGCTTGTCACTGTTTCCATCGTTTGCCCATCCATTTGTCATGAAGTGATGGGACCAGATGCTATGATACTCATTTTTTGAATGCTGAATTTTAGGCCAGCCCCCTGAGCTCTTTAAAGGACAGAAAACACATGACTCAGGTTATGATAAATTATATAGAAAATATGCTGAGCAATGGTTACACTTTTTAGTTTTCCTGTTGGGATTAATTTTTCATCAATGGTCCAGGGAAATAAGTGATGATTGAGCCATTATTTTGCCAAGTTATTTGCTTCTCTTCTTATGCTGCCTTTAAATGAACTTCTGTCTCTAGGAAGTTTTACCCTCTCCTGATACCTGGTAGAATGTTTTATCATCTGATGTGTTGGATTTAGATCAGTGTTTGGAAAAGGATGTGTCAAATGCAGCACTATTTGCACATGTCTGTTACGCTAATGCAGATTAACAATCCAAGATCATAGTACCTAAGTCACATTTCTGCTGGTATGTCCAAGGCTATGGACAATTCAGTTTAGTTCAGTTCAGTCATTTAGTTACGTCCGACTCTTTGCAACCCCATGGACTGCAGCATGCCAGGCTTTCCTGTCCTCCACTATCTCCCAGAGCTTGCTCAAACTCATGTCCATTGACTCGGTGATGCCATCTAACCATCTTATGCTCTGTCGTCTCCTTCTCCTTTTGCCTTCTATTTTTGCCAGCATCAGGCTCTTTTCCAATGAGTTGTCTCTTCACATCAGGTGGCCAAAGTATTAGAGCTTCAGCATCAGTCCTTCCAATGAATATTCAGGGGTGATTTCCTTTGGGATTGATTGGTTTGATTTCGTTTCATCCCAAGGGATTCTCAAGAGTCTTCTCCAACACCACAGTTCAAAGGCATCAATTCTTTGTTGCTCAGCCTTCTTTATGGTCCAGCTCTTACATCCATATATGGTTACTGGGAAAACCATACTTTGACTAGATATACCCCTGCCAAAGTGATCCCCTGTCAAAGTGATTTTTAATGTACTGCCTAGGTTTGTCATAGATTTTCTTCCAAGGAGCAAGCATCTTTTAAAAATGTCATGGCTGCAGTCACCATCCACAGTGATTTTGGAGCCCAGGAAAATAAAGCTTGTCACTGTTTCCATCGTTTGCCCATCCATTTGTCATGAAGTGATGGGACCAGATGCTATGATACTCATTTTTTGAATGCTGAATTTTAGGCCAGCTTTTTCAATCTCCTCTTTCATCTTCATCAAGAGGCTCTTTACTTCCTCTTCTGCCATAAGGGTGATGTCAGCTACATACCTGAGGTTATTGATATTTCTCCCAGCAATCTTGATTTCAGTTTGTTCTTCATCCAGGGAAGCATTTTGCATGATGTACTCTGCATATAAATTAAATAAGCAGGGTGACAATATACAGCCTTGGCATACTCCTTTCCCAAACTTGGAACCAGTCTCCCCTTGATAAGTATTTATAATAAATACATGAAGTTATAGGTTTATTGGATATTACTAGAGTTTGTTTCTATATTCTTTCTTGTCATTGTGTCAATGTGTCATTGTGTCACAGCATAAACTATTAAAAGCAGTTCTGACTGTACAGAATAGAAGCTGTTGGGATAACTTTGATATGTGATAAACATAAGTATAAAAATCACCTATTTTAAAAGAAAAATGAGATAGCCCCAGTATTAATAAGAGGAGAAACTTAAGCAAAACTCTTAAACTCCCAAATAACTTTTTTTTTTAAAGATTTATTTATTTATTTATTTTGGGCGGGGGTCGGGTTGGGGAGGGAGGGGAGCAGGAGGGCCACTTCTATTGGTCCTTCGTTTCTCTATGTTCATCTGTCTTTGTTCTTTGGCTCCTGTGGGCCTCCCATCGCAGTGGCATCTGTTGCAGAGCGCCAGCTCTGGGCGCATGCGCTCCAGAGCTCCGGCTCGGTGATTGGACACATCGGTCCAGCCGCTCCGCAGCATGTGGGATCTTCCCAGGCCAGGGATCGAACCGGCGCCCCTTGCACTGCAAGGCGGTGTCCTTATCCACTGGACCACCAGGGGAAGCCCCAAAATAACTTATAACTATAAGAATTTCTCTTAATGTTAAAGAAAGGGTTTCATGAAACCTTTGAGGCAAGAACAGAAAACAGAGGGTAATTAATCGGTATTATAATTTATTCAAAGTTGTAAATAAAAAGGCATTGAAATCTTCATACAGAGGGCATTCTCTACATTCAAGAACCACGTGTTTTCATATATTTGTGTCTTTCATCTATTAGTTCCCCTAAAACCTGCATTACACCACCCATGATGTTGCTTTAGAATATTTCAACAAGAGAGATGTGGCATTATGTATTCCCATAATTTATGTTAAATAAGTCTTTCAAAAAGGAGCATTGGGATGTCAGCTACATACCTGAGGTTATTGATATTTCTCCCAGCAATCTTGATTTCAGTTTGTTCTTCATCCAGGGAAGCATTTTGCATGATGTACTCTGCATATAAATTAAATAAGCAGGGTGACAATATACAGCCTTGGCATACTCCTTTCCCAAACTTGGAACCAGTCTCCCCTTGATAAGTATTTATAATAAATACATGAAGTTATAGGTTTATTGGATATTACTAGAGTTTGTTTCTATATTCTTTCTTGTCATTGTGTCAATGTGTCATTGTGTCACAGCATAAACTATTAAAAGCAGTTCTGACTGTACAGAATAGAAGCTGTTGGGATAACTTTGATATGTGATAAACATAAGTATAAAAATCACCTATTTTAAAAGAAAAATGAGATAGCCCCAGTATTAATAAGAGGAGAAACTTAAGCAAAACTCTTAAACTCCCAAATAACTTTTTTTTTTTAAGATTTATTTATTTATTTATTTTGGGCGGGGGTCGGGTTGGGGAGGGAGGGGAGCAGGAGGGCCACTTCTATTGGTCCTTCGTTTCTCTATGTTCATCTGTCTTTGTTCTTTGGCTCCTGTGGGCCTCCCATCGCAGTGGCATCTGTTGCAGAGCGCCAGCTCTGGGCGCATGCGCTCCAGAGCTCCGGCTCGGTGATTGGACACATCGGTCCAGCCGCTCCGCAGCATGTGGGATCTTCCCAGGCCAGGGATCGAACCGGCGCCCCTTGCACTGCAAGGCGGTGTCCTTATCCACTGGACCACCAGGGGAAGCCCCAAAATAACTTATAACTATAAGAATTTCTCTTAATGTTAAAGAAAGGGTTTCATGAAACCTTTGAGGCAAGAACAGAAAACAGAGGGTAATTAATCGGTATTATAATTTATTCAAAGTTGTAAATAAAAAGGCATTGAAATCTTCATACAGAGGGCATTCTCTACATTCAAGAACCACGTGTTTTCATATATTTGTGTCTTTCATCTATTAGTTCCCCTAAAACCTGCATTACACCACCCATGATGTTGCTTTAGAATATTTCAACAAGAGAGAGTGTGGCATTATGTATTCCCATAATTTATGTTAAATAAGTCTTTCAAAAAAGGAGCTGATCCAAGTAGTATGCAATATTGCTTGTTAACAAGGTAGGAATCAGTTGGTATGAACTTCATATTCTGTATCTATTTTCATAATTTTAGTTGTAATTAAATACACATTGGGTTCTAATGATGCTAAACACTGGTTGTGGTGAAGAAGCTATTAATGCCTTCAAGATTCTCCTAACATAGAAAGTTAAAAACACAGACAACTCTACTGAAGAGCAATGGACAGTAAAGAGACCAAACATGGAAATTAAAATAGACCATGGTTCCAAAAAGATTAGTGTTGGAGTACAGGTCATTTTAAAATTTCATGTCGGGTCCACCATACACTCAGTGGTAAAGAGCCTTTTAGGGGACACCTGTTTGTACAAACTACAAATTTTCTGATGTTTCTGGTGACAGCACCATGGTTTTCCATTTGGAACCTATGTTACCCAACTCTCAATCTCTGTGCTTCTGGAGGGGCTGGGCATGCATTATGGAATGATCGGTGCAAGGAGAGTCATGCTACAAACCAGAGACAAGGAGATCTAGTTCCATATGCCATGTGTGGAGATACTGGAAGAGAAATAAATCTTTCTTCTAACCAAAGGTACAAGCAGTATGATGACAGAAAACTGGGAGTTGCCGGTTCATACCTTGGAATATTTACCACAGAAAAAGGAGTAGAGTTAAGAGATAGAGAGCAGGTCCTAAGTATATCATTTGAGTGCAGTTTTTAGTTATTCTTATTTCGTCTAGTTAGTCTTATCTCTTTCAGTGTCATACCTGCCCTTTGGGGAGTTACTAATGAGTGAAGAGCTAAATAAAAATCAGAAAATATATAATAAAAGAAAGCACAAAGGTCAAGGTATATTTACTAAATTTTTGAAAATTTTATAAAAGTATCAAACTACAATGTAACATTAATTACTGATGCTAATTTTGTCTTTATTGTCATGTTTAAAGTGTTGTCCAAAAAGTGTTAAGTCTTGATGCTTTTAAATTTTTGTCTTTCATCTATTAGTTCCTAAACCTGCATTACACCACCCATGATGTTGCTTTAGAATATTTCAACAAGAGAGTGTGGAATTATGTATTCCCATAATTTATGTTAAATAAGTCTTTCAAAAAAGGAGCTGATCCAAGTAGTATGCAATATTGCTTGTTAACAAGGTAGGAATCAGTTGGTATGAACTTCATATTCTGTATCTATTTTCATAATTTTAGTTGTAATTAAATACACATTGGGTTCTAATGATGCTAAACACTGGTTGTGGTGAAGAAGCTATTAATGCCTTCAAGATTCTCCTAACATAGAAAGTTAAAAACACAGACAACTCTACTGAAGAGCAATGGACAGTAAAGAGACCAAACATGGAAATTAAAATAGACCATGGTTCCAAAAAGATTAGTGTTGGAGTACAGGTCATTTTAAAATTTCATGTCGGGTCCACCATACACTCAGTGGTAAAGAGCCTTTTAGGGGACACCTGTTTGTACAAACTACAAATTTTCTGATGTTTCTGGTGACAGCACCATGGTTTTCCATTTGGAACCTATGTTACCCAACTCTCAATCTCTGTGCTTCTGGAGGGGCTGGGCATGCATTATGGAATGATCGGTGCAAGGAGAGTCATGCTACAAACCAGAGACAAGGAGATCTAGTTCCATATGCCATGTGTGGAGATACTGGAAGAGAAATAAATCTTTCTTCTAACCAAAGGTACAAGCAGTATGATGACAGAAAACTGGGAGTTGCCGGTTCATACCTTGGAATATTTACCACAGAAAAAGGAGTAGAGTTAAGAGATAGAGAGCAGGTCCTAAGTATATCATTTGAGTGCAGTTTTTAGTTATTCTTATTTCGTCTAGTTAGTCTTATCTCTTTCAGTGTCATACCTGCCCTTTGGGGAGTTACTAATGAGTGAAGAGCTAAATAAAAATCAGAAAATATATAATAAAAGAAAGCACAAAGGTCAAGGTATATTTACTAAATTTTTGAAAATTTTATAAAAGTATCAAACTACAATGTAACATTAATTACTGATGCTAATTTTTGTCTTTATTGTCATGTTTAAAGTGTTGTCCAAAAAAGTGTTAAGCTCTTGCATTGCTGGTGGGAATGTAAATTGATACAGCTGCTATGGAGGACAGTATGAAGATTCCTTAAAAAACTAAAAATAGAAGCACCATACGACCCAACAATCCCACTCTTAGGCTTATACCCTGATGAAATCAAATCTGAAAGAAGCACCTGTACCCCAATGTTCATTGCAGCTCTCTATACAACAGCTAGGACATGGAAGCAACCTAGATGTCCATCGACGAATGAATGGATAAAAAAAACTCTGGTACATATATACAATGGAGTACTTCTCAGCTGTAAAAAGAAATGCAGAAGAATCAGACCTAATGAGGTGGTTGGATCTAGACCCTATCATAAGAAGTGAAGTAAGTCAAAAAGAGAAAGACAAGTACAGGATACTAACACATACATGTGGAATCTAGTAAGAGGGTAATGGTAACACACACAGTGAAGCAATAGAAAAACAAACATAGAGAACAGACGTATGGACATTATGGGGAATGAACAGTAGGTGGGAGGCGTAGAGGGAGTAACATGGAAACCTATACTATCATATGTGAAAAAGATAGCTATTGTCATTGCGCTGTAGGAATAGGGGATCCTGCTGGGGCGTGGTACGATGACCTGGAGGGGTGGGATGGTGGGGACTGAGAGAGGGTGGAGGAGGGAGGGGGCCAGGGATGTAGATATACATATGACTAATCTGGGATTATACATATCTGTAAACAACAAAACTCTGTAAAAATAAAAAGTAAAATTTTAAAAAAAGACATAGGTTCAATCCCTAGGTCAGCAAGATTCCCTGGAGGAAGGCATGGCAGCCAACTCTGGTATTCTTGCCTAAAGAATCCCATGGACAGAGGAGCCTGGCAGGCTATGGTCCATAGGGTTGCAAATAGTTGGATAAGACTGAAGTGATATAGAAGAATTAGTTTTGACTTTAAAATATCCTAGTGATAAGTTCCTGAGTTCAAGTGTCATACCTGCCCTTTGGGGAGTTACTAATGAGTGAAGAGCTAAATAAAAATCAGAAAATATATAATAAAAGAAAGCACAAAGGTCAAGGTATATTTACTAAATTTTTGAAAATTTTATAAAAGTATCAAACTACAATGTAACATTAATTACTGATGCTAATTTTTGTCTTTATTGTCATGTTTAAAGTGTTGTCCAAAAAAGTGTTAAGCTCTTGCATTGCTGGTGGGAATGTAAATTGATACAGCTGCTATGGAGGACAGTATGAAGATTCCTTAAAAAACTAAAAATAGAAGCACCATACGACCCAACAATCCCACTCTTAGGCTTATACCCTGATGAAATCAAATCTGAAAGAAGCACCTGTACCCCAATGTTCATTGCAGCTCTCTATACAACAGCTAGGACATGGAAGCAACCTAGATGTCCATCGACGAATGAATGGATAAAAAAAACTCTGGTACATATATACAATGGAGTACTTCTCAGCTGTAAAAAGAAATGCAGAAGAATCAGACCTAATGAGGTGGTTGGATCTAGACCCTATCATAAGAAGTGAAGTAAGTCAAAAAGAGAAAGACAAGTACAGGATACTAACACATACATGTGGAATCTAGTAAGAGGGTAATGGTAACACACACAGTGAAGCAATAGAAAAACAAACATAGAGAACAGACGTATGGACATTATGGGGAATGAACAGTAGGTGGGAGGCGTAGAGGGAGTAACATGGAAACCTATACTATCATATGTGAAAAAGATAGCTATTGTCATTGCGCTGTAGGAATAGGGGATCCTGCTGGGGCGTGGTACGATGACCTGGAGGGGTGGGATGGTGGGGACTGAGAGAGGGTGGAGGAGGGAGGGGGCCAGGGATGTAGATATACATATGACTAATCTGGGATTATACATATCTGTAAACAACAAAACTCTGTAAAAATAAAAAGTAAAATTTTAAAAAAAGACATAGGTTCAATCCCTAGGTCAGCAAGATTCCCTGGAGGAAGGCATGGCAGCCAACTCTGGTATTCTTGCCTAAAGAATCCCATGGACAGAGGAGCCTGGCAGGCTATGGTCCATAGGGTTGCAAATAGTTGGATAAGACTGAAGTGATATAGAAGAATTAGTTTTGACTTTAAAATATCCTAGTGATAAGTTCCTGAGTTTCTGCAGATCTCTTGAATCCCTACTATAGACTGCATTTCTTTTACTAACTTTCAGCTGAATATAGTATTTCATTGACTGTCAATAGCCATCAATCAGATGAGTTGCACACCTAGCCCACCTTTCCCAAGGTACAAATCTTTGAGGCACTTCATGCAGGCCCCTCTTACAGTCTGATGACACACAAAGCACTGGGGAAGTATTTTGCTAGATTATATAAACTCTTTCACTAAAATCATTCAAATTCTATACACTCCAGTCTTCCTTGAGTCTTAACTAGCCTTCACAGAAACACAGTGGCTCCAGCAGCCAATTAAAAAGTATATATTTTAGTTATAAAAACTGAAATGTATTTCATTTGACAATGTAACAGGCATTGTTTTAAATGCTAAACATGTTTAATTCATTTACCAGGCAGCATATACCAGGTGTCATACTCAAGAGCCCAATTTCTGAAGCGAGACTGCCTGAGTTCAAATAATTCTGCCACTTACAGACTTGCAAGTGGCCTTGGGGATAAGTTACCTCATTCATTAAGTGGGATTAATAATAGCAATGTTTGTCATAAAAATTAAATGTGTTAATACTTGGAAGGAACTTTGACTACTCCTTGGACTCTAGGAAGTACTACATAAGCATGCTACATGGAATTTTGATTTTAAATGGGTTTGAATTCTGGCATTTTACCCATCTTATAGATGAGGAAACTGAGATAAGTACAGTCTAAAAGCTTGATCAAAGATATATAGCTGGTAAGTGGTAAAGCCAACTTCCCTAAATGAGGTGTCGTGTGTGTGTGTGTGTCTGTACCTGTACTCACATAAATCTGTGGTCTCAAAAATGAGTATAAAATAAATGATATTTTTAAATGGCTAAGAATTTTCTAAATATTTTGAAAAATATCCTATTAGACTTCTAGTTAACTAGATGTCCAGTAGACAGAAAGTTAAACACAAGCAAACCAACAAATATAGTCAAATTACTGAAAACCAAAGGATATATTTGATTTTCAATAATTTAGAGGAAATAATTTTAAAAGAATATGAAGGAAAATATATAGGAGAACACATATATAGGAAAACAGTAATAAGAATAACCACTGACTTCTCATCTGAGACAATTCAAATGAGATAAAAAAAATAAGAAGATATATATAAACTGTCTAGAAAAATGTCTATGGGGCTTCCCTGGTGGTTCAGTGGGTAAACAGTTCGCCTTGCAGTGCAAAGGGTGCCGGTTCGATCCCTGGCCCAGGAAGATCCCATATGTCTCAGAGCAGCTGGCCCAGTGTGTCCAAATTATGAGCCAGCACTCTGGAGCACATGTACCCAGAGCTGGTGCTCTGCAACAAGAGAGGCCACCGCGATGGAAGGCCCACACAGGCCAAAGAATTAAGATAGATGAAGGTAAATAAATGAAGGACCAATAAGAGAGACCAAAATTTAAAAAAAAAAAAGAAAAAAAAACAACAAAAATGTCTACGAATAATTTTATATTCAGTGAAAATGTCTTTCAAATAGGAAGACAAAATACACACATTTTCAGATAAAAAAGCTGAAAGAATGAATGACAGAAGATTTGCACGTCAAGAAACATTAAAGGATGCTTGTCACACTAAAGCAAAATGATACCATATGAAAACTAAAAGGAATAAAACAGGAACTCACCAAAGGAAAAAAGAGTACCAAAAATGGAAATTTCTGGGTAAATACAAAGCTTCTTCTTTTGTCTTATAATTTAAAAGACTCAAATATTTAAAATAATATAATAATAATGTAATACTTTTATCAAAAAAGGATGAAAATGGAAGAAAAATAAAAATAAACAGAAAAAAGTCACGAGGTGGTAGGTATAATATCAGGCATACCAAAACTGAACAAACTGATCATTCCAAATTATAGACAGATTGTCTTACTTTTATTAAAAAAAAAAAAAAAGGACATCAAAACAATTTGCTATTTAAAAGACAGGCATTAAACTTTAAAAGTATGCCAAATGATATGCAATGCAAACATTAATCCTGAAAAAGCAGAAGTGATTGGGTTAATGTCAGATGAACTGTATACTTGAGTCTTAAAGAATTGTGCAAAGATGAGAGAACGTTCATAATGATAAAAAGGTCATTTAATCAAAAAGACATAAATTTCAAAATATGGATGCACACTTTATATTACCAATAACCAATGAAAATGAATCCAGGTGCATCTGGCGCACTCTGTGGATTTGTGTCACAGCTGAGAAATCCTGAATCGATTAAACTTCAGTCTTTCATAATGGGCAGCAGAGAAATCTACCCAGTCTTTGTCCAAAGAGGGATGTTATATTTAGTATTCTGAAAGGACAACCAATCCTGCCCACTGTTCTGTTTATAGATATATCCTTGCAAATATAGGCATAGATGTCCAGAGATGTAAGACTGACCTGTGGATAGAATGTCTCCCAACAGTAAGTATAAATGTGGGAACAGATATGAATCCGCTGACAAGGCTCTTACATTTCACTGTATGTAAGTGACAGTTTCGTTATGAAATACAACAAAGTCACTTCCAAAATACTAGTTTTATGTCTTTCTAAACTACTGCGAGGAATTGTAATAAGAAAATGTAAAATATCTACTGACCATACTATAATATATTTGGGAGTGGGGTTCTGACTACTTGGGAAATAGCTGAGAAAAGAGTTTGCATTTAAAATAAATACTCCATGAGAACTCATTGAGTGCAAAAACCACCATTGCTGCAGGTCTCTATGTAGATTGTGTTCCAGTATTAGACACAGTAAGTGGGATCACAGTAATGTAGGCATCCAAGCGACCTGCCATGGAATTCTCCGCCTATTTTCTCAAAACTTTTCAGAGGGGAAAATCGAGGTGTTGATGGGAAATCACAGCTACAGTGATAATATACTTTTGTCCACACTTGGTTGGTTTTAGATAAAGTACACACTATTTTATTATCTATTCCATACAAAATGTAAGAAAAATGAGGAAGTGACTAGGTGGCATTTTTTAAGTTATAAAGATCATAGGTGGAAAGACCTGAAATCAAGTCTGCAGTGAGAAGACCTGGGGAAAACTTACCGGCAAAACTATGCCAAATGATATGCAATGCAAACATTAATCCTGAAAAAGCAGAAGTGATTGGGTTAATGTCAGATGAACTGTATACTTGAGTCTTAAAGAATTGTGCAAAGATGAGAGAACGTTCATAATGATAAAAAGGTCATTTAATCAAAAAGACATAAATTTCAAAATATGGATGCACACTTTATATTACCAATAACCAATGAAAATGAATCCAGGTGCATCTGGCGCACTCTGTGGATTTGTGTCACAGCTGAGAAATCCTGAATCGATTAAACTTCAGTCTTTCATAATGGGCAGCAGAGAAATCTACCCAGTCTTTGTCCAAAGAGGGATGTTATATTTAGTATTCTGAAAGGACAACCAATCCTGCCCACTGTTCTGTTTATAGATATATCCTTGCAAATATAGGCATAGATGTCCAGAGATGTAAGACTGACCTGTGGATAGAATGTCTCCCAACAGTAAGTATAAATGTGGGAACAGATATGAATCCGCTGACAAGGCTCTTACATTTCACTGTATGTAAGTGACAGTTTCGTTATG
Organism: Tragulus kanchil; assembly: GCA_022376925.1. NCBI lineage: Eukaryota > Metazoa > Chordata > Mammalia > Artiodactyla > Tragulidae > Tragulus > Tragulus kanchil. Next base: position 74,904,072 of record JAIOJX010000025.1, read on the forward strand.
AAATACAACAAAGTCACTTCCAAAATACTAGTTTTATGTCTTTCTAAACTACTGCGAGGAATTGTAATAAGAAAATGTAAAATATCTACTGACCATACTATAATATATTTGGGAGTGGGGTTCTGACTACTTGGGAAATAGCTGAGAAAAGAGTTTGCATTTAAAATAAATACTCCATGAGAACTCATTGAGTGCAAAAACCACCATTGCTGCAGGTCTCTATGTAGATTGTGTTCCAGTATTAGACACAGTAAGTGGGATCACAGTAATGTAGGCATCCAAGCGACCTGCCATGGAATTCTCCGCCTATTTTCTCAAAACTTTTCAGAGGGGAAAATCGAGGTGTTGATGGGAAATCACAGCTACAGTGATAATATACTTTTGTCCACACTTGGTTGGTTTTAGATAAAGTACACACTATTTTATTATCTATTCCATACAAAAATGTAAGAAAAATGAGGAAGTGACTAGGTGGCATTTTTTTTAAGTTATAAAGATCATAGGTGGAAAGACCTGAAATCTGAGAGAACTGCTGCAGTGAGAAGACCTGGGGAAAACTTACCGGCAAAACTAATAGCACTCTACAGAATGAAGTCAGAAACAGAAAGACAAATATCACATATTAACACATACATGGAATCTAGAGGCATTCTAGACATGCCACATTATCTTAGAATCCAGACATGTTTTCTATCAGAGATCCACAGCGAGTTACATACACCAATAAGTGCCACATATTAAATAAGTGGACTTGATTTATGTTTAGCAACTTTCAACTGGAAAAAGTCTTGGCTAATATACCCATAAACACCCACACTCAAACTCTCATTTACTCTTTTTTTTTTTTTTAAACATTTATTTATTTATTATTTTTTGGGGGGGGGGGGGGGGGGGGGGATGGGTGGGCCACTTCTATTGGTCTTTCATTTCTCTATTTTCATCCGTCTTTGTTGTTCTTTGGCTCTTGTGGGCCTCCCATCGCGGTGGCCTCTGTTGTTGCAGAGCACTGGCTCTGGGCGCATGTGCTCCAGAGCTCCGGCTCGGTAATTGGACACATCAGTCCATCCGTTCCGCGACACGTGAGATCTTCCCAGGCCAGGGATCGAACCGACGCCCCTTGCACTGCAAGGCGGTGTCCTTACCCACTGGACCACCAGGGAAGCCCAAACTCTCATTTACTCTTGCCTTGATGCTTAAGCGGAAAAATCAAGGAAGTCCTTAGGAAGTCCCCAGTGACCACAGCTGTTGACTCATCTAACATATATAGTTCCAACATTGGAAGAACAGCCTTGAATGCTTCTGAGCCTAAGCTGATGGTTCTGGAGCTTCTACAGAATGCAGAGACAGAGAGGAGGCATCCCCTTCAAGTGTAATCCATCTCCATGTGAAATAAATGCCAGGATTGGCCTGGGCTTCTAAAATTACAGTTCTTGAGAGACACATCTGTTTCAGTTCACCTACAAAGACTTTTAAAGGGTAAACCTGCTGCAGCAATGGCTTCGTTAAAGCACATGCTAGTATCATCTGCCTTAAATTGAACTCCCAATCCACTGTTCTTGCCTCTTAGAATTCTGATGGTAAATTGTTACCCCAGTCAATATCCTGGTAAATGCTGACAACTTAAATTATCACCAGTATAACATTAATTCCTTTGTACACAGTCTTTCTACTGGCTATAATACAAAAACTGGCTTAATTTTTGCACTTGAAATTGTGATATCTAGTTGCTGTTCTTATGTCTTCTTCCTCTTCCAATGAAGTCAGAAACAGAAAGACAAATATCACATATTAACACATACATGGAATCTAGAGGCATTCTAGACATGCCACATTATCTTAGAATCCAGACATGTTTTCTATCAGAGATCCACAGCGAGTTACATACACCAATAAGTGCCACATATTAAATAAGTGGACTTGATTTATGTTTAGCAACTTTCAACTGGAAAAAGTCTTGGCTAATATACCCATAAACACCCACACTCAAACTCTCATTTACTCTTTTTTTTTTTTTTAAACATTTATTTATTTATTATTGTGTGGGGGGTTGGGGAGGGAGGGGGATGGGTGGGCCACTTCTATTGGTCTTTCCTTTCTATATTTTCATCCGTCTTTGTTGTTCTTTGGCTCTTGTGGGCCTCCCATCGCGGTGGCCTCTGTTGTTGCAGAGCACTGGCTCTGGGCGCATGTGCTCCAGAGCTCCGGCTCGGTAATTGGACACATCAGTCCATCCGTTCCGCGACACGTGAGATCTTCCCAGGCCAGGGATCGAACCGGCGCCCTTGCACTGCAAGGCGGTGTCCTTACCCACTGGACCACCAGGGAAGCCCAAACTCTCATTTACTCTTGCCTTGATGCTTAAGCGGAAAAATCAAGGAAGTCCTTAGGAAGTCCCCAGTGACCACAGCTGTTGACTCATCTAACATATATAGTTCCAACATTGGAAGAACAGCCTTGAATGCTTCTGAGCCTAAGCTGATGGTTCTGGAGCTTCTACAGAATGCAGAGACAGAGAGGAGGCATCCCCTTCAAGTGTAATCCATCTCCATGTGAAATAAATGCCAGGATTGGCCTGGGCTTCTAAAATTACAGTTCTTGAGAGACACATCTGTTTCAGTTCACCTACAAAGACTTTTAAAGGGTAAACCTGCTGCAGCAATGGCTTCGTTAAAGCACATGCTAGTATCATCTGCCTTAAATTGAACTCCCAATCCACTGTTCTTGCCTCTTAGAATTCTGATGGTAAATTGTTACCCCAGTCAATATCCTGGTAAATGCTGACAACTTAAATTATCACCAGTATAACATTAATTCCTTTGTACACAGTCTTTCTACTGGCTATAATACAAAAACTGGCTTAATTTTTGCACTTGAAATTGTGATATCTAGTTGCTGTTCTTATGTCTTCTTCCTCTTCCAATATTCATGCCCATACCTTTTCAATAAATTTAAAAGTCTTTTAAATTTATACCTCCATTTCTGGCTTCAGTGCTAATATATGGGACCAGATATCTAGTGACTCATTCAACTTCTTTACCTAGATGCATTAAATTTAGTTCAATACTCAACATGCACATAATCATAACATGCACCACATTATAATCTCCTTCCCTTGATGTATGTCGTGTTGATTTTATCTCTTAAATAACTTTTCTGTCTTTATTTTTGTAACCATCAACCTGGTTCAATTACAAATAGCTTTTATCTGCATTTCTGTGGTATCCCTGTAACTGCCCTAAATGAAATTATCCTATTCCGTTCCAAATATTACTCCATATTCCAATAAATAATAATTTAAAATTTGACCTAATCATTCTGATTCCACACTTAAAAGTCTACTGATAAATAGAGGCTCATAAGTTTTCACAGAAATGTAAAAATCCTAAGCATGCTCCCTGAGGACCTGCATAATCCATCTCTTACCTTCTAATTCAGTCACACATCACATCTCTCTCCCTCCCATTAATTCCTTTGTATACATTCTTTCTGCTGGCTATAACACAAAAACTTGCTTCATTTTTGAACTTAAATTGTGATATCTAGTTGCTGTTCATATGTCTTCTTCCTCTTCCAGTATCCATGCCTGTACCTTTTCAATAAATTTAAAAGTCTTTTAAATTTATACCTCCATTTCTGGCTTCAGTGCTAATATATGGGACCAGATATCTAGTGACTCATTCAACTTCTTTACCTAGATGCATTAAATTTAGTTCAATACTCAACATGCACATAATCATAACATGCACCACATTATAATCTCCTTCCCTTGATGTATGTCGTGTTGATTTTATCTCTTAAATAACTTTTCTGTCTTTATTTTTGTAACCATCAACCTGGTTCAATTACAAATAGCTTTTATCTGCATTTCTGTGGTATCCCTGTAACTGCCCTAAATGAAATTATCCTATTCCGTTCCAAATATTACTCCATATTCCAATAAATAATAATTTAAAATTTGACCTAATCATTCTGATTCCACACTTAAAAGTCTACTGATAAATAGAGGCTCATAAGTTTTCACAGAAATGTAAAAATCCTAAGCATGCTCCCTGAGGACCTGCATAATCCATCTCTTACCTTCTAATTCAGTCACACATCACATCTCTCTCCCTCCCATTAATTCCTTTGTATACATTCTTTCTGCTGGCTATAACACAAAAACTTGCTTCATTTTTGAACTTAAATTGTGATATCTAGTTGCTGTTCATATGTCTTCTTCCTCTTCCAGTATCCATGCCTGTACCTTTTCAATACAAGCATTCAAACTCAGAACTAGGTGAAAATTTACCTTCCGAGTGAGATATGATGGGAATGTTTCACAGATAGATATAGGAAGAATTTGAATTGAGGTTTGATACCTTGTCTTGATGAGACAGAAATTTTCTTAGCGACTGGGAAGTATCAGTAATTATACTCACCTATAATATGTTTACTAAAATGGGTTGATATAACACACAAGACCCCCTCAAAAAAAAAAAAGTGTGTGAATAAGGAGTAAAAACCTGGACAAATTATTTAGCACTAAATCTGTCCTGAGGTAGGTTTTTAATATAGTATCCTTAAAATTTCCTGGATCCCATGCTATAAATCTTATCAGGAATCTTTCTAATTCCTTTACCAAGTGAGTCAGTATGTTTTATTTTTTTATTTTTTGTTGTGAGTCAATATTTTTAAAAATCATTTCTAATACATAAGATTCTATAAGAGGAAATCTAATCGAATGCAAGGAAAAGTAGTTCTCAGAATTTACTAAGAGATACTAAGAATCCTCTGGCTACTGCCATTACAAACACATGATTTTCCTAAAGTAATATGGGAGAGAAAATGTCAGAATTTTATAATAGACAAGGAAATCTTATCCTTTCTTCATCTTATCCTTTCTCTAGTCCTTCAAAAGTAGCCTAATATTTCTGTATCCCTTTGGAACATTTCATTTTTTTCTGACTACTAGTTAAAACCCTACCTAGCCTTCTGTCCAAATAATTCTATTACATGAAAAACTGAGATTTAATACTTTAAATTCGATGGTCATTAGACTAGAAAAATTGTCAGCTGGAAATCTGGCCTCTGTGTCCATCTGTGGAGAAAATCTCTGGTAATGTTACTGTACAACAGTGAAAGTCCAGAGGCAGACTACTCAAATTAACAGAAGAATGAGGACTCAAGCCGATTTTTTTAGTAGCACTCAATTTCTTCACAGATTAATGCATAATTAATTTCATTTGATGCGCTAAGGAGAGTCCATCTCAGTTATGATGTCTTCTACACTATTATCCTGGCACACTTGTTTGTGAATAGACCAACCTGATCAATAGGCAGAAAACATCCCAATTTCCTTGTGTATCTCAAACATGAAATATTTTCTCCATATAACACAAAAACTTGCTTCATTTTTGAACTTAAATTGTGATATCTAGTTGCTGTTCATATGTCTTCTTCCTCTTCCAGTATCCATGCCTGTACCTTTTCAATACAAGCATTCAAACTCAGAACTAGGTGAAAATTTACCTTCCGAGTGAGATATGATGGGAATGTTTCACAGATAGATATAGGAAGAATTTGAATTGAGGTTTGATACCTTGTCTTGATGAGACAGAAATTTTCTTAGCGACTGGGAAGTATCAGTAATTATACTCACCTATAATATGTTTACTAAAATGGGTTGATATAACACACAAGACCCCCTCAAAAAAAAAAAAGTGTGTGAATAAGGAGTAAAAACCTGGACAAATTATTTAGCACTAAATCTGTCCTGAGGTAGGTTTTTAATATAGTATCCTTAAAATTTCCTGGATCCCATGCTATAAATCTTATCAGGAATCTTTCTAATTCCTTTACCAAGTGAGTCAGTATGTTTTATTTTTTTATTTTTTGTTGTGAGTCAATATTTTTAAAAATCATTTCTAATACATAAGATTCTATAAGAGGAAATCTAATCGAATGCAAGGAAAAGTAGTTCTCAGAATTTACTAAGAGATACTAAGAATCCTCTGGCTACTGCCATTACAAACACATGATTTTCCTAAAGTAATATGGGAGAGAAAATGTCAGAATTTTATAATAGACAAGGAAATCTTATCCTTTCTTCATCTTATCCTTTCTCTAGTCCTTCAAAAGTAGCCTAATATTTCTGTATCCCTTTGGAACATTTCATTTTTTTCTGACTACTAGTTAAAACCCTACCTAGCCTTCTGTCCAAATAATTCTATTACATGAAAAACTGAGATTTAATACTTTAAATTCGATGGTCATTAGACTAGAAAAATTGTCAGCTGGAAATCTGGCCTCTGTGTCCATCTGTGGAGAAAATCTCTGGTAATGTTACTGTACAACAGTGAAAGTCCAGAGGCAGACTACTCAAATTAACAGAAGAATGAGGACTCAAGCCGATTTTTTTAGTAGCACTCAATTTCTTCACAGATTAATGCATAATTAATTTCATTTGATGCGCTAAGGAGAGTCCATCTCAGTTATGATGTCTTCTACACTATTATCCTGGCACACTTGTTTGTGAATAGACCAACCTGATCAATAGGCAGAAAACATCCCAATTTCCTTGTGTATCTCAAACATGAAATATTTTCTCCATATATAGATATAATTAGGAAATTTAGAAGACACAGTTGTGGGAAAATTTTCAAGAACTGAGTAAGAATTCAAAATGTTTGTGAACTGTATACAAGAAAGAAATAAAAAAGGAAGGAAAGAGAGGGAGGGAGAGAGAGAAGAGGAGAGGAAGCGAGAAAGGAAAAGAAAATAGAAAAAAGAAAGGAGAGGGAGGGATAGAGGGAAGAGGATAAGAAGAAAGAAAAAGAGAAAGATGCGTCCAGTCAGCATCTAGGATTTCTGTGATAATGATCTCTGGTAATACAAATTCTTTAACATCACGTGTTACAAATGATCTAATATGTTAGGTTAGTGCTTGGTCACTGATAAAGGAAGAGAAAGAATAAAACACATCAATCCTATCAGAGAGAAAATAAAGCTGGAATAGTCTACACTATTTCTCTGAGCCATTCAACATTTTTTTTAAATATTCTGATTCCAGATTTAATAAAATTTTATATTCAGAAACTGATGATTTTTAAACAGTTTCTTACCATTGAGAATACAGTATTAAAAACGCAATACTTCTTTGGATATATTTGTACAGGATGCTGAGGGTTTTTTGTTGGGTTTTTTTGTTTGTTTGTTTGTTTTTTAATATCTTTCTCAGTAGCTAGCTGAGGGGAGAGACAATAACCACTGATTTTTCTCCAAACATTCCCGGTTCCTGGACCTAGAAGTAGTTTTTATAACCTTGGGGGGAAAAAAAAGTCAGAACTTTCTTCCATTGGATTTAAAGGTTGGTCATGTGAAAGGGATCAGGAGAGCTGGGGGGAGAGAGGGAAGCAGGCTGGAATGTGCTTCAAAAACTGCAACTGTTATAGATGAGTCATGGCTGTGGGCTCGCGAGCTGGGGCAAGTTTTGTGCAGGCAGGGCTCATCCTTGAAGGGCTTACAAAATAAAGATAAATAAAATAAATCTGCTGCTGTAGACTAGACTCTATTTCAGGTTTAAAGAAAGAAAAAAAATGCTTTCATGTCTTTGTGTCAGCTGTGTTGAGACAATAATTTTTATTAAACGTGTATTTTAAGTGATCGTGGATGATTTGTCTATGCAAGTAGACAATAATTAGTTTCCTGACAAACATGCTCATTGAGCTTTCTCTAAACAGCAAAACCTCAATTAGCAGCAGCTGCTAATAAAACAGTGGAAACGCTGATAAAAGTCAACAGTCCTTTATCTGTTTTTGCTTGGAACTAAACGGGACAGTTCATGTTGTGCCTCGGAGCAGAATCTTTGTAATTAGTGGCCATTCCCTCCCTAACCCTCAACACATTCCAGGATTCCTTCCTGGAAAAGTCAACAAGGGAATCAGTATCCCTGCCCCGGTGGCAGCCGTGGTTCTCCCCCACGGCTTCCCTCTGCCCCCAATTCCCTCCCTGACAGTCTTCCCTTCACATGTATTATAGGGAATGAAGGAGAAAATGAAAACCACAGGGTTGCCTCTGAGACTCATGATCTTCTAGTGCCATCTATTGCCGCCCTTGTTTCTGACTTTCACAGACAGTTTTGTGGTTTCTTTGCTTTTTTTTTTTTTTTTTTTTAAGTCTAAGCAAACCAGGGCTTTTAAAAAAACCTTAAATACTTCCTTAAAATATTTGTTTCATTCTCATTGCATACGCAGTGACTTTCAGCAATGCTCTTTTGCTAAATAAATGAGGAAAACAAGATCCATTTACAATCTTGGTTTACAGTGGAACTGAAACAAGGTAATCCCAGTTCTGTTCCATTTCTAAAAAAATCCTCCCTTTAGATCCAAGGGATCAGGATGATTATCTCGATTCTTGAATCTGAAAGAATCAATCAGTATTTAATGGTTTAATCAGAATTGGCTCTACCCAGATATCTAAAAATATTGGTCAAGGAAAAATATCAAAACTGCTGCTCCTTATTTTTCAATTAAAAATGGAATTTTGGGTGCTTCCCCGGTGGTCCAGTTGGTAAAGAGTCTGCCTTGCAGTGCAAGGGGCACCGATTCGATCCCTGGCACGGGAGTATCCCACATGCCACAGAGCGGCTGGATCGGTGTGTCCAATTAGGAGCCAGCGCTCTGGACAGGAGGCCGACATAGGCCAGGGAACGAAGATGGAGCGTATGCACCCAGAGCCGGTGCTCTGTGACAGGAGGCCCACGTAGGCCAGGGAACAAAGATGGATGAAAATAAATAAATGAAAGACCAATAAGAGAGAGGCCAAAATTTTAAAATACATGGAATTTTTATCCAATACTGCCTAAGATTCTATAGCAGATAAATCCCTCTCTCCCATCTTGCCTATACTGGTTCTGCCAGCACTAGTATTTCATTTGTATAAATGAGAAAAGTAAAAATGAACCACTGTCTGATGCTTTGATTATTATAGGTGGTAATTCTGTTAAGCAGAACTAGTGTGACAACATTTCTAGGCTGGATTGTAAGATTGCCTGCCTAGAAACAGACACTGCTGGTTTAACAATCTACATTCTAGGGTTTAAGAACAAAAGGTACAAATTACATTTGCTTTCTGGCTTGATTTACTACTTAAACATTAAAATAAAGGAAGTCTCCCAGGTGGACTGCACGTGTTCAAAAGCTATCTGGCTGACATCGTATTTCCTGACTCCTCCTTAGCAATGTTTTCACAGCACATTCTGATCATGTCAAAACTGGCTATGATTCTTAACTGTTGATCAACTCCAAAGACTGAGGAATCTGTGGCTATTCTAAAAATGAGAAGAAAAGTAAATGCTTCCTTATTTTTAAAATATGATTCTCTCAGCCTGTGTTCTTTATTTGCTTTTTGTTTGTGTTGTTTTCATTTTTCCTTAATTGCCAAGGAAGGACTTGTACTCAGGGTTGTCATGGACAAAAAACATACAGAGTTAAACAGGTGAAAAAATCAGTGATCAAAAATAATTAAACATCCGATTTGGTGTCTGTGTGTGACAGAGATGGAGAGAAGACATGTTCTTAATATTCTGCCATTGTATCATCCAAGTAATTACAACTACTCAGGTTGCTAAATTTAGTGAATTTCCATCCTCTGCCAGCTTTTCTTTTTTTCCTTTCAAACTAGTTGAAAGAAAATATTAGGCTCTTGCTCAGAATCCAATACTTGAAACATGTTTCCCTAACCTAAAGAATGAAAACATTAAAATGACAATCTCTTATACTGTGCCCTAGAGAAAAATTAATAAGATTAAGAACAAGAAGTGGAAATTGTTTAGAAGTTGTGGCTATCTATTGTGCTGCTGTGGAAAAGAACAAAACAGAGCAAAAAGCACAAGATTTCATCAGATACCTCTGACTGCAAAAGGAAACTAATTATAGTATGAAGGGAAAATAAATCAGCTGCAAGTAGCAGCATTTGAACATTTTATTGAGGAACCAGAAGAGGGCGCCCATATCTTACAAATGATGGCCAATTTTTAGCAAATGGTAATTGTTTCATCAAAAAAAGAAAACAAGGGAGTTATCTCTAATATATCATAGTTCTCTAGCATTCTTTAAAGTATAAGCTGATAATATTTTATAATACCATAAAAACTAGGAATGTACAATTAATGTGTATAACTTCAGTGGTAGCTTGAAGGAATTAAGCTAAATCATTTTCTAAAAATAAATCACCAGGATTTTCAATGGTTTCAGGCTGAAAAAAGGATATAGAGGTGATATAATTTTCTTGCATTTGTTTTTCTTATCTGATTAAAAAGAAAAGCCATGACTAATTTCCAAAGTTAACTACTGAACTAAACAATTTGATTAAAGATAGTTTCTAGGAGTCTGAAAGGAATTCTCTTTCACCTGCTCCTTCTTCCTCAATAGTTCGATAGGCATATGCATACAAACATGTATGTATAAAAATATCTATAAATATATATATGCATATATAGACATGTGTAAGCTGCACACAAAAAATACGCAAAATTAGAAAGTATTAATAAGACAAGGTATTAGATTTCCTAAAAAGATTAAATACTCTAATTCTCAAATAGGAAAACATTTCACATGTGTTATCTTTGGTCCTCACAATAATTCTTGCAACTAAAATTTTAACCCCTCCTAATTTTACAAGTAAGCAATCTGAATATTAAATTGATTGTCATGATGTAAGTTTATTCAAAACATTGAAACATGAAAGAAATGCAATTTAAGAAAATAGAAAAGAAAAATGTCAATTTTGAACCTAGTAGGAAACAAGTGGAACCCTCATAGGGGTTAATTACAAATGAGTGAATATCAGTGGAAACCAATGGGGATTATGTAGGCATGCAGGGCTCCAAGGAATTGCTTAGAAGTTCCTGGAGCAGAGGAGAAAATATACAAGAACCTACCTTGAAGGATAGTGATGGTTCCACTAGGAGAAACAAGGGAACTTGCCTTTCTCTGATCTCCTTAAGAGTTACAACATTTTCCTTTTTTTTTTCTAGAGCAAAAAGCACAAGATTTCATCAGATACCTCTGACTGCAAAAGGAAACTAATTATAGTATGAAGGGAAAATAAATCAGCTGCAAGTAGCAGCATTTGAACATTTTATTGAGGAACCAGAAGAGGGCGCCCATATCTTACAAATGATGGCCAATTTTTAGCAAATGGTAATTGTTTCATCAAAAAAAGAAAACAAGGGAGTTATCTCTAATATATCATAGTTCTCTAGCATTCTTTAAAGTATAAGCTGATAATATTTTATAATACCATAAAAACTAGGAATGTACAATTAATGTGTATAACTTCAGTGGTAGCTTGAAGGAATTAAGCTAAATCATTTTCTAAAAATAAATCACCAGGATTTTCAATGGTTTCAGGCTGAAAAAAGGATATAGAGGTGATATAATTTTCTTGCATTTGTTTTTCTTATCTGATTAAAAAGAAAAGCCATGACTAATTTCCAAAGTTAACTACTGAACTAAACAATTTGATTAAAGATAGTTTCTAGGAGTCTGAAAGGAATTCTCTTTCACCTGCTCCTTCTTCCTCAATAGTTCGATAGGCATATGCATACAAACATGTATGTATAAAAATATCTATAAATATATATATGCATATATAGACATGTGTAAGCTGCACACAAAAAATACGCAAAATTAGAAAGTATTAATAAGACAAGGTATTAGATTTCCTAAAAAGATTAAATACTCTAATTCTCAAATAGGAAAACATTTCACATGTGTTATCTTTGGTCCTCACAATAATTCTTGCAACTAAAATTTTAACCCCTCCTAATTTTACAAGTAAGCAATCTGAATATTAAATTGATTGTCATGATGTAAGTTTATTCAAAACATTGAAACATGAAAGAAATGCAATTTAAGAAAATAGAAAAGAAAAATGTCAATTTTGAACCTAGTAGGAAACAAGTGGAACCCTCATAGGGGTTAATTACAAATGAGTGAATATCAGTGGAAACCAATGGGGATTATGTAGGCATGCAGGGCTCCAAGGAATTGCTTAGAAGTTCCTGGAGCAGAGGAGAAAATATACAAGAACCTACCTTGAAGGATAGTGATGGTTCCACTAGGAGAAACAAGGGAACTTGCCTTTCTCTGATCTCCTTAAGAGTTACAACATCCCTGTCTCAAATACAATTTCTTTTGTTTGGTTAGTTGGTTGGATTTGGGGTTTTGGTTCTTTTAGAGATATCAGGCTTCCAGAGTTAAGAGCAAAAGAGGGGAAAGTCAACTTGAGAAATGAATAGATTTCCAGTACAATAGTATTTTAATCAAATACCTAGAGTGCGCCACAAAAATGTAACTAAATACTTCCATTAATGTTATTTATTTTATCCTTAAAATATTCCTGCTAAAGTAATACTGTTATTGTCTTTTTGCAGGAGTGGAAACTGTGACAGGTGTATTTTCTAGTTTCTTCAGGGTCCTATGTGTACTGAGTGGCAGAGGAGGCATTTTGATTAGATCTGTTTGACATGAAAACTCCTTTTTAAATTACTATGAGTGAAGGCTGTTATTAGAATCCTTAGTATAAATCCTACCTTAGTTACTGAATAACTCTGTGAACTTGAGCAAGAAGTCACTTAACTTCTGAAAGTCTTGTCTTCATTTGCATGGTAGTCATTCTTATGTACCTTACAGAATTTGGGGTTTTTTTTTTTTTTGATAAGTTTAATTTAAACACCCATATGTAAAGACAGTTAAAATGGCATGCAACCTGGAAGGATGATCTAGAGTTGAATAAAAATGTAAAGTGCTATGATTTCATTCAATTTCAATCCCAAAACAGAAATTTGATATATTCCCCTAATAATGTTATTATTAGGGGAATAGAGTCAATGAGAAATCCTAGTGGCAACTGGCTACACACAGTGTACTGAGATAGAAAAACCTTGGTGAGGCTTAGAGGGATTTCCAGACCTACTTTTCTCCATGAAATATTCATGGGTGTCAATGAATATTCTTAATAACTCATAAATATATCCCAAAGGAACACTGATTTTATTATTTGGTGTGTCATTGAATGCTACAGAAAAACTGATAACAATTTATTGGACTATCTGTATTATTATTTGAGAAAAATAAGCCATTCTTATGATGATATTTCACAATGAGTGAAAGAAGGTTATACAAGAACTAGGGGATTGTTAAGCAGATACAAGTGAGAAAGATACATTAAAAAATATGTAGACTGTCACTTCTAATTATAATGGAGTAATAAGATCCAAGAGTACTCTCTCTGGAAAATGTTAGAATACTTGACGAATGTGTTTATAGACCATAGCCAACAACCAGGACAGGTCTCCGTCCCTGAGAAAAGTGAAAAAAATAATATTTTTAATCCCTACAGTAACAAGGGCCCTAAAAAAACCAACTTTTCGCATGCCACCAAAATGTAACTAAATACTTCCATTAATGTTATTTATTTTATCCTTAAAATATTCCTGCTAAAGTAATACTGTTATTGTCTTTTTGCAGGAGTGGAAACTGTGACAGGTGTATTTTCTAGTTTCTTCAGGGTCCTATGTGTACTGAGTGGCAGAGGAGGCATTTTGATTAGATCTGTTTGACATGAAAACTCCTTTTTAAATTACTATGAGTGAAGGCTGTTATTAGAATCCTTAGTATAAATCCTACCTTAGTTACTGAATAACTCTGTGAACTTGAGCAAGAAGTCACTTAACTTCTGAAAGTCTTGTCTTCATTTGCATGGTAGTCATTCTTATGTACCTTACAGAATTTGGGGTTTTTTTTTTTTTTGATAAGTTTAATTTAAACACCCATATGTAAAGACAGTTAAAATGGCATGCAACCTGGAAGGATGATCTAGAGTTGAATAAAAATGTAAAGTGCTATGATTTCATTCAATTTCAATCCCAAAACAGAAATTTGATATATTCCCCTAATAATGTTATTATTAGGGGAATAGAGTCAATGAGAAATCCTAGTGGCAACTGGCTACACACAGTGTACTGAGATAGAAAAACCTTGGTGAGGCTTAGAGGGATTTCCAGACCTACTTTTCTCCATGAAATATTCATGGGTGTCAATGAATATTCTTAATAACTCATAAATATATCCCAAAGGAACACTGATTTTATTATTTGGTGTGTCATTGAATGCTACAGAAAAACTGATAACAATTTATTGGACTATCTGTATTATTATTTGAGAAAAATAAGCCATTCTTATGATGATATTTCACAATGAGTGAAAGAAGGTTATACAAGAACTAGGGGATTGTTAAGCAGATACAAGTGAGAAAGATACATTAAAAAATATGTAGACTGTCACTTCTAATTATAATGGAGTAATAAGATCCAAGAGTACTCTCTCTGGAAAATGTTAGAATACTTGACGAATGTGTTTATAGACCATAGCCAACAACCAGGACAGGTCTCCCGTCCCTGAGAAAAGTGAAAAATAATATAATCCCTACAGTAGCTCCAATTCTTTGTCTGGAAGTGACTGAGTGGAGGCACAGGAAGAGATGATCCAAGCAGAACCTAAACAACTTTCTGTTTGGACCTAAACTTTCTAAAACAAAATATACAATAGAATCATAGCCTGTTGAGAAGTCATACTTTCTCAGAAGTATACACACAAAGAAAACCAAAAACAACAAAAGAAAATTATTTGTATATTTCATGAAAACTAATATTTTTTACTCTTGGAAAGAAACCATTAAGAAAATTTAAAGGCAAATGAATAACTATAAAAATATTCAGAATCCATGTATCTTATATAAGAAAGCTTACAACTAAAGAGAAGCCAAGAAATCCAGTAAAAATAAGCAAATTATTTATATACACAGGTCACCCAAAAAACACAAAAACATGTTCAACACCCTCAGCCATCAGAGAAATGATAATTAAAATCCAAATGAGATACCTTTGAAAATACATCCACAGGAAAACTTGTACACGTAAGTACATAGAACCTACAGTCCTAATAGTGGAAAACACTACCCCAGAGTAGGGGTTAGGAAATGTACATATCCAAATGTCTATCAACCAATGAAAGGATAAACAAATTACTGTATGTTTGTATTATGCACAGCTGGGCTTCTGTTAATTGGAGCATCTGCTTGACATGTACCTTATCCTCCTTCTGGGAACCAGCAAGCTAACTTAGTCATATTCTTCCAATGACCAACGCAGACATTCAAAAGAGCAACAGAGAACATGCAAGTCCTCTAGAATCATAGGTTTGGGACCAGCAGACTGTCATTTCTGCCTCATCCTATTCACCGAAGCAAACCTCTTTGGTAATCTGAGAATCAAACGGGTATGAAAGTGGACACCATTCCTTTAAAGGAGGGAATCACAGAGTCACCTGCAAGAACTAAAAGTACAGAACAGGGATTGTTAAGCAGATACAAGTGAGAAAGATACATTAAAAAATATGTAGACTGTCACTTCTAATTATAATGGAGTAATAAGATCCAAGAGTACTCTCTCTGGAAAATGTTAGAATACTTGACGAATGTGTTTATAGACCATAACCAACAACCAGGACAGGTCTCCGTCCCTGAGAAAAGTGAAAAATAATATAATCCCTACAGTAGCTCCAATTCTTTGTCTGGAAGTGACTGAGTGGAGGCACAGGAAGAGATGATCCAAGCAGAACCTAAACAACTTTCTGTTTGGACCTAAACTTTCTAAAACAAAATATACAATAGAATCATAGCCTGTTGAGAAGTCATACTTTCTCAGAAGTATACACACAAAGAAAACCAAAAACAACAAAAGAAAATTATTTGTATATTTCATGAAAACTAATATTTTTTACTCTTGGAAAGAAACCATTAAGAAAATTTAAAGGCAAATGAATAACTATAAAAATATTCAGAATCCATGTATCTTATATAAGAAAGCTTACAACTAAAGAGAAGCCAAGAAATCCAGTAAAAATAAGCAAATTATTTATATACACAGGTCACCCAAAAAACACAAAAACATGTTCAACACCCTCAGCCATCAGAGAAATGATAATTAAAATCCAAATGAGATACCTTTGAAAATACATCCACAGGAAAACTTGTACACGTAAGTACATAGAACCTACAGTCCTAATAGTGGAAAACACTACCCCAGAGTAGGGGTTAGGAAATGTACATATCCAAATGTCTATCAACCAATGAAAGGATAAACAAATTACTGTATGTTTGTATTATGCACAGCTGGGCTTCTGTTAATTGGAGCATCTGCTTGACATGTACCTTATCCTCCTTCTGGGAACCAGCAAGCTAACTTAGTCATATTCTTCCAATGACCAACGCAGACATTCAAAAGAGCAACAGAGAACATGCAAGTCCTCTAGAATCATAGGTTTGGGACCAGCAGACTGTCATTTCTGCCTCATCCTATTCACCGAAGCAAACCTCTTTGGTAATCTGAGAATCAAACGGGTATGAAAGTGGACACCATTCCTTTAAAGGAGGGAATCACAGAGTCACCTGGCAAAGAACATAATAGGAAGGTACAAAGCATCAGAGTTCCTAATATAATATGCCAATACATCTAATATTTTTTGTGGGGTTTTTTGCTTATAGATTAGTTTGCTTCATTTTTATATCTAAGTACATTATAATATTGACTTCTACTATTACTAAAATTATCTACTTTTAGTACATTCACTAGATTGCTTTTATTGATGATCTAGAATGCTCTTGATTTTGTATGTCAATAGACAGTTTCATTGATTTGAAGTTTCTGTCTTCTCTTACTATATTTTTATCTAAAATTCTTGATTATTTATACACACCTGACCTTTCCTCATTTACGCCTGATTTTGTTTCATAACATTTTTTAAAGAAAATTTACCTTTATATTTCTAAATATTCTCAAAGCACTTAATATCTTCAGGATACTTTGCATAAAATAAATCGCATAGGGAATAAGTAACTATTCAGAGTACTGATCTTACTGACAATCTGAAGAAGCAGGGTTTCATTTGTGTGTGTGTGGAAATGTGTACTGAGGCTCATTTTGAGCAAAACACAGCTTTTGTCACTCCTTCCCTCAATGACCAACTTTATCCAAAAGTTTTGTAATGATCTCTTTCCAGGCCTCTAGTTTTCTGAGTCAGAAACAGCTCTAATAATTACCTCTGGGTGTTACTGTCCAACAGGGATATGGCAGATCCAATCATAGAACCAGAGGGTGACTGACTCCTTTCCTGGTACTCTGGAGTCTCTCTAGGGTCACAGTTTTTGACAAAGGTACACCCCTTCCTCATGGTCAAATCTGTTCTTTCAGAGTCTTTGCATGTAAGGAGGAAGGTGCACCCTACTCTTTGAATTAAAACATTAAACATTGCCCTGTTTCCCAAAATCAAGCTAACTTAGTCATATTCTTCCAATGACCAACGCAGACATTCAAAGAGCAACAGAGAACATGCAAGTCCTCTAGAATCATAGGTTTGGGACCAGCAGACTGTCATTTCTGCCTCATCCTATTCACCGAAGCAAACCTCTTTGGTAATCTGAGAATCAAACGGGTATGAAAGTGGACACCATTCCTTTAAAGGAGGGAATCACAGAGTCACCTGGCAAAGAACATAATAGGAAGGTACAAAGCATCAGAGTTCCTAATATAATATGCCAATACATCTAATATTTTTTGTGGGGTTTTTTGCTTATAGATTAGTTTGCTTCATTTTTATATCTAAGTACATTATAATATTGACTTCTACTATTACTAAAATTATCTACTTTTAGTACATTCACTAGATTGCTTTTATTGATGATCTAGAATGCTCTTGATTTTGTATGTCAATAGACAGTTTCATTGATTTGAAGTTTCTGTCTTCTCTTACTATATTTTTATCTAAAATTCTTGATTATTTATACACACCTGACCTTTCCTCATTTACGCCTGATTTTGTTTCATAACATTTTTTAAAGAAAATTTACCTTTATATTTCTAAATATTCTCAAAGCACTTAATATCTTCAGGATACTTTGCATAAAATAAATCGCATAGGGAATAAGTAACTATTCAGAGTACTGATCTTACTGACAATCTGAAGAAGCAGGGTTTCATTTGTGTGTGTGTGGAAATGTGTACTGGAGGCTCATTTTGAGCAAAACACAGCTTTTGTCACTCCTTCCCTCAATGACCAACTTTATCCAAAAGTTTTGTAATGATCTCTTTCCAGGCCTCTAGTTTTCTGAGTCAGAAACAGCTCTAATAATTACCTCTGGGTGTTACTGTCCAACAGGGATATGGCAGATCCAATCATAGAACCAGAGGGTGACTGACTCCTTTCCTGGTACTCTGGAGTCTCTCTAGGGTCACAGTTTTTGACAAAGGTACACCCCTTCCTCATGGTCAAATCTGTTCTTTCAGAGTCTTTGCATGTAAGGAGGAAGGTGCACCCTACTCTTTGAATTAAAACATTAAACATTGCCCTGTTTCCCAAAATCACACAGAGAAAATTGGTCAATTTAACCCACAACAGCTAAACTGGGGCAGTTCATTATTTGCTCCTGGACACAGATATCAGCAGGCCTACAGCTTCAAGACCCACATGCAATTCTGTTTCTATTTAGTTTCTGGTTCACAGAGGTGTTCATATCTTAGATTTAAACCTGGCCATAATGTTCTATTTTACTCTTTCCATAATATACCCATTATTTCAATAAGCTTGTAGAAGAAATGGCTATCGAAACTTCAAATTACTGTCCCATAATATATAAGAAATATTATTATTTCCTTCATATCTCATGTGCTAATATTTCAGACACTTCTAGAGGTAGCTGCAGGAGCAGTGGGACATGTTTTACATGTCCTTAGAAAGAGAATGGAAAAAAGGACACTTGGAAAACTATAGTATCCGAGGGTTTATGAAGTAAACTTTTGAAAAAAAATATACATATATATATAAAACTACATAACAAAAATATAACCCAATGAATTTTCACAATTTTAACATGTAACTAACACAGAGATCAAGAAATAGAACAAGGGGCTTACCTGGTGGTCCAGTGGGTAAGGACACCGCCTTGTAGTGCAAGGGGTGCCAGTTGGATTCCTGGCCTGGGAAGAACCCGTGTGCCGCGGAGCAGCTGGACCCATGTGTCCAACTACCGGGCCGGAGCTCTGGAGCACATGTGCCCAGAGCCAGTGCTCTGCGACCAGAGAGGCCACTGCGATGGGAGGCCCACACAGGCCAAAGAACAAAGATGGATGAAAATAAATAATTGAAAGACCAATAGAAATGGCCAAAAAAAAAAAAAAAAAGAAATAGAATAATACGAACAAATGTAGCTCTGCTCATAGCTCAGTCTGCTCATTATACCACCCAAAATAACTACTAATTAACTTCTACCACCATGAATTGGTTTTGCTTATCTTTGAATTTAATACAAATGGAATTAAAATGTATAAATTCTTTTAGGTTTAGCTTATTTCATTTATCATTGTGCTATAAGGTAAATCTGCTTATTTGCCTACAGTTATGGTTTGTTCATTCTCTTACAGTGTAAAAATCATCTTCTATAACTATAATTTATTTATCCATCCCAAGGTTTGTGGAAATATTTCCCAGTTTTTAGCTACATGAACAGTACCACTGGGGACATTCTTACTCCTATCTTTATGTTACTATGGATGCTGTATGTTGTATTATACATATGAATATAATTTTGATCGTTGAGTATGCAAATATCCAGGTTCAATAAATAGTGTGAGGAAGCCATCCAAAGTGGTTGTAGCAAACAACATCCCAAATATCAGCGAGGTCCAATTATTTCACATCATGACCAACATTTGATACTCTTGGATTTTGAACTTCAGCTTCTCAGGTAACTGTGTTGGCATCACATTGTGTACACATATAGGTGTGTTTGTGTCTTAATTGACAGAAAATCTGTAGTTTGTAGTTTAAGTGTATAATTCCATTTTTGATAGAATTGTTTATCTTTGTATTACTGATTTGTGGAAGTTTTAGACATTTTGTAGATACAAGGGCTTTGCCATATGTGGTGATTTGAAATATTTTCTCCCTTTTATATTTCTTAACAGTGTCTTTAATGAGTACAAGTTTTTTTTTATTATTATTCTTTATTTTAAAGATTTTATAAAGCTTTGTTGTTCACCAACATGTATGTTCCCAGATCATTCATATGCATATCCCTGCACCCTCCCCCCACCCAGTTCCACCCTCCCACCCCTCCAGACCATCACCCCAAGTGATTAAAGGTACTCCAATTCCCTTAGCAAAATGACAATAGCTATCTTTTCCACACATGACAGTATAGGTTTCTTTTTTTTTTTTTTGAAGATTTATTTATTTATTTATTTTGGGCGGGGGTCGGGTTGGGGAGGGAGGGGAGTGGGCGGGCCACTTCTATTGGTCTTTCATTTCTCTACTTTCATCCGTCTTTGTTCTTTGGCTCCTGTGGGCCTTCCATCGCGGTGGCATCTGTCGCTGCGGAGCACCAGCTCTGGGCTCATGCGCTCCAGAGCTCCGCCTCGGTAATTGGACACATCAGTCTAGCCGCTCCGCGGCACGTGGGATCTTCCCAGGCCAGGGATCGAACTGGTGCCCCTTGCACTGCAAGGCAGTGTGCTTACCCACTGGACCACCAGGGGAAGCCCGACAGTATAGGTTTCCATGTTACTGTTTCCATGCCTCCCCCTCCCTATTTCTTCCCCACAATGTCTATATGTCAATGCTCTGTTTTTCCATGAGTTCATGCGTGTGTTATCAAGACCATCCTACTAGATTCCATATATGTGTGTTAGTATGCTGTATTTGTCTTTCTCTTTTTGACTTACTTCACTTTTTATGATAGGTTCTAGATCCAACCACCTCATTAGGACTGAGTCTTCTGCATTTCTTTTAACAGCTGAGTAGTATTCCATTATATATATGTACCAGAGCTTCTGGGTCCATTCATTTGTTGATGGACATCTAGGTTGCTTCCATGTTCTGGCTATTGTATAGAGAGCTACAATGAACATTGGGATGCTGGTGCCTCTCATTTTTGATTTCATCAGGATATAGGCCTAATAGTGGGATTGCTGGGTCATAGGGTGCTTCTATTTTTAGTTTTTTAAGGAATCTCCATATTGTCTTCCATAGAGGTTGTATCAGTTTACATTCCCACCAGCAATGCAAGAGGGTTCCCTTTTCTCTGCACCCTCTCCAGCATTTATTGTATGTTGATTTGTTGATGATGGCCATTCCCAGAGTGTGAGGTGGTATCTCATTGTGGTTTTAATTTGCATTTCTCTAATGATAAGCGAGGTTGAGCATTGTTTCATGTGCTTTTGGGCCATCTGTATGTCCTCTTTGGAGAGGCGTCTCTTTAGATCTTTTTCCCATTTTTTGATTGGGTTTTTCGTTTTTCCTGGGCTGAGTTGTCTGAGTTGCTTATAGATTTGGGAGATTAATTCTTTGTCTGTTGTTTCACTATGATTTTCTCCCACTCCGTGGGATGTCTGTTGAGCTTTTCTGTGATTTCTTTTGCTGTACAAAAGCTTTTAAGTTGCATGAGGTCCCCCATGTTCATTTGTCTTTTTAGTTCCGCTATTCTAGTAGGTGGGTCAGAGAAGATCTTGCTTTGATTGATGTCCTTGAGGGTTTTGCCTATATTCTCCTCTAAGAGTTTGATGGTTTCTGGTCTTACATTTAGGTCTTTAATCCATTTCGAGTTGATCTTTGTGTATGGTGTCAGGGAATGTTCCAACTTCATTTTTTTGCATGTAGCTGACCAGTTTTCCCAGGACCATTTGTTGAAGAGGCTGTCTTTGTCCCGTTTTATAGTTTCACCTCATTGGTCAAAAATAAGGTACCCATAGGTGCGTGGGTTTATCTCTGGGTTCTCTCTCTTGTTCCATTGGTCTATAGTTCTGTTTTTGTGCCAGTACCATACTGTCCTGATAACTGTTGCTGTGTAGTAGAGTCTGAAGTTGGGGAGGCTGATTTCTCCAGCTCCATCCTTCTTTCTCAGGATTGCTTTGGCTATTCGAGGTCTTTTGTGTTTCCATATGAACTGTGTGATTCTTTGGTCTAGTTCTGTGAAAAATGTCAGTGGTAGTTGGATAGGTATTGCATTGAATCTGTAGATGACATTTGGTAGTATGGTCATTTTCACAATATTGATTCTTCCAATCCAGGAACATGGAATATATCTCCATCTGTTTAAGTCTTCTTTAATGTCTCTCATGAGTGTCTTGTAATTTTCCATGTACAATTCTTTTGTTTCCTTGGAGAGATTTATTCCTAGATATTTGATTCTTTTGGTTGAATGGTGAAGGGGATTGCCCCTTTGATTTTTTCTGATTTTTCATTGTTTGTGTATAGGAATGCCAGTGATTTCTGTGTGTTGACTTTGTATCCTGCGACTTTGCTGAGTTCGTTGATTAGCTCTAGTAGCTTTGTAACCGTGTCTTTGGGATTTTCTATGTATAATATCATGTCGTCTGCAAAAAGAGAAACCTTGACTTCTTTCTTTCCAATCTGGATTCCTTTGATTTCTTTCTCTTCTCTGATTGCTGTTGCTAGAACTTCCAGGACTATGTTGAATAGTAGTGGTGAAAGTGGGCACCCCTGTCTTGTTCCTGATCTTAGAGAGAATACTTTGAGTTTTTCACTGTTGAGGATAATGTTCGTTGTAGCCTTCTCATAGATGGCTCTTATTATGTTGAGATAGGCTCCTTCTATGCCCATTTTCTGAAGAGTTTTTATCATAAATGGATGCTGTACTTTGTCGAAGGCTTTTTCTGCATCTATTGATATGATCACGTGGTTTTTGTCTCTCAGTTTGTTGATATGGTGTATCACATTGATTGATTTGCAGATGTTAAAGAAGTCTTGCATGCCTGCGATGAACCTGACTTGATCGTGATGTATGAGTTTTTTGATGTGTCGTTGAATTCTGTTTCCTAGGATTTTGTTGAGGATCTTGGCATCTAAGTTCATCAGTGAAATTGGCCTATAGTTTTCCTTTTTTGTGTTGTCTTTGCCTGGTTTGGGTATCAGGGTGATTTTGGCCTCGTAGAATGTGTTTGGAAGTTTTCATTCCTGTGCAATTGTTTGGAAGAGTTTTAGAAGGACAGGCATTCGCTCTTCTTTAAATGTTTGGTAGAATTCGGCTGTGAAGCCATCTGGCCCTGGGCTTTTATTTTTGGGTAGATTTTTAATCACAAATTCAATTTCTGAGCTTGTGATTGGGTTCGTCAAAGTTTCTGTTTCTTCCTGGCTCAGTCTTGGGAGATTAATCTTCTCTAAGAAACTGTCCATTTCTTCCAGGTTGTCCAGTTTGTTGCCATAGAGCTGTTCATAGTAGGCTCTTATAATCCTTTGGATTTCTGCATTATCTGTTGTAATCTCTCCTTTTCCGTTATTGATTTTGTTGATCTGGTTCTTCTGTCTCTTTTTCTTAATGAGTCTGGCCAGTGGCTTGTCAATTTTGTTTACCTTTTCAAAGAACCAGCTTTTTTGTTTTATTTATCTTTGCTGTTGTTTCTTTCATTTCTTTCTCACTTATTTCTGCTCTGATCCTTATGATTTCTCTTCTTCTGCTGGCTTTGCGGTGTTTTTGTGCTTCTTTCTCCAGTTGTTTTAAGCGGAGGGTTAGGTCATCTGCTTCATATTTTCCTAGTTTCTTGAGGTGGGATTGTATTGCTATAAATTTCCCTCTTAGAACTGCTTTTGTGGTATCCCATAGGTTTTGCACTGTCATATGTTCATTGTCATTTTCCTCCAGGAATTGTTTAATTTTTCCTTTGATTTCCTCAACAATCAGTTGGTTTTTTAGGTATGTGTTGTTTAATCTCCATGTGTTTGTGTCTTTAGGATTTTTTTCATGGTAGCTGATCTCTAGTTTCATTGCATTGTGGTCCAAGAAGATGGTTGATATAATTTCGGTTTTCTTGAACTGACTGAGGTTTGATTTGTGGCCCAAGATGTGGTCTATCCTGGAGAATGTTCTGTGAGCACTAGAAAAGAAAGTGTATTCTTCTGCTTTTGGATGGAAAGTCCTAAAGATATCGATGAGGTCCATCTTTTCTAGTGTGGCATTTAAGGCTTGTGTTTCTTGATTAATTTTCTGTTTGGAAGATCTGTCCATTGGTGTGAGAGGAGTCTTAAAGTCTCCTACTATTACTGTGTTATTGTTGATTTCTTCTTTTATGTCTGAAAGTATCTGTCTTATGTATTGAGGTGCGCCTGTGTTGGGTGTGTAGATATTCATGACTGTTATGTCTTCCTCTTGGATAGATCCCTTAATCATGATGTAGTGACCTGCCTTGTCTCTTGGAATCTTCTCTACTTTAATGTCTATTTTATCTGATATGAGGATTGCTACTCCAGCTTTCTTTTGATTTCCATTTGCATGGAATATCTTTTTCCAGCCTCCCACTTTCAGTCTATGAGTGTCTCTAGGTCTGAAGTGGGTCTCTTGTAAACAGCATATATATGGGTCATGTTTCTGGATCCATTCGGCCAGCCTGTGTCGTTTGGTTGGAGCTTTTAGTCCATTTACGTTCAAAGTAATATTGATACGAATGTTCCTATTGTCATCTTCTTAGAAATTTGGGGTTTGATTTGTAAGGCTTCCCCTACTCTATTTATTGGCTATATCAGGCCCTTTAACACTTGTTGTAGGGCTGGTTTTGTGGTACAGAATTCTTTTAGTTTTTGCTTGTCTGTGAAGCTTTTGACTTCACCATCAATCTGAATGAGATTCTTGCTGGGTAGAGAATTCTTGGTTGGAGGTTATTCTCTTTTAGCCGTTTAAATGTGTCTTGCCATTCTCTTCTGGCCTGCAGGGTTTCTGTTGAAAGATCTGCAGTTAGACGTATGGGGTTTCCTTTCTATGTTATTTGTTGTTTTCTCCTAGCTGCTTTTAGTAATCTGTCTTTATATTTAGTCTGCGTTAATTTGATTAGAATGTGCCTTGGTGTGTTTCTTCTGGGGTTTCTCCTGTATGGAACTCTTTGTGCCTCTTGGACTTGGTTGACTGTTTCCTTTCCCATGCTGGGGAAGTTTTCAACTATAACCTCTTCAAGAATTTTTTTGTAGCCTTTCTTTCCCTCTTCTTCTTCTGGAACTCCTATAATTCTAATGTTGGTGCGTTTGATTTTGTCCCATAGGTCTCTGAGGCTATCCTCAGTTCTTTTAATTCTTTGGGCTCTGTTCTGTTCTTCAGCACTTATTTCCACCATTCTGTCTTCCAGCTCACTTATCCGTTCTTCTGCCACCGATACTCTACTGTTGAGACCTTCTATAGTATTTTTGAGTTCAACAATTGAGTTGGTTGTCTCCATTTGCTTATTTTTCATTTCTTGCATGTCTCTTCTCAATGCACTAATTTCCTCTAATATTCTGTTTTTGGTGTTTTGCACCCTCATTAGTATAGCTTTTCTGAATTCTCTTTCAGATAGTTTGTCTCTTTCCTCCTCTGTCATTTGAAGCGGTGTTCCTCTGTCTTGGTCCTTGATTTGTGCAGTGTTTCTCTGACGTTTCATTATTAGGTTAATTTTTGTTTCTTTGTGTGTGTCTATGTGTGTGGAGTTCTTTTTCCCCCACCAGGCTTCTTGGTTGAATTCTCCCTTCCTTTGGGTTTCTGTCCTTGTAGAATGGTTCAGTGGTTTGTGACTTGGATGGTGTTAGGTCTTGTTTACAGGTGAATAATCTCTAGTCTTGTATGTTCTTTGATAGTGTGGGGTCTTGGAATCAGGGCTTCCGCTCCGAGGATCCTTGGTTTTGTGGTACAGAATTCTTTTAGTTTTTGCTTGTCTGTGAAGCTTTTGACTTCACCATCAATCTGAATGAGATTCTTGCTGGGTAGAGAATTCTTGGTTGGAGGTTATTCTCTTTTAGCCGTTTAAATGTGTCTTGCCATTCTCTTCTGGCCTGCAGGGTTTCTGTTGAAAGATCTGCAGTTAGACGTATGGGGTTTCCTTTCTATGTTATTTGTTGTTTTCTCCTAGCTGCTTTTAGTAATCTGTCTTTATATTTAGTCTGCGTTAATTTGATTAGAATGTGCCTTGGTGTGTTTCTTCTGGGGTTTCTCCTGTATGGAACTCTTTGTGCCTCTTGGACTTGGTTGACTATTTCCTTTCCCATGCTGGGGAAGTTTTCAACTATAACCTCTTCAAGAATTTTTTTGTAGCCTTTCTTTCCCTCTTCTTCTTCTGGAACTCCTATAATTCTAATGTTGGTGCGTTTGATTTTGTCCCATAGGTCTCTGAGGCTATCCTCAGTTTTTTTTAATTCTTTGGGCTCTGTTCTGTTCTTCAGCACTTATTTCCACCATTCTGTCTTCCAGCTCACTTATCCGTTCTTCTGCCACCGATACTCTACTGTTGAGACCTTCTATAGTATTTTTGAGTTCAACAATTGAGTTGGTTGTCTCCATTTGCTTATTTTTCATTTCTTGCATGTCTCTTCTCAATGCACTAATTTCCTCTAATATTCTGTTTTTGGTGTTTTGCACCCTCATTAGTATAGCTTTTCTGAATTCTCTTTCAGATAGTTTGTCTCTTTCCTCCTCTGTCATTTGAAGCGGTGTTCCTCTGTCTTGGTCCTTGATTTGTGCAGTGTTTCTCTGACGTTTCATTATTAGGTTAATTTTTGTTTCTTTGTGTGTGTCTATGTGTGTGGAGTTCTTTTTCCCCCACCAGGCTTCTTGGTTGAATTCTCCCTTCCTTTGGGTTTCTGTCCTTGTAGAATGGTTCAGTGGTTTGTGACTTGGATGGTGTTAGGTCTTGTTTACAGGTGAATAATCTCTAGTCTTGTATGTTCTTTGATAGTGTGGGGTCTTGGAATCAGGGCTTCCGCTCCGAGGATCCTTGGTTTGATGATTGGTCAGGAGGTGTAGGCTCTATGTCTGGTTTGCTATGGTGTTAGGTGATATTAGTTCACATACTAGCATCTGAGGAACAAGAGTTGCATCCCTGATGGGTGACAGTCATAAAAGCATGCAGATGTTTTCTAACATAATCGTAAGATATACATACATATACAGCAATCCCCACAACTGACCAATTTTACAGAGGTAAGGCACAGGAAATCTTTCTGGCAAATCACGCAATCATAGATGATACTTGCCCATTAAGCTTTGACTTAATTAAAATAGTTCCTGAGTAAATAGATCCAGCGCAAGGTCCTGTCTTGGATAATTACAATGAGAACAATTTTTAACTAGGACACGTGTTGGGGGTGACAAGGATAAAAGTGTATAGGTAATGAGAAGGAATAGATTCGTCTTGGAAGGATTTTATAGGGTTAGGTAGCAAAGATTAGTGTGTGTATTGTTTAGTGCATTGGGAAGAGAATAGTGCAGACAGGAAGATAGGAAATAATTTATCTGTGACGCGGAGCTTCTCGCGCTCTGACCTCTCACTCTGGGTTCCAGCGGCTTCTCGCTCTGGACTCCGGTGGCTTCTCCGAAGTTTTTAATATTAGTTTTGATTTTAGTTCTAAATTCAAGTTTATCCTTTCTTATGGTTTACACCTTTTCATATATTAATTGCAAAATACTTGCAAGATACTATTGTACTTTTCTCTTTATTTTTCTTTTAGAAGCATTACTATTCTAACTCTTACATGTAAGTTTAGGACACATCTTGATTCAACTTTGTGTATAGTAGGAGATAGACTATGAGGTTAGTAATTTTTTTTTATTTAGTCAGTTTTAGACCATTTATAAAGACTTTCAAAGCCCCATGGAATTTCATTGTGGTGGGAGTTCTTTTTCCCCCACCAGGCTTCTTGGTTGAATTCTCCCTTCCTTTGGGTTTCTGTCCTTGTAGAATGGTTCAGTGGTTTGTGACTTGGATGGTGTTAGGTCTTGTTTACAGGTGAATAATCTCTAGTCTTGTATGTTCTTTGATAGTGTGGGGTCTTGGAATCAGGGCTTCCGCTCCGAGGATCCTTGGTTTGATGATTGGTCAGGAGGTGTAGGCTCTATGTCTGGTTTGCTATGGTGTTAGGTGATATTAGTTCACATACTAGCATCTGAGGAACAAGAGTTGCATCCCTGATGGGTGACAGTCATAAAAGCATGCAGATGTTTTCTAACATAATCGTAAGATATACATACATATACAGCAATCCCCACAACTGACCAATTTTACAGAGGTAAGGCACAGGAAATCTTTCTGGCAAATCACGCAATCATAGATGATACTTGCCCATTAAGCTTTGACTTAATTAAAATAGTTCCTGAGTAAATAGATCCAGCGCAAGGTCCTGTCTTGGATAATTACAATGAGAACAATTTTTAACTAGGACACGTGTTGGGGGTGACAAGGATAAAAGTGTATAGGTAATGAGAAGGAATAGATTCGTCTTGGAAGGATTTTATAGGGTTAGGTAGCAAAGATTAGTGTGTGTATTGTTTAGTGCATTGGGAAGAGAATAGTGCAGACAGGAAGATAGGAAATAATTTATCTGTGACGCGGAGCTTCTCGCGGCGCTCTGACCTCTCACTCTGGGTTCCAGCGGCTTCTCGCTCTGGACTCCGGTGGCTTCTCCGAAGTTTTTAATATTAGTTTTGATTTTAGTTCTAAATTCAAGTTTATCCTTTCTTATGGTTTACACCTTTTCATATATTAATTGCAAAATACTTGCAAGATACTATTGTACTTTTCTCTTTATTTTTCTTTTAGAAGCATTACTATTCTAACTCTTACATGTAAGTTTAGGACACATCTTGATTCAACTTTGTGTATAGTAGGAGATAGACTATGAGGTTAGTAATTTTCTTTTTATTTAGTCAGTTACTTTAGCACCATTTGTTATAAAGACTTTCAAAGCCCCATGGAATTTCTGGAATATCTATGTTAACAATCAGTTGTCCTTTTAGATGTATGTTTATTTCTGGCCTCTCTTTTCGTCCCATTGAACTGTACACCTATCCTTAGGCCAGTGCTATACTGACTTGATTACTATAGCATCATGCTAAACATCCAATACTGATAGTATGACTTCTCCAGACTTCTTGTTCTTCTTTTTTTTTTTTTTTCTTTTTTTTAACATTTATTTTATTTATTTATCTTTTGGGAGGATGGGGTGGGGAGGGAGGGGGATGGGTGGGCCAATTCTGTTCGTCTTTCATTTCTCTATTTTCATCCGTCTTTGTTCTTTGGCTCCTGTGGGCCTCCCACCGCAGTGGCATCTGTTGTCACAGAGCACCGACTCTGGGCGCATGCTCCTCAGAGCTCCGGCTCGGTAATTGTACACATCAGTCCGGCTGTTCCACGGCACGTGGGATCTTCCCAGGCCAGGAATCGAACCGGCGCCCCTTGCACTACAAGGCGGTTTCCTTATCCACTGGACCACCAGGGAAGCCCAAGACTTGTTCTTCTATTTCAAGATTTCTTTCACTCCTTTAGGTCCTTCATGTTTCATTAGAATTAATTAGCACTGATTGTGGTATTATTAGTTCTGACATAGCAAACATTCCTATTAAATCCCTGGACACAGTAACATGATTTCACTTCCTGGCTCCAAGCAGTTGAGTGGAGTTCTAAACCCAATTCTGATTCAAAAAAGATTCTGCGAAATCTAGTTCCTGGGTTCCAGCGGCTTCTCGCTCTGGACTCCGGTGGCTTCTCCGAAGTTTTTAATATTAGTTTTGATTTTAGTTCTAAATTCAAGTTTATCCTTTCTTATGGTTTACACCTTTTCATATATTAATTGCAAAATACTTGCAAGATACTATTGTACTTTTCTCTTTATTTTTCTTTTAGAAGCATTACTATTCTAACTCTTACATGTAAGTTTAGGACACATCTTGATTCAACTTTGTGTATAGTAGGAGATAGACTATGAGGTTAGTAATTTTCTTTTTATTTAGTCAGTTACTTTAGCACCATTTGTTATAAAGACTTTCAAAGCCCCATGGAATTTCTGGAATATCTATGTTAACAATCAGTTGTCCTTTTAGATGTATGTTTATTTCTGGCCTCTCTTTTCGTCCCATTGAACTGTACACCTATCCTTAGGCCAGTGCTATACTGACTTGATTACTATAGCATCATGCTAAACATCCAATACTGATAGTATGACTTCTCCAGACTTCTTGTTCTTCTTTTTTTTTTTTTTTTTTTTAATAAAATTTTTTTTTTTTTTTTTTTTTTGGGGGGGTGGGGGGGGGGGGGGGGGGGGATGGGTGGGCCAATTCTGTTCGTCTTTCATTTCTCTATTTTCATCCGTCTTTGTTCTTTGGCTCCTGTGGGCCTCCCACCGCAGTGGCATCTGTTGTCACAGAGCACCGACTCTGGGCGCATGCTCCTCAGAGCTCCGGCTCGGTAATTGTACACATCAGTCCGGCTGTTCCACGGCACGTGGGATCTTCCCAGGCCAGGAATCGAACCGGCGCCCCTTGCACTACAAGGCGGTTTCCTTATCCACTGGACCACCAGGGAAGCCCAAGACTTGTTCTTCTATTTCAAGATTTCTTTCACTCCTTTAGGTCCTTCATGTTTCATTAGAATTAATTAGCACTGATTGTGGTATTATTAGTTCTGACATAGCAAACATTCCTATTAAATCCCTGGACACAGTAACATGATTTCACTTCCTGGCTCCAAGCAGTTGAGTGGAGTTCTAAACCCAATTCTGATTCATGAGTGGAAAGTGGAAAGGATGCTAGTACTTCCGGTCTGAACACTGAATTATCTAGTTGGCACCTTCAAGAGCTATCTCACTTCCTTTTGAGAAAATTACCAACTGTACTTCAGGTGTTTATCCAGGTCATTAAGAGCTGTTTTTTTTTTTTTTTTTTTTTTGTATAGCTCTTCTGTTAAGGCTCTTGAGAGCCCTTTGGACAGAAAGGAGATCAAACCAGTCAGTCCTAAAGGAAATCAACCCTGAATATTCTTTGGAAGGACTGATGCTAAAGCTCCAATACTTTGGCCACCTGATGCGAAGAGCTGACTCACTGGAAAAGAACCTGGTACTGGCAAAGACTGAGGGCAGGAGCAGAGGGCAATAGAGGATGAGATGGTTGGATGGCATCACCAACTCAATGGACATGAGTTTGAGCAAACTCCAGGAGATAATTAAAGATGGGGAAGCCTGGCATGCTGCGGTCCGTGGGATTGAAAAGAGTTAGACATGACTTAGCAACTGAACAACAATGAATAATAATTCCGGCGATGGCCGCTCCCCGACCCTGAGTTCCTAAATAGCTATGATGACCAGGGACATTTTGAGTTGAAAAATACTTGTTAAGGGAGAAACAAATAAAGCCTTACTTAAATGTTAATGTTAAGTGAGAGTAGTGCTAAGTCCTGGGCATGAAATAATTTTCTATAAAGTAAGGAAGATAAACATTAACTGATGTTCTATATCTCTGGTATCTACAATGCTGGTGGAGTCACATGAACCAGAACACGTCAGATCCCTCGGTTTCATTCTTTGACATTCTGCCAGAACTCTAGACCTTTCTCAGAAGCCTTAGGCAGCTGAGTGTGTCTCACATAATTTTACTGTCACTGAACTTGTGCTCTTCTGCTTCCACCATCTGGTACAAGCATACTGAATGCAAGTGTGGATCATTTTCCCAGGTGTTATTTTCACGTGGTCCTCCACGCTGCAGGTGTGAGACGTGCCAAATGAAATGGCATTCATCATTGCACAGAAATGGGAGGGTTCTCTCTTCCTTGCTTCTGTACCATGCAGTCACCTACAACCTGAAGCAAAGTGTGTCCCTTAAAGTTGGGGCTACCCACCCGCCGCAGCCTCCATCTCCAGTCATGAAAATTGGCATCACTCTTTCCTCTGTAGTGCTTAGTGCTAGTCACTAGAACTGGGTAGACAATAAATGTCATGGTTTGGGGGCTTTTGTTTTTACAGATTCCAGATACTGAATGCAGGTGTGCTCTCTCCAGACTCTAGTTCTCTAGTGAACCTACTCACACAAATAGATGACCTGGGCCTCACCTTCTTCTTCAGACATTATAAACATCTGAAGCTCTATTTAAGCTTAGGTACAATGACTACCAAAAATAAACAGATAAATAAAAAGGCAGAGGTCAGAAGCCAGTCTTCTCCTACCTGAAATCTGGAGAAACATGGGTATCTGAAGATATGTATATAAGTACAGATATAAAAGCAGCTCTCCTATTGGCTACATCTGGCTCAATGCAATTGAAAATATGGAAAAAGTTGGTAGATGAAAAGTAATCCTGGACAGTCTTGCAATCACCATCTTTCTTATGTTTTCAAGTGAGGATGGATGCAACCCAGGTAACAGAGATCTGGGTGCCAACATGCAATGGTATGACTTACAGACATCTTTCACCACAATAGGTATAGCTCTGATTTGTAAGTGTGAGTGACGGATTTCATTATGTGAACTAACCATGGTCATTCTCCCCAGTGATGAACAAATCAACTGTTTCTATATTTTACCTACAATAAAAACAATCAACAGCCATAGATACTTTTAAACATTGGATCATTTTTCCTCAGTGTAAATAATTAAGAGATAAAACAGCTGGTTTAAAGATTTTGAATATAAATACACTTATACACATATTGCTTGGCTTCAGGTGGTGCTTGTGATAAGGAACCTGCCTGCCAGTGCAGGAGACATAAGGAACATAGGTTCCATTCCTGGGTTGGGAAGATCCCCTGAAGGAGGACATGGCAAGCCACTCCAGTATTCTTGCCTAGAGAATCCCATGGACAGAAGCGCCTGGCGGGCTGCAGTCTGTTGGGCCATAAAGAGTGGGACAGAACTGAAATGACTTAGCACACACACACATATATTCAGACTGCTAAGCTACTTAATCCTTATTTTTATTTACATTTCAGTGTAACAAACTTTTAAAGTTAGGGTTAATTTTCTTATGTTGCAATACAAATTCATTATTTCAATGTCGCTTTGCAAAATAATAACTATGCTTTTGGAGAATATCATGCTATAAATACTCAAACTTTAAACGTTATTGAAACTTTTAAAATGAAATGAACTTTGTCTTCTTTAGCCTTATGAACAAATATATAAAGTCATTTTAAGAAAATCATTGCCATCTGGATTGAAATATCAATATTTCTACTATAAAATAGACTTTTGATCTAATAAAATTAATGGACTTAATTTTCATTTGCCCTTTTTCATTTGAAGATGCTTTATTTTCATTTGTCCCTTTGACCTAGTACAGTTACTAGCTACATGGCCATGACCATGCTGTGCTGTAGCATAGTATAAAATGCTGATGTTGGTATTGTTAAATAAACATGCACTTGTGTATATGTAAACATATACAATGCAATTTATGTGCATTTTGATATGCATCTTAACCCAGTTAAAACCACTTTGCCTCTCTAGGACTAGAGCTCATGAAGTTACTGCTCTGGGCAGTGCCAAAGGGGCTGAGGAGTGTTCCTCCAGGACAGAATTCCAAACCTCTGCTTGTCAGGCCGGGTGTCATTCACCCTTGGGCTGAGTGAAGTCCCAACTGAAGAAAGCTTCTGAATCAAGGTAGGGAATCCAACTAACTTTCATGCCCAGGAGAGTTAACTGTTAATGCTATTCAGTTTACAAATGTGACAAGAATGACTTATTCGTGCAGTGTACTTTGTGTACTTATAAAATGCATCACTTTTCCAATTCTAATTTTCATGAAGTATATAGGGCAGTTATTATTATTCTCACATTTGCCGTCTTTTTAGTAGACCATGCATTTCTCACTTATTCTTCTCAATGTCCTTTGTCAAATTCCCTACTTCTTTACTGCCTAGTCTCTCTCATCAATATTCCAGTCTATAAGAAGTCAGTTCAGAAAAACACTGACTCCTATGGGGTTTCTATTATAGTAAATTGTAGCACATGATCCCAATGAAGGAGGCACTACCGTCCAACAGGGAGGTGGACAATTGAGCCTGTGATAGAAGTGTGTGAAGGGTGTATTTCAAAGCAGCGGCACTTCATCCATGAGTAATGGAGCATCCTCTTTGAGGAGGTAACATATAAGGCAAATCCTTAAAGTGAGATGGCATTGATTGGTCAGTGTGTGAGAGGTTTTTGAGACAGAACAAACAGCAGGTTGTCAAGGCAAGAAACATGAAATAGGACTAAGACTAGTCCAGGCATTCTGGTAACAAATTTGAAGTGTAAGACTAGAGAGACTTAAAATGAGGCTGGTGTTTTGGTTGGTCCAAGGCCTTTAAGGGCTATGTGTGACGTGGAAGACATCTAAGCTATGCCGTGCTATGCTTACTTGCATTTTAAACAGATCATGTGCGCAGCAGTTATGGACAGCAAGCTGGAGCAAAGAACCTTAGTGGAGATGAACTACTGTAATCAGATCATCATAAAGTTAAACCTAGATGTTCTAAGACTCCAGAGAAGGGCTGTCGCAGTAGAACCAGACATTAGGGGTCAATTTGAAAAGTGTTTAGAAGGTAAATATAAAAAGACTAAATTCGATGGTATCAGATATAGGTAACGAAAAGAAGGTGTGTGAGGGAGTTATGGACACACTGAAGATAAAGCTCAGAAAGTCCGTGTACCTCTCACTTTTGCACAGCCAGCTGCAGAACATATACTAGATTGTAAACGAGGCTGCCAACTGGATATTTAAAAACACCACAGGTACCTCAACCTTAAAATATCCAATATCCCTTTCAAATGTTCTTTCTCCTATTTCTCTGTCCTGACTGAGGGACTTGCATCCTCTCGTTCTAAACATTGAAATCTCAGGTCTCTTAATTATTTTTACTAGAGAATGAGAGAATGGAAATAATGAAGGCACAGGTTTTTAACTTTGAGTACTAAGATCCATGGACTCTTGTCTCTTAAATATGTTTTCACTTTATCTTCCATATTGACTTCCATTCTTAGGGCCTTGGTTCAAACTATTTAGACTATAACTGTTTGTTAATCTGTCTTCTTCCTACATTCCATTCCTTTTAGTAAGTCCTCCAAATTGCTGCTGGACAATTATCCCTAATATTTAACTAAGACTGGTTATCACACTTGTGTTAAAACATGTGAATCTTCTTCTAACACTCACATACCTTAATCACTGTGTTCTCATCCCAAAATTCAGTGGGTTCAAACTCTTTAAAATGGTGTGTAAGGTCCTTGGTATTCTCACTATTGTATGAATCTGCAATCTCAGACTCCTCTGAAATTGGTGAATCACACAAGAATAATCCAAATATATGTCAAGCTCCACAGTGAATATGCTCCTCATTTTGACCCTTAAGTCTTTTCCCATCCTTTGATTTTCTGATAAGCTCCGATGCCTTTCTTAATTTAGTTGAAGCACTGCTTTTCTGGTGTTTTGGTTGGTCCAAGGCCTTTAAGGGCTATGTGTGACGTGGAAGACATCTAAGCTATGCCGTGCTATGCTTACTTGCATTTTAAACAGATCATGTGCGCAGCAGTTATGGACACAAGCTGGAGCAAAGAACCTTAGTGGAGATGAACTACTGTAATCAGATCATCATAAAGTTAAACCTAGATGTTCTAAGACTCCAGAGAAGGGCTGTCAGTAGAACCAGACATTAGGGGTCAATTTGAAAAGTGTTTAGAAGGTAAATATAAAAAGACTAAATTCGATGGTATCAGATATAGGTAACGAAAAGAAGGTGTGTGAGGGAGTTATGGACACACTGAAGATAAAGCTCAGAAAGTCCGTGTACCTCTCACTTTTGCACAGCCAGCTGCAGAACATATACTAGATTGTAAACGAGGCTGCCAACTGGATATTTAAAAACACCACAGGTACCTCAACCTTAAAATATCCAATATCCCTTTCAAATGTTCTTTCTCCTATTTCTCTGTCCTGACTGAGGGACTTGCATCCTCTCGTTCTAAACATTGAAATCTCAGGTCTCTTAATTATTTTTACTAGAGAATGAGAGAATGGAAATAATGAAGGCACAGGTTTTTAACTTTGAGTACTAAGATCCATGGACTCTTGTCTCTTAAATATGTTTTCACTTTATCTTCCATATTGACTTCCATTCTTAGGGCCTTGGTTCAAACTATTTAGACTATAACTGTTTGTTAATCTGTCTTCTTCCTACATTCCATTCCTTTTAGTAAGTCCTCCAAATTGCTGCTGGACAATTATCCCTAATATTTAACTAAGACTGGTTATCACACTTGTGTTAAAACATGTGAATCTTCTTCTAACACTCACATACCTTAATCACTGTGTTCTCATCCCAAAATTCAGTGGGTTCAAACTCTTTAAAATGGTGTGTAAGGTCCTTGGTATTCTCACTATTGTATGAATCTGCAATCTCAGACTCCTCTGAAATTGGTGAATCACACAAGAATAATCCAAATATATGTCAAGCTCCACAGTGAATATGCTCCTCATTTTGACCCTTAAGTCTTTTCCCATCCTTTGATTTTCTGATAAGCTCCCGATGCCTTTCTTAATTTAGTTGAAGCACTGCTTTTCTGTGATACACTTTTACATTCACATTCAACCATATGCTCTATAGCATCCTTCAGATCCCCTTATTGCAGCGTGCACCAAAGGGGAATGCAATGATTGTTTATACATATATTGCTGCTAGACAATGAAGTCCCCATGGCAATAACTATGCCTTCTTCATCTTTGAAGCAACTTTACCTGTAAGAGGGCCTCTCTCACACATAACACGTGAAAACTATTATTTGTTGAATGAGTGATTATATAACTAACATTTGTATATACAATTGATCTTGATATGACTTGCAAAACAGTGTTCAACATATCATTTTAAAGGGGTACCTACATTATTTTGGTCTGTAATGACCATGATATTGAAGAAATGACCAAATATTTTATTTCTTTTGAATAATCATCTTGTAAAATCACCGAATCTGGGAGCTAATGCCTTAGGAATGGTGGGGAGGAAAGCTTTGAGGTCAAACTGGCATTTTTCCAACCAACTATTTTACCATGAATTAAAGTTTATATTATTTTGTTCTTTGAGAATTACAAAAAAATTAGTTTTACCTTGGTAGGATTTACTATTCAGTTAAACAATGTTTAGTCTAAGTTTAAAAATTCTTCTCTTTATTCCATAAATGTTTATCTCATATGTAAAAGATTTTGGTTTTATATATATGTGTGTATATATATGTGTGTGTGTGTGTGTATATATATATATATATGGTTAACTTACTTATCTTTACTTTCCATTGACTTTTTATCACATATACTACTTAATAGTTAATATCATATTTCTCTTGTGTTCATTTTCAAATATCACTAAAGATTTGATTTGGCTATGTGTATGTTGACTTTAGTGTATCTTAAGAATCTAAGGATCAGGGCATGAATATCACTTTATATATTTGCAAAATGACTAGAAAAGAATAAATCAGCTTAAACACTCACATACCTTAATCACTGTGTTCTCATCCCAAAATTCAGTGGGTTCAAACTCTTTAAAATGGTGTGTAAGGTCCTTGGTATTCTCACTATTGTATGAATCTGCAATCTCAGACTCCTCTGAAATTGGTGAATCACACAAGAATAATCCAAATATATGTCAAGCTCCACAGTGAATATGCTCCTCATTTTGACCCTTAAGTCTTTTCCCATCCTTTGATTTTCTGATAAGCTCCGATGCCTTTCTTAATTTAGTTGAAGCACTGCTTTTCTGTGATACACTTTTACATTCACATTCAACCATATGCTCTATAGCATCCTTCAGATCCCCTTATTGCAGCGTGCACCAAAGGGGAATGCAATGATTGTTTATACATATATTGCTGCTAGACAATGAAGTCCCCATGGCAATAACTATGCCTTCTTCATCTTTGAAGCAACTTTACCTGTAAGAGGGCCTCTCTCACACATAACACGTGAAAACTATTATTTGTTGAATGAGTGATTATATAACTAACATTTGTATATACAATTGATCTTGATATGACTTGCAAAACAGTGTTCAACATATCATTTTAAAGGGGTACCTACATTATTTTGGTCTGTAATGACCATGATATTGAAGAAATGACCAAATATTTTATTTCTTTTGAATAATCATCTTGTAAAATCACCGAATCTGGGAGCTAATGCCTTAGGAATGGTGGGGAGGAAAGCTTTGAGGTCAAACTGGCATTTTTCCAACCAACTATTTTACCATGAATTAAAGTTTATATTATTTTGTTCTTTGAGAATTACAAAAAAATTAGTTTTACCTTGGTAGGATTTACTATTCAGTTAAACAATGTTTAGTCTAAGTTTAAAAATTCTTCTCTTTATTCCATAAATGTTTATCTCATATGTAAAAGATTTTGGTTTTATATATATGTGTGTATATATATGTGTGTGTGTGTGTGTATATATATATATATATATGGTTAACTTACTTATCTTTACTTTCCATTGACTTTTTATCACATATACTACTTAATAGTTAATATCATATTTCTCTTGTGTTCATTTTCAAATATCACTAAAGATTTGATTTGGCTATGTGTATGTTGACTTTAGTGTATCTTAAGAATCTAAGGATCAGGGCATGAATATCACTTTATATATTTGCAAAATGACTAGAAAAGAATAAATCAGCTTAAACAGTATATTAATACTTATAGTCAAAGGTACTTACTAAAATAGTAATCCTCAAAAATTGTATCTTCAAAAATTACATACATATGAAACATTACAAAAATTCAACTATGCATTAAAAAATGGTGACATCTGTTAACTTCCCTTTTTTATGACATTATGCTTATTTGTTTGTAGCAGTAGAATAAAGCTATTTTGATATGGTTCCATTGTTTCTAAATAAATGTTTTTAAAATGCTAAAAAAAAAATGAATCCTCCACAATCACAGCAAGAATATAACAACTTACAAATGTGTGTGTGTATATATATATATTTTTTTTCTTTTAATCTCACCCAGGTAACATATTTTAATAACTTCCTTTATAAGAACATCACAAATGAATCTGAACTATAAAAATATAGGTAGTTTGCTCCCAAAAAATCTAGGTCCACAATATATAGACAGTTTGGTTGCCATTTTCACTGATGGGATTTTTAAGGTTGTCACTTTTGATAAATGGCCTTGTGTATTTCACCCTTATCTATTTTATATCTATGTCCTAAGATGGCAAAACAAGTCAAAGAAATAGTAATTAAGCTTGTG
Source organism: Tragulus kanchil (assembly GCA_022376925.1). Taxonomy (NCBI): domain Eukaryota; kingdom Metazoa; phylum Chordata; class Mammalia; order Artiodactyla; family Tragulidae; genus Tragulus; species Tragulus kanchil. The sequence goes on from JAIOJX010000025.1 coordinate 74,943,192, forward strand.
CTGATGAGCTCTTTGCATAGTGAGCTGTAAATCTGCCTATCCTCTGATAAAAAGAATTTCCATGACTTAAGGGCAGCCATAGAATTTATATTAATAGTCTTCTTAGAAACATGATTGTTGGTACTTCAGGCGATGCAGATGTCTTTGACTGTTTATATTAATGTTTTGATGTATACTCCCACCTGGCCTGATATTTGATCTGTTTCAGCAATAACAAATATACCCACCAATATTCACATTTGGTTGAATAGTCTGAGTTGTAATTTACCCTATTTGGTTCTATAACATTGTCCTAAGTCTTTGCTTTCTCCCTCTGGCATCACAGAACCTCATTTCTCTCCGTCTGGGATTAATACTCGCAGACAGACATTCATAGGATTTATGGCTCATTTCCTTCCTATTACCATTTGTTTTGTGTCTTTTTCCCTTAATTTTCACTCATTTTTGTGTATCTTTTTCTATTTGAGGCGCAATTCTAGGATTTTGAGCTTTTAAATCTTCCCAGTGTGCTAACCCAGTCTTAAACTAAGAGTCTGTCCTTCTACTTCTGAAATCCTCACCCAATGAAGAAGGCATACCAATTATCCTTTTAAATCCTAATTATTTTTAATCTCTTTGTTTTATCAATTTCCTTCCATATTTTTCATTTTTGATAGTAAAAACAGCTCAGAACAACCTTCTTTATTTTGTTTCTTTTTTCCCTCTGGGTTCTCTGGACTATTCTTGGTGAATAGTGGGACGGTTTTTCTTTGTCCCTTTTCCAGTGTCAGCCCCATCTTTTCCCCTTTGGTTTTCAGAATTTTCTTATAGTCTGTTTGACTCATTACTTTTAGTAGGTTTTCATTTTTCTAGAATAATTACATGAGAAATTCCAGAATGTCTAACACATAATGAATATACAGCATGTAGATATTAATTAAAATAAAATAACCGTGGGTCTTCTTAATTGAGATCCACATGAAAAGATTTCTGAATAAATATTGTCAACTGTAATAAAAATATACAGTGTGAGAGCTGTGGGTTTCAGTTTTATTTGGAGACATACTGAGGACTACAGAGAGCTCTGGGGAACTGCTCCCAAGAGGTGGATGGAAGTTCATGTACACACGGTGTAGGTGAAGGGGTACATGCGCTCAAGCACGCATTTCTGTGGAAGGTTACTGACAGTCATGAGGCACAAATACCCCAGTTAATGTCTCTGGAGCGTTCTTAGTTGAAGAAGGTGCAAGAATCAAAGTTTGTAAAAAATCTCCTAAAATATTTCTAGCAATAATTAAGGACCAGTTTTACCGCTTTTCCAAAAGTGCAAAATGCCTCGTCCTGATGTTCCAAAATGCTTCATCCTGATGTTCTCACCCTGAATTCCTTCAGAGTGTGTTGTAGGTCAGTGACTTCAGTGCGTAATGACATGATTCTTGCAGAACTGGATGGTGGGCAAAATGATTTTCCAGTATCATCATTCACATGCAGATACAATTGTGCATATAACATAAACATTATTGGAATTCAGAATGAAAACTTTAAAATATCCAATTTTATATGTATAATCAGCTTTATGGATAATCCTCCCTAAAATAAAATTTCAGGTTTGAAAATATTACACCATTGATGTTTACTAGGAAGCCTTTGAAAAAACTGCTAGCAGAGAATTTCTGTGAAAACCATATTATTTTTTCACCATCTTTATACAATGTATTGAATTTTATATAACAAAATGATGTATTAAACTCAATTCAGTATGGGAAACCAAGATGGTTTTATTCTTAGAAGAACCTTCTTTATTTTGTTTCTTTTTCCTCTGGGTTCTCTGGACTATTCTTGGTGAATAGTGGGACGGTTTTCTTTGTCCCTTTTCCAGTGTCAGCCCCATCTTTTCCCCTTTGGTTTTCAGAATTTTCTTATAGTCTGTTTGGCTCATTACTTTTAGTAGGTTTTCATTTTCTAGAATAATTACATGAGAAATTCCAGAATGTCTAACACATAATGAATATACAGCATGTAGATATTAATTAAAATAAAATAACCGTGGGTCTTCTTAATTGAGATCCACATGAAAAGATTTCTGAATAAATATTGTCAACTGTAATAAAAATATACAGTGTGAGAGCTGTGGGTTTCAGTTTTATTTGGAGACATACTGAGGACTACAGAGAGCTCTGGGGAACTGCTCCCAAGAGGTGGATGGAAGTTCATGTACACACGGTGTAGGTGAAGGGGTACATGCGCTCAAGCACGCATTTCTGTGGAAGGTTACTGACAGTCATGAGGCACAAATACCCCAGTTAATGTCTCTGGAGCGTTCTTAGTTGAAGAAGGTGCAAGAATCAAAGTTTGTAAAAAATCTCCTAAAATATTTCTAGCAATAATTAAGGACCAGTTTTACCGCTTTTCCAAAAGTGCAAAATGCCTCGTCCTGATGTTCCAAAATGCTTCATCCTGATGTTCTCACCCTGAATTCCTTCAGAGTGTGTTGTAGGTCAGTGACTTCAGTGCGTAATGACATGATTCTTGCAGAACTGGATGGTGGGCAAAATGATTTTCCAGTATCATCATTCACATGCAGATACAATTGTGCATATAACATAAACATTATTGGAATTCAGAATGAAAACTTTAAAATATCCAATTTTATATGTATAATCAGCTTTATGGATAATCCTCCCTAAAATAAAATTTCAGGTTTGAAAATATTACACCATTGATGTTTACTAGGAAGCCTTTGAAAAAACTGCTAGCAGAGAATTTCTGTGAAAACCATATTATTTTTTCACCATCTTTATACAATGTATTGAATTTTATATAACAAAATGATGTATTAAACTCAATTCAGTATGGGAAACCAAGATGGTTTTATTCTTAGAAGAACTGGTGTTTTCTTCAAGTTTATACATTTCAATGTTTCAGCTGAAAAACTTCAATTATGGCACACTGGGCCAGTTCTAGGGACTCGGATTTTCCTTGACCACAGAGTTAACATATTTCTAAGTTGGATGATTTACCAGATGATGCTATTTTGCCTGGTCCTATGAAGTATTTTTTAATATTAAGATTTACAGTGCAGACTTTTTTTACTGACTTTGGTACATCATTTGCCAAGAGCACCTCCTCCTCAACTGGTTCTCTCTTTCTGTAAAAAGACAAAACAGCTCTTTATAACAAAGTTGCCTTAAAATGAATAGCATACTCCCCAGTCAATTAAATAAGAAGAACAAGGAGGAGAAAATGCATTTCTCCTAATCTCACTGATTACTTTTTTGGGGTCTTATGGAGCATTCAGATTCATCATATTGTTATACCTAATTCCTTAACCCCTTGAGTAGATTTCTTTTAAAACCAAATGCACTTATCATATTTTACTCCAAATTGTAGAGTGAAAATAGATATAAGCTGTAGACACTAAGTTTTTAGTAACTAAACAAACTAATTTCAATCTTGGAGAACAAATATACTGATTTGATCACCTCAAGAATGTTTAATGAGCCTAATTAAACCTGAGACATACATATTTATAAAAATCTGAATTTCTGAATGTATAGGAAGAAAAACATCTGTCAAGCGAGTCAGACATTCATATCAGTAGAACCATTTTTGAGCAGTCAAATAATTAGACTATTTGATAACCCAGAAACTTACCTAAGAGATTTGATCCAACAAGTAGTGTGATGTTAATGCTTAGTCACCTTGAGGTCTGATAGTGTGACTTCTCTACACGCATTGGTGAAATACATCACTAAATATATGAGACAAATACATCACTTTTAAAACTAAAAAGGAAAAAGCCTTTGAAAAACTGCTAGCAGAGAATTTCTGTGAAAACCATATTATTTTTTCACCATCTTTATACAATGTATTGAATTTTATATAACAAAATGATGTATTAAACTCAATTCAGTATGGGAAACCAAGATGGTTTTATTCTTAGAAGAACTGGTGTTTTCTTCAAGTTTATACATTTCAATGTTTCAGCTGAAAAACTTCAATTATGGCACACTGGGCCAGTTCTAGGGACTCGGATTTTCCTTGACCACAGAGTTAACATATTTCTAAGTTGGATGATTTACCAGATGATGCTATTTTGCCTGGTCCTATGAAGTATTTTTTAATATTAAGATTTACAGTGCAGACTTTTTACTGACTTTGGTACATCATTTGCCAAGAGCACCTCCTCCTCAACTGGTTCTCTCTTTCTGTAAAAAGACAAAACAGCTCTTTATAACAAAGTTGCCTTAAAATGAATAGCATACTCCCCAGTCAATTAAATAAGAAGAACAAGGAGGAGAAAATGCATTTCTCCTAATCTCACTGATTACTTTTTTGGGGTCTTATGGAGCATTCAGATTCATCATATTGTTATACCTAATTCCTTAACCCCTTGAGTAGATTTCTTTTAAAACCAAATGCACTTATCATATTTTACTCCAAATTGTAGAGTGAAAATAGATATAAGCTGTAGACACTAAGTTTTTAGTAACTAAACAAACTAATTTCAATCTTGGAGAACAAATATACTGATTTGATCACCTCAAGAATGTTTAATGAGCCTAATTAAACCTGAGACATACATATTTATAAAAATCTGAATTTCTGAATGTATAGGAAGAAAAACATCTGTCAAGCGAGTCAGACATTCATATCAGTAGAACCATTTTTGAGCAGTCAAATAATTAGACTATTTGATAACCCAGAAACTTACCTAAGAGATTTGATCCAACAAGTAGTGTGATGTTAATGCTTAGTCACCTTGAGGTCTGATAGTGTGACTTCTCTACACGCATTGGTGAAATACATCACTAAATATATGAGACAATATATGTATCAGCATTTTAATGTATCCTTACTCTTGGAAAATAATGTTAAAGAATTTGAAAAAATACCACTCTCATCATCACCACCAACTTCATATCTATCCTGTTTTTTGTGTGTGTGTTTTAATTCATTTTACTTTAATGGGACTTTTATTTGTACAAAAGTTTGTCATATAATAACACAAAATTTCTTTCAGTTTTCAAAATGGAAATTACTTCTCTGTAAACTGTTCTATCCTCTCATACTTGTTAGTGCTCTTCTGTGTGTGTGTGTGTGTGTGTGTGTGTATAACTTGATCCATCACATGTCATAGTTTAACTCTCAGACATGGGGAATCTTGCCTGTATTAATTCACTAACAATGAAAATGTTGCTTAAAAGATAAGACTGGGTCATTATATTGTTAATGGCACTCTCCTTTGTGCCTGGAGGTTGTTTAACTACATAATTAGGAAATTCCTGCTCAAGATTACTTGGTAGTTGGGCATCTCCCTCATGAGTAAAGCAAGCACTAAGGCTTCCCAGGTGGCACTTGTGGTAAAGAACCTGCCTGCCACTGCAGGAGACTTGGGTTCAGTCCCTGGGTAGGGAAGATCCGCTGGAGAAGGGAATGGTAGCCCACTCCAGAATTCTTGCGTGGAGAATCCCATGGACAGAGGAGCCTGGTGGGCTACAGTCCACAGGGTTGCAAAGAGTCAGACATAAACTGAGCTGAGCATCTGAGCACCAGTTTCCTCAAGAGCTGGTTCCACCATCAGGACACCTGGACTCTTACATCAGCTCCTATGGGAGCTACATGAGGATCTCCCCTCCTTGTGAAGAAGGGACTCTTTCTTCTTCTAACTCTGGATAAAGTCACAAGAAAATTTAAGACTCGTTCTGCTGTTCTCGATAGTTGGTGGTGAAATGTTTACACTGATGATTAAATGATAAAAGTAATATATTTTTATTTTGACTAAGTAGGTATTAGGAAGTAGAATAATTAAGCTACTTAGATTTCCTTAGATGAGCCAAATTAAATATTTTTAAATGAGAAGTATATTTGGCATTAAAATACTTGAAAATTAGTGGAAATCTTTATTTATACTTTCTTATATATCAGGCTTCATTCTCAGTATTTTCCTAGATATTATAGAAATAGAATTAAATATCTTATACCTAATTGTTGTCGTTGTTCAGTCGCTCAGTTGTATCTGACTCTTTGGGACCCCACAGACTGCCTGTATGCCAGGCTTCCCTGTCTTCAGTCTCTCTCAGAGTTTACTCAAGTTCATCTCCATTCATGTCCATTGAGTCACTGATGCTTCTAATCATCTCATCCTCTGTCACCCCCTTCTCCTCCTGCCTTGCCCAGCATCTTTCTCGTTTCTTTTCCAAAGAATGGATGCTTCTTATCAGGTGGCCAAAGTATTGGAGCTTCAGCTTCAGCATCAGTTCTTCCAATGAATATAATGTGAAAATCAATATATCTACAAAGTCTACATACATTTGCTGCCTAAGAAAAAGTTAAATTGTGTAGGATTTGGTGAGGTTTGGGGATGGAGTGGGAGGTGAAACGCAGTATTTTCAGTGTTCACTGCATTTGTGGTGCTAAAGGGCAGTATGGCCACTAGAGGACAGTGTTTGACTGAAAATAAAAGAATTCCTTGACGACAGAAAAGTTATTTATCAATAGAATACATCCTGTCAGTATAAAACATGAGCTTCACCTCTAACTTTACTTAATGTCTCTTTGTTTTGTGAGTTTTGTGTTGATTGGCCTACTTAGGGTTGCAAAGAGTCAGACATAAACTGAGCTGAGCATCTGAGCACCAGTTTCCTCAAGAGCTGGTTCCACCATCAGGACACCTGGACTCTTACATCAGCTCCTATGGGAGCTACATGAGGATCTCCCCTCCTTGTGAAGAAGGGACTCTTTCTTCTTCTAACTCTGGATAAAGTCACAAGAAAATTTAAGACTCGTTCTGCTGTTCTCGATAGTTGGTGGTGAAATGTTTACACTGATGATTAAATGATAAAAGTAATATATTTTTATTTTGACTAAGTAGGTATTAGGAAGTAGAATAATTAAGCTACTTAGATTTCCTTAGATGAGCCAAATTAAATATTTTTAAATGAGAAGTATATTTGGCATTAAAATACTTGAAAATTAGTGGAAATCTTTATTTATACTTTCTTATATATCAGGCTTCATTCTCAGTATTTTCCTAGATATTATAGAAATAGAATTAAATATCTTATACCTAATTGTTGTCGTTGTTCAGTCGCTCAGTTGTATCTGACTCTTTGGGACCCCACAGACTGCCTGTATGCCAGGCTTCCCTGTCTTCAGTCTCTCTCAGAGTTTACTCAAGTTCATCTCCATTCATGTCCATTGAGTCACTGATGCTTCTAATCATCTCATCCTCTGTCACCCCCTTCTCCTCCTGCCTTGCCCAGCATCTTTCTCGTTTTCTTTTCCAAAGAATGGATGCTTCTTATCAGGTGGCCAAAGTATTGGAGCTTCAGCTTCAGCATCAGTTCTTCCAATGAATATAATGTGAAAATCAATATATCTACAAAGTCTACATACATTTGCTGCCTAAGAAAAAGTTAAATTGTGTAGGATTTGGTGAGGTTTGGGGATGGAGTGGGAGGTGAAACGCAGTATTTTCAGTGTTCACTGCATTTGTGGTGCTAAAGGGCAGTATGGCCACTAGAGGACAGTGTTTGACTGAAAAATAAAAGAATTCCTTGACGACAGAAAAGTTATTTATCAATAGAATACATCCTGTCAGTATAAAACATGAGCTTCACCTCTAACTTTACTTAATGTCTCTTTGTTTTTGTGAGTTTTGTTTGATGCCTATCGCATTCAGGGAGCCAAAGCTGTGGTTACTAATCAGGTATGCTTCGTTTAGGCAGACCTAGCCCTCTTCTCTAAAGCTGCTGCTCTCTGACTTGGCACTCCTTGCCTTGGGCATTCAGTCATGTTCAACCAAGAAATAACAGCTCAGGTTGCTATCACAAGTCCTACACTCTGAACTTTCCTTGTCTATGTATATGAAGCGAGTACATTCCTTCTTGTTCAGACAACAATGTGCCTTAAATTGCCCACAGACCACTGAGGACCTCCTGTGATTGTCCCACAAATCCTACTTTGGTCCTTTTATTGTCCATTTCTTTCACCCAAAACCCATGTTTTCTAAGCTCATAGTTTATTTATTGTTAGGAAATTGGTATCCCTATATATGAGTTTTCAAGGACTAAAATGATTTGATGCTTCTTAAAATGCATTTTCATGTTAGAATTCATTCTTCTTAATGACTAATAAGGTATTCAATTAATATCTGCATTTCATTTGACTATCTCTCTTTAGCTACTATTTTAATATGTTGTCCACATGGCTAGCACTGTACATGTAAGGTAATCCTGAACTTAATCCTAAAGTGCTGCAATTATTTCCTATTTACAGCTCAAATTAGGGTTAAGGGTGTATTTTTTTCAACAGTTTGACAGGTAAGAACTATGAGGTACTAGCCTCTGACTCATTTGAGATCTTTGTGCCTATAAGAGGCAGAAACAACCTCTCAGGGTTTCTATAAAGGTCAACTAAGGTCATCTAAGTCAAAGTCCATAGTGACCTCTGCTGTGCTAGGCAGATATTAGGTATCCTAATATTTAAACATAAAGTCCTATCTACATATTCATATGCTTACTATATCAGTTAATTCATCAAATATATAACATATTTGAAGGTACAAAAATTACTAAAACTGGGGCTTCCCTGGTAGCTCAGTGGTGAAGAGTTCACTTGCCAATGCAGGAGACACGGGTTCGATCCCTGATCCAGGAAGATCCAACATGCTGCAGAGAAACTAAGCCCGTGAGCCACAACTGTCGAGCCTGTACTCTAGAGTCTTGGAGCTGCAACTATTGAGCCCATGTGCCACAACTACGGAAGCCTGTGTGCCCTAGAGCCCAAGTTCCACAACAAGAGAAGTCACCACAACAAGAAGCATGCTCACCTCAACTAGAGAGTAGCCCTCACTTCCTGCAACTAGAGAAGAACCTGCGGCAACAGTGAAAACCCAGAAGAGCCAAAAATGAATAAATAAATAAGAAGCAATACTAAAAAGTATTTTAAAAATTACTAAAACTTAACTCCCCAAAGCATATTTATAACATATGGAAACTGAATGAGGAGATTGTCTTTTTCGTGATAATCTTAATGAGATAAAATGGAACAACAGCTACACACATCATCTGTCTCATGTGCACAAGTGCTAATATGAGGACCTCCTGTGATTGTCCCACAAATCCTACTTTGGTCCTTTTATTGTCCATTTCTTTCACCCAAAACCCATGTTTTCTAAGCTCATAGTTTATTTATTGTTAGGAAATTGGTATCCCTATATATGAGTTTTCAAGGACTAAAATGATTTGATGCTTCTTAAAATGCATTTTCATGTTAGAATTCATTCTTCTTAATGACTAATAAGGTATTCAATTAATATCTGCATTTCATTTGACTATCTCTCTTTAGCTACTATTTTAATATGTTGTCCACATGGCTAGCACTGTACATGTAAGGTAATCCTGAACTTAATCCTAAAGTGCTGCAATTATTTCCTATTTACAGCTCAAATTAGGGTTAAGGGTGTATTTTTTTCAACAGTTTGACAGGTAAGAACTATGAGGTACTAGCCTCTGACTCATTTGAGATCTTTGTGCCTATAAGAGGCAGAAACAACCTCTCAGGGTTTCTATAAAGGTCAACTAAGGTCATCTAAGTCAAAGTCCATAGTGACCTCTGCTGTGCTAGGCAGATATTAGGTATCCTAATATTTAAACATAAAGTCCTATCTACATATTCATATGCTTACTATATCAGTTAATTCATCAAATATATAACATATTTGAAGGTACAAAAATTACTAAAACTGGGGCTTCCCTGGTAGCTCAGTGGTGAAGAGTTCACTTGCCAATACAGGAGACAGTTTTGACCCCTGATCTGCAAAGATCCCACATGTTGCAGAGCACCTAAGCCCGTGAGCCACAACTATTGAGCCTGTGCTCTAGAGCCTCGGAGTCACAACCATTGAGCCCATGTGCCACGACTACGGAAGCCTGTGTGCCCTAGAGCCCAAGTTCCACAACAAGAGAAGTCACCACAACAAGAAGCATGCTCACCTCAACTAGAGAGTAGCCCTCACTTCCTGCAACTAGAGAAGAACCTGCGGCAACAGTGAAAACCCAGAAGAGCCAAAAATGAATAAATAAATAAGAAGCAATACTAAAAAGTATTTTAAAAATTACTAAAACTTAACTCCCCAAAGCATATTTATAACATATGGAAACTGAATGAGGAGATTGTCTTTTTCGTGATAATCTTAATGAGATAAAATGGAACAACAGCTACACACATCATCTGTCTCATGTGCACAAGTGCTAATATGAAGCCAGAAGTTGTATCAATGCAGACATAATGCCTTCTGGCTGGAAATTAAATGCCCACGCAAAACAGCCCTCTTTGCTGATGGCTGAGAGTAAATAGTCCCAGCTAGAAATGGAAATTAAAACAAAGGGAAATCACAATATACATATTAAAGTGGCCAAAATAAAGTAGCAACACCAGATTCTGGCAAGAGTGTAGAGAAAATGGTTCTTTCATACATTCTGGTGGGAATGCAAGATGGTGCCAGCCACTCTAAAAGTCAGTTAATCCTTTCTTAAAAAACTAAACCTGCAACTACAACAATATTGTACTCCTAGGCATTTATCACAGAGAATTGAATGAACACTCAAAGCCTGTACACAAATGTCTATAAACATATTATTACTAGTCCCCAGACAGAAGTAATTCAGATGTCCTTCAGTAGGTAAGTGGTTCAATAAACTCATGGATCTCGCATATGACTTAGCAGCAAAAAGCAACAAAATATTGGTACCAATACATGCAACAATCTGGATGAATTTCCAGAGACACTCCATGAAAAGAAGGCAGTTCACAAAAGATTAAATACATACAGTATTATTCCATTTATACTGTAAATAACATGTTATGGTAATGAGAGACAGATTATTGGCTGCCAGTGGTTCATAAGGGGACAGAGAGATGGGGAGGGGGTTGAGGAGAGGAAATTGGATGTGATTCTAAGACAGCAACATAAAGTATAATCCATGCTGATGGAATGTCCAGTATCTTGACTGCACTGATGTTACATAGCCCTGGCTGGGATGAAGCACTACAGTGCTGCAAGGCATTACCATTAAGTGAAACTGGGTAAGGAATACATGGATCTCTCTGAAGTATTTCTTACAACTGCACACAAATCTACAGGTATCTGAAAAATTAAAAAGATTAATTAAAAACAAACAAATGAGCTGGTCTGGGTATTTCTTAGCAGAGCCCTCTCTCATGGGCAAGAGAAATTCACATTGTGTAGAAAACAAGGAATGTCTCAGAGAAGGAACAGATGATGACAAGCACTGAAGGGAAGGCTGTGGAAGTGGCAGTTCCTGGGGAACAACAAAAGGACTCGCTGTAAATTAGGAAGGGGGTTTGTTATCATGATGGCAGGCCTTTCCAGGTTAGATCACCCCTCCTTTAGCAGAGGAGACCAGACCTCCGAAAGGGAGAATGTCTTGCTGCCCACACAGAAGCTCAGGACAAGGCACTGGGACTGAGGTTCTGGGGAGATTCCTGAGCCTAAGTAGGGAGCAGAGAAGAGGCAGCAAAGGCTTCCAAAGGACTGTTCTTGACTGGACAGTGAGCTCGAGCATGTCTGTCAGTACGGGTGGTACCAGGAAGCACAGCAAACTGCAGGTATCTTCTGGACTCTGTGAAGACCCAGATCCACTGCACACATTTAGAAACTGAATTTCCCACACATACTAAATTGACCAGAGCTAAGAACGTGATTTTAAGTTTTTTGAAATATTTTTTATTTTATTCATTCATTTATTTATTTATTTTTGGCTACTCTGCGCCTTTACTGTTACTGCAGGCTATTCTCTAGTTGCAGGGAGTAGGGGCTACTCTCTAGTTGAGGTGAGCAGGCTTCTTGTTGTGGTGACTTCTCTTGATGTGGAACTCGGGCTCTAGGACACACTGGCTTCAGTAGTTGCAGCACATGGGCTCCATAGTTGCAGCTCCGAGGCTTTAGAGTACAGGCTCAATAGTTGTGGCTCACGGGCTTAGTTTCTCTGCAGCATGTTGGATCTTCCTGGATCAGGGATCGAACCCGTGTCTCCTGCATTGGCAGGTGAACTCTTTACCACTTAGCTACCAGAGAAGCCTGTGATTTCAATTTAATTCAGGAAAATAAAGCAAGTGAGTACTTTGTTGTTACTATTGAAGTTGTTTTCGTGTAGCACTACAGTGCTGCAAGGCATTACCATTAAGTGAAACTGGGTAAGGAATACATGGATCTCTCTGAAGTATTTCTTACAACTGCACACAAATCTACAGGTATCTGAAAAATTAAAAAGATTAATTAAAAACAAACAAATGAGCTGGTCTGGGTATTTCTTAGCAGAGCCCTCTCTCATGGGCAAGAGAAATTCACATTGTGTAGAAAACAAGGAATGTCTCAGAGAAGGAACAGATGATGACAAGCACTGAAGGGAAGGCTGTGGAAGTGGCAGTTCCTGGGGAACAACAAAAGGACTCGCTGTAAATTAGGAAGGGGGTTTGTTATCATGATGGCAGGCCTTTCCAGGTTAGATCACCCCTCCTTTAGCAGAGGAGACCAGACCTCCGAAAGGGAGAATGTCTTGCTGCCCACACAGAAGCTCAGGACAAGGCACTGGGACTGAGGTTCTGGGGAGATTCCTGAGCCTAAGTAGGGAGCAGAGAAGAGGCAGCAAAGGCTTCCAAAGGACTGTTCTTGACTGGACAGTGAGCTCGAGCATGTCTGTCAGTACGGGTGGTACCAGGAAGCACAGCAAACTGCAGGTATCTTCTGGACTCTGTGAAGACCCAGATCCACTGCACACATTTAGAAACTGAATTTCCCACACATACTAAATTGACCAGAGCTAAGAACGTGATTTTAAGTTTTTTGAAATATTTTTTATTTTATTCATTCATTTATTTATTTATTTTTGGCTACTCTGCGCCTTTACTGTTACTGCAGGCTATTCTCTAGTTGCAGGAGTAGGGGCTACTCTCTAGTTGAGGTGAGCAGGCTTCTTGTTGTGGTGACTTCTCTTGATGTGGAACTCGGGCTCTAGGACACACTGGCTTCAGTAGTTGCAGCACATGGGCTCCATAGTTGCAGCTCCGAGGCTTTAGAGTACAGGCTCAATAGTTGTGGCTCACGGGCTTAGTTTCTCTGCAGCATGTTGGATCTTCCTGGATCAGGGATCGAACCCGTGTCTCCTGCATTGGCAGGTGAACTCTTTACCACTTAGCTACCAGAGAAGCCTGTGATTTCAATTTAATTCAGGAAAATAAAGCAAGTGAGTACTTTGTTGTTACTATTGAAGTTGTTCTTATCATCCAGAACTGTACAATAAAATTCCAATCTGCCAGTAGATGTCACAAAATCTTTTCTTATGGATTCACTACACAAGGGAGGATTTGGATTTACATAATTTCCAGAATCATAACTTCTTTATATTATATGGAGCAAATAGCCTGTATCTCTTTGACAAAATGACTATAGAATTTTTAAAGTCAAGATTTCCTGTCTTCATTTTGATAATCCCAAATTGAATATTTTTTAATTCTAGAAAGAGTGAGGACTTCTATTTACTGGGTACTTTCCTGTGAATGCCTTTGGATAGACTGGAAAGACCATAACCTTATTAGCCATGGGGCTGTGCCTAAGATAATTAGACATACAGAAGGACTACAGGAAAATCTAGACCCAGATAATGGGCATCTAAACAATTAGGTTTTCAGAGGTGAATAAGGTATATCTAGATACTAAACCACTTCTTACAATATTAGTAATCCAATTCAATATACTTTAATACTAAACCTCTATAAAATGTTCACAGAATAAGGCTATCTTGTTATGTTTTCAGGCACAAGTGAACACTTCCTGTAGCTTTTATAGTGAAGCTTACTTTCCCTTTGAAGTTGAAATTACTTCCAAATTAATCCCACCTGGAAGGCGCTTGTTCCCACATGGAAAACAAGAAATTTGCTTATTATTCTGAATTCCTTGGCAACCATACTTAACCTATTTTAGACTTACTCTGAGAATTGTACTCAGAAAATAATGTGAATCAGTCATTCAGTCGTGTCCAACTCTTTTACAACCCCATGGGCTATAGCCCACCAGGGTCCATGGAATTTTTCAGGCAAGAATACTGGAGTGGGTTGCTGTTTCCTTCTCCAGGACATCTTCCTGCCAGGGACTGAACCTGTGTCTCCTGTATCTCCTGCATTGACTGGTGGATTCTTTACCACTGAGGCACCTAGCAAGACCAGTAATAATGTCCCTCTATAATTCCTGTCTACTCATAACCTCAGAACGTTGCCTTATTTGAAAATAGGGGTTTAACAGATGTAATTATTTCAATTATAGTCAGGTCATACTAGATTAGTGTGGGTCCTAAATCCAATCCCTTGTGTCCCTAAGAAAAGTCAGGGAATGCACAATCCTGCAGGAGGGCCATGTGAAGACAGAGGCAAGGAGTCAAGTGGTACAGCTACAGCCAAGAACCCCAAGCACTGCCAGGAACCACCAGAAGCCCGGAAGAGGTAAGGAAGGGTTCTACCCTAAAGCCTTAGAGGAGTCTCGTCTAGATGGCACCTTGATTTCAAACTTCTAGCTTCCAGAACTGATGGACTTCATTACTGTTGCTTCATGTCCCAGTTTGTGGAAATTTATGAACATGGCCCTAGGAGACTAATAAACACTCAATCTTCAACTCCTTTTACTGGGTGAGAAAATGTCTGGATGTTTGATTTAAAGCAGAATATTCACTTCTGTTCTCCATGGCGCATGTTGACTTAACGATTAGGTTTTCAGAGGTGAATAAGGTATATCTAGATACTAAACCACTTCTTACAATATTAGTAATCCAATTCAATATACTTTAATACTAAACCTCTATAAAATGTTCACAGAATAAGGCTATCTTGTTATGTTTTCAGGCACAAGTGAACACTTCCTGTAGCTTTTATAGTGAAGCTTACTTTCCCTTTGAAGTTGAAATTACTTCCAAATTAATCCCACCTGGAAGGCGCTTGTTCCCACATGGAAAACAAGAAATTTGCTTATTATTCTGAATTCCTTGGCAACCATACTTAACCTATTTTAGACTTACTCTGAGAATTGTACTCAGAAAATAATGTGAATCAGTCATTCAGTCGTGTCCAACTCTTTTACAACCCCATGGGCTATAGCCCACCAGGGTCCATGGAATTTTTCAGGCAAGAATACTGGAGTGGGTTGCCATTTCCTACTCCAGGAGATCTTCCCAACACAGGGGTCAAACCTGTGTCTCCTGTATCTCCTGCATTGACTGGTGGATTCTTTACCACTGAGGCACCTAGCAAGACCAGTAATAATGTCCCTCTATAATTCCTGTCTACTCATAACCTCAGAACGTTGCCTTATTTGAAAATAGGGGTTTAACAGATGTAATTATTTCAATTATAGTCAGGTCATACTAGATTAGTGTGGGTCCTAAATCCAATCCCTTGTGTCCCTAAGAAAAGTCAGGGAATGCACAATCCTGCAGGAGGGCCATGTGAAGACAGAGGCAAGGAGTCAAGTGGTACAGCTACAGCCAAGAACCCCAAGCACTGCCAGGAACCACCAGAAGCCCGGAAGAGGTAAGGAAGGGTTCTACCCTAAAGCCTTAGAGGAGTCTCGTCTAGATGGCACCTTGATTTCAAACTTCTAGCTTCCAGAACTGATGGACTTCATTACTGTTGCTTCATGTCCCAGTTTGTGGAAATTTATGAACATGGCCCTAGGAGACTAATAAACACTCAATCTTCAACTCCTTTTACTGGGTGAGAAAATGTCTGGATGTTTGATTTAAAGCAGAATATTCACTTCTGTTCTCCATGGCGCATGTTGACTTAACGATGCTTTGAGGAACAGCCAGGTGGCTCTCCAACTGTTTTTTCAGCTGAGTGGGAGAGAAGCTGTTAAACTAGGTGAATGGATTTTAAAACATTCTGTGACCTTCCTGTTAAAAATTGATTTCCTCAACTCTGAACCACACTAGCAGGAACTGCTTTTGATTAGGAAGACTGGTAACAGAAAAAGAGACTATCAGATCAGAACTGGATGAAGACAAAACATCCAATCTAATCCATTTTATTTTCCAATAGTGCTTCAATCCTAACTCATTTGTGAAATTAGTGACTCTGGCATTTAAAAATGCCTTGATATTATTGCTATATTTATTTTTATAATGCCATTTTCTTTGTGGAAGGGGTAAAAATGAAACAGTGAATATATGGTAATATTTTGTTTAACCAGGAATGAGCGGATGTTGTGGACACAACCATTTTGTTCTGGCCTGTCCCTATGGCTCAGTGGTAAAGAATCTGCCTGCCAATGCAAGAGTCACAGGTTTGATCCCTGGGTCAAGAATATCCCCGGAAGAAAGAAGTGATAACACAATTCAGTATTCTTGCCTGAAAAAATTCCATTGACAGAAGAGCCTGATAGGCTACAGTTCAAAAGGGTCGCAAAGAGTCACACACAACTGAGTGACTGAGTGACCATTACATTCTAAGAATAATTTGTTGTAAAAATATAAATAGGATGACCATGAGAGTGGAGTTCAAAGGAGAGTTGGGGAAGAGAGAAATAAAACTAGGAGGAGTTGGGGAAAGGATGCACAATCCTGCAGGAGGGCCATGTGAAGACAGAGGCAAGGAGTCAAGTGGTACAGCTACAGCCAAGAACCCCAAGCACTGCCAGGAACCACCAGAAGCCCGGAAGAGGTAAGGAAGGGTTCTACCCTAAAGCCTTAGAGGAGTCTCGTCTAGATGGCACCTTGATTTCAAACTTCTAGCTTCCAGAACTGATGGACTTCATTACTGTTGCTTCATGTCCCAGTTTGTGGAAATTTATGAACATGGCCCTAGGAGACTAATAAACACTCAATCTTCAACTCCTTTTACTGGGTGAGAAAATGTCTGGATGTTTGATTTAAAGCAGAATATTCACTTCTGTTCTCCATGGCGCATGTTGACTTAACGATGCTTTGAGGAACAGCCAGGTGGCTCTCCAACTGTTTTTTCAGCTGAGTGGGAGAGAAGCTGTTAAACTAGGTGAATGGATTTTAAAACATTCTGTGACCTTCCTGTTAAAAATTGATTTCCTCAACTCTGAACCACACTAGCAGGAACTGCTTTTGATTAGGAAGACTGGTAACAGAAAAAGAGACTATCAGATCAGAACTGGATGAAGACAAAACATCCAATCTAATCCATTTTATTTTCCAATAGTGCTTCAATCCTAACTCATTTGTGAAATTAGTGACTCTGGCATTTAAAAATGCCTTGATATTATTGCTATATTTATTTTTATAATGCCATTTTCTTTGTGGAAGGGGTAAAAATGAAACAGTGAATATATGGTAATATTTTGTTTAACCAGGAATGAGCGGATGTTGTGGACACAACCATTTTGTTCTGGCCTGTCCCTATGGCTCAGTGGTAAAGAATCTGCCTGCCAATGCAAGAGTCACAGGTTTGATCCCTGGGTCAAGAATATCCCCGGAAGAAAGAAGTGATAACACAATTCAGTATTCTTGCCTGAAAAAATTCCATTGACAGAAGAGCCTGATAGGCTACAGTTCAAAAGGGTCGCAAAGAGTCACACACAACTGAGTGACTGAGTGACCATTACATTCTAAGAATAATTTGTTGTAAAAATATAAATAGGATGACCATGAGAGTGGAGTTCAAAGGGAGAGTTGGGGAAGAGAGAAATAAAACTAGAATTAAGAGGGCTTTTTCATTCTTATTTATTTACTTATTTATGTATTGATTTTTGGTTTGTCTATAAGATCAGCTTTAATTTACTGAAAATAAAGTAGCCAATAGAATATCCTTGGCCTCCCCCTTTTTTTAGTTGCTCAGTCATGTCCAGCTCTTTTTGACCCCATGGACTGTATAGCCCATCAGGCTCCTCTATCCATGGAATTCTCCAGGCAAGAATACTGGAGTGGGTAATCCTTCCCTTCTCGAGGGGATCTTCTCAAGCCAGGGATTGAACCTGGGTCTACCTGCATTGCAGGCAGATTCTTTACCATCTGAGCCACCAGGGAAGCTCATCCCCTTAAGAAAATTGAGTCTGGCACATAAGACTTGTTTTCTAGTAGAAGAGCAAGGAGAACATGTTAGTTTTCTGTTCAACCTGGCTTGGTCACTCCTGCGTGGAAATAGGAGATGGTCCTCAGCTAGTGGGGACCATATCTTGGTGGGGAGAAAGTAGAGAAGGGAATAGGATTTTTGGTCCCCTTCATCACTGTCTTTCCCAATTGCTGCCCTGAGCTTGCTCCTGCCATGGAAGGATATGGTATCTGCATAGATCGAGAAAACATTTTCTTGTAGAGTTGCTCTAATTATGAGATTTTTCAATAATTTTTCAAGATTTCTGACATGTTTCATTATATATTGCTGGCCTCCAAAAAATTAATTCATTAAAAAAAAACAAAGTAAAAAATGAACATAAATTATTCAGTTTAGCATTATAACAGTTTGCACCACTAAGGAATTAACGTTTATTGATTTTGTTAGTGTAAGCATTCATATTCATGTTCAAAAATGACAAAGAGCTTAAAGCTTATCCCTTGAAGAATTGGGCATACTTGAACAGAGTTGTAATGTTCAAAATATATTGAAAAATATTCTTGTCAGTGACTGAACAAATTGTGGTTTACATTTTCAAAGTTGGGTCCAGTCACAGAAAACGGTCACTCCATCACCTTCCCAACTTATATTCCCTTTGTTCTTACTCTCATCCATTACAAAACATTTGTTTGCCCAGGATTAATACATTCCAAAGAAATAAGGGAAAATAAGCAACTTAGAGGGGAATTCGTCGTGGCATAAAGTAACAGAGATTGTGTCCCTGGATATCATCATTTTTCTGATGTCCTTCAACCATGCATAGCTGTGTGTATATGTGTTCATGTGTGTATTTCTGTGTATGCATTTGTATTGAGCTCAAAGAAGAGAAAGAGTAAGAAAAATCTGAAGCAAAAGGAGACTATAAAATATAAATTAGGCATTTCATTGAAACTTTCTTTACATTTCCTATTGGCTCAACCTACCATTAGGATCCAAACTCCATG
The DNA here is from genome assembly GCA_022376925.1 of Tragulus kanchil. NCBI lineage: Eukaryota > Metazoa > Chordata > Mammalia > Artiodactyla > Tragulidae > Tragulus > Tragulus kanchil. Next base: position 74,962,262 of record JAIOJX010000025.1, read on the forward strand.
AGGAGAGCGCTCATCTGTTATGTCACTATTGTAGATCCAACGAATAGAACAGTAACCACCACTCAAAGCCGGTAGTTTACATTAGGGTTCATTCTTTTTTTTTTTTAACTCTACAATCATTTTTTTTTTTTTAATTTTTGGCCTCTTTTATTGGTCTTTCATTTATTTATTTATTTTCCTCCATCTTAATTCTTTGGCCTTTGTGGGCCTCCCATCCCAGCAGCCTCTCTTGTTGTAGAGCACCGACTCTGGGTGCATGCGCTTCAGAGTGCTGGCTAAATTGGACACATTGGTCCAGCTGCTCTGTGGCATGTGGGTTCTTCCCGGGCCAGGGATCAAACCGGCGCCCCTTGCACTGCAAGGTGAACTCTCTACCACTGGACCACCAGGGAAGCCCAGGGTTCATTCTTTTTAAACATTTTTATCAGAGTATACTTGATTTACAATGTTGTAAATGTTGATGTACAATGTTGTGTTAAGTGTCGGGTATACAGACAGTATAATAATTCAGTTATACAAATACATTTATTCACTTCTTTTTAGATTCTTTTCCCATATAGGTCATTACAGAGTATTGAGTAGATTTCCCTGTGCTATACAGTAATATCCTTATTAGTTATCTATTTTGTGTATAATAGCATGTATTACATATAATTCAATCTGAATCTCCCAATTTATCCTTCCCAGCCCCATTTCCCTGCTGGTAATCTTTACAATATTGAAAAATATTCGAGTGACTGAACTTGGTTTACTTTTAAAGTGGTCACCCAAAATTACACCTTCCCAACTTATATTCCCTTTGTTCTTACTCTCATCCATTACAAAACATTTGTTTGCCCAGGATTAATACATTCCAAAGAAATAAGGGAAAATAAGCAACTTAGAGGGGAATTCGTCGTGGCATAAAGTAACAGAGATTGTGTCCCTGGATATCATCATTTTTCTGATGTCCTTCAACCATGCATAGCTGTGTGTATATGTGTTCATGTGTGTATTTCTGTGTATGCATTTGTATTGAGCTCAAAGAAGAGAAAGAGTAAGAAAAATCTGAAGCAAAAGGAGACTATAAAATATAAATTAGGCATTTCATTGAAACTTTCTTTACATTTCCTATTGGCTCAACCTACCATTAGGATCCAAACTCCATGAGGAGAGCGCTCATCTGTTATGTCACTATTGTAGATCCAACGAATAGAACAGTAACCACCACTCAAAGCCGGTAGTTTACATTAGGGTTCATTCTTTTTTTTTTTTAACTCTACAATCATTTTTTTTTTTTTAATTTTTGGCCTCTTTTATTGGTCTTTCATTTATTTATTTATTTTCCTCCATCTTAATTCTTTGGCCTTTGTGGGCCTCCCATCCCAGCAGCCTCTCTTGTTGTAGAGCACCGACTCTGGGTGCATGCGCTTCAGAGTGCTGGCTAAATTGGACACATTGGTCCAGCTGCTCTGTGGCATGTGGGTTCTTCCCGGGCCAGGGATCAAACCGGCGCCCCTTGCACTGCAAGGTGAACTCTCTACCACTGGACCACCAGGGAAGCCCAGGGTTCATTCTTTTTAAACATTTTTATCAGAGTATACTTGATTTACAATGTTGTAAATGTTGATGTACAATGTTGTGTTAAGTGTCGGGTATACAGACAGTATAATAATTCAGTTATACAAATACATTTATTCACTTCTTTTTAGATTCTTTTCCCATATAGGTCATTACAGAGTATTGAGTAGATTTCCCTGTGCTATACAGTAATATCCTTATTAGTTATCTATTTTGTGTATAATAGCATGTATTACATATAATTCAATCTGAATCTCCCAATTTATCCTTCCCAGCCCCATTTCCCTGCTGGTAATCATAATTTGCTTTCTACATCTGTGATTCTATTTCTGTTTTTGTAAATAAGTTCGCTTGTACCATTCTTGGTGTGAAATGTTTTATGGGTTTTGATTAATGTAATGACATGTATTCAACAGAATAGTTTCATTGCTCTAAAATCCCCTTGTGTTGCCACTGGCTTATCCCTGCCTCCTCTTTTGCCCCTGGCAATGCTACCACTGATCTTTTTCTTTTTTTTTCTTTTACTGTCTCCATAGTTTAGTCTTTTCTAGAATGTCTTATGGCCAGACTCATTATAGTTTGTGGCCTTTTAAGATTGGCTTCTTTCACTTAACAATATTTATTTAAGTTCCTCCATATCTTGTCATGGCTTGATAGCTCACTGAATAATACTCCATTGTCTAGGTGAACCACAGTTTATCCATTCACTTACTGAAGTTCTGTGACTAAAACTGTTATAAATGTCTATGTGCTGGTTTCTGCCTGAACTTAAGCTTTCCATTCATTTGGGTAAATACCAAGGGATTTGATTTCTGGGTCTTACGGTAGGTATTATGTTTATCTTTATAAGAACATTCTAAACGGTCTTTCAAGGTGGTTGTGCCATTTTGTGTTCCCATCAGAATAAGCTATATTTTCTCTGTTGTTCCACATTCTTGCCAGCATTTGATGTTGCCATTGTTTTGGATCTTAGTCATTGTGATGTATGTGTAGTGGAAACTATCTCATTTTTAAAAAATCTGCAATTCATTAATGAGGTATGATACATCTTTTTACATTGTTGGAAAAATATGATTTCTTGAAGATGGCCATTCTGAAGGGTGTGAGGTGATATCTCATTGTAGTTTTGATTTGCATTTCTCTAATTATAAGTGAAGTTGCGCATCGTTTCATGTGCTTTTGGGCCATCTGTATGTCCTCTTTGGAGAGGGGTCTGTTTAGGTCCTTTTCCCATTTTTTGATTGGGTTGTTCATTTTTCCTGTGCTGAGTTGTCTGAGTTGCTTGTAGGTTTTGGAGATGAATTCTTTGTCTGTTTCACTTGCTATGAATTTCTCCCACTCTGTGGGCTGTCTGTTCAGCTTTTTTGTGATTTCTTTTACTGTACAAAAGCTTCTAAGTTTCTTTTCTTTTTTTTTTTTTTACAGATTTATTTATTGATTGATATTGGGCGGGGGTCGGGTTGGGCAGTGAGGGGAGCGGGCAAGCCACTTCTGTTAGTCTTTCATTTCTCCATTTTCATCCGTCTTTGGTCTTTGGCTCCTGCGGGCCTCCCATCACGGTGGTATCTGTTGTCGCAGCGTGCCAGCTCTGGGCGCATGCGCTCCGGAGCTCTGGCTCAGTGATTGGACACATCAGTCCAGCCGCTCCGTGGCACGTGGGATCTTCCCAGGCCAGGGATCGAACCGTCGCCCCTTGCACTGCAAGGCGGAGTCCTTATCCACTGGACCACGAGGGGAAGCCCAGCTTTTAAGTTTCATTAGATCCCACGTGTTCACTCGTCTTTTCAGTTCCGCTATTCTAGTAGGTGGGTCAGAGAAGATCTTGCTTTGATTGATGTCCTTGAGGGTTTTGCCTATATTCTCCTCTAAGAATTTGATGATTTCTGGTCTTACATTTAGGCCTTTAATCCATTTTGAGTTGATCTTTGTGTCAGGGAATGTTCCAACTTCATTTTTTTGCATGTAGCTGTCCAATTTTCCCAGCACCATTTGTTGAAGAGGCTGTCTTTCTCCAATTTTATAGTTTCACCTCATTGGTCAAAGATAAGGTGCCCATAGGTGTGTGGGCTTATCTCTGGGTTCTTGATCTTGTTCCATTGGTCGATAGTTCTGTTTTTGTGCCAGTACCATACTGTCTTGATGACTGTTGCTTTGTAGTAGTGTCTGAAATTGGGGAGGCTGATTCCTCCAGCTCCATGCTTCTTCCTCCGGATTGCTTTGGCTATTCGAGGTCTTTTGTGTTTCTATATGAACTGTGTGATTCTTTGGTCTAGTTCTGTGAAGAATGTCATTGTAAGTTTGATAGGGATCGCATTGAGTCTATAGATGACATTTGGTAGTATGGTCATTTTCACAATATTGATTTTTCCGATCCAGAAACATGGAATGTCTCTCCATCTGTTTAAGTCTTCTTTAATGTCTCTCACGAGTGTCTTGTAATTTCTGTGTACAGTTCTTTTGTTTCTTTGGGTAGGTTTATTCCTAGATATTTGATTCTTTTGGTTGCAATGGTGAAGGGGATAGCCTCTTTGATTTCGTTTTCTGATTTTTCATTGTTTGTGTATAGGAATGCCAGTGATTCCTGTGTGTTGACTTTGTATCCTGCGACGTTGCTGAATTCATTGATTAGCTCTAGTAGCTTTGTAACCGTGTCTTTGGGATTTTCTATGTATAATATCATGTCATCTGCAAAAAGAGAGAGCTTTACTTCTTCCTTTCCAATCTGGATTCCTTTGATTTCTTTCTCTTCTCTTATTGCTGTTGCTAGGACTTCCAGGACTATGTTGAATAGTAGTGGTGAAAGTGGACACCCCTGTCTTGTTCCTGCTCTTAGAGGAAATGCTTTGAGTTTTTCACCATTGAGGATAATGTTCGCTGCGAGCTTCTTATAGATGGCTTTCACTATGTTGAGATAGGTTCCTTCTATGCCCATTTTTTGAAGCGTTTTTATCATAAATGGATGTTGTACTTTGTCAAAGGCTTTTTCTGCATCTATTGAGATGATCATGTGGTTTTTGTCTCTCAGTTTGTTGATATGGTGTACCACATTGATTTATTTGCGGATATTGAAGAATCCTTGCATGCCTGGGATGAACCCAACTTGATCGTGATGTATGAGCTTTTTGATGTGTTGTTGAATTCTGTTTGTTTGCTAGGATTTTGTTGAGGATTTTGGCATCTAGATTCATCAGTGAAATTGGCCTATAATTTTCTTTTTGTGTGTTGTCTTTACCTGGCTTTGGTATCAGGGTGATGGTGGCCTCATAGAATGTGTTTGGAAGTGTTCCTTTCTGTGCAATTGTTTGGAAGAGTTTTAGAAGGACAGGCATTAGCTCTTCTTTAAATGTTTGGTAGAATTCGGATGTGAAACCATCTGGCCCTGGGCTTTTATTTTTGGGTAGATTTTGATCACAACGTCGATTCTGAGCTTGTGATTTGATCCCAGAATTTTTAAATTGGAAAATGTCTCTCCATCTGTTTAAGTCTTCTTTAATGTCTCTCACGAGTGTCTTGTAATTTCTGTGTACAGTTCTTTTGTTTCTTTGGGTAGGTTTATTCCTAGATATTTGATTCTTTTGGTTGCAATGGTGAAGGGGATAGCCTCTTTGATTTCGTTTTCTGATTTTTCATTGTTTGTGTATAGGAATGCCAGTGATTCCTGTGTGTTGACTTTGTATCCTGCGACGTTGCTGAATTCATTGATTAGCTCTAGTAGCTTTGTAACCGTGTCTTTGGGATTTTCTATGTATAATATCATGTCATCTGCAAAAAGAGAGAGCTTTACTTCTTCCTTTCCAATCTGGATTCCTTTGATTTCTTTCTCTTCTCTTATTGCTGTTGCTAGGACTTCCAGGACTATGTTGAATAGTAGTGGTGAAAGTGGACACCCCTGTCTTGTTCCTGCTCTTAGAGGAAATGCTTTGAGTTTTTCACCATTGAGGATAATGTTCGCTGCGAGCTTCTTATAGATGGCTTTCACTATGTTGAGATAGGTTCCTTCTATGCCCATTTTTTGAAGCGTTTTTATCATAAATGGATGTTGTACTTTGTCAAAGGCTTTTTCTGCATCTATTGAGATGATCATGTGGTTTTTGTCTCTCAGTTTGTTGATATGGTGTACCACATTGATTTATTTGCGGATATTGAAGAATCCTTGCATGCCTGGGATGAACCCAACTTGATCGTGATGTATGAGCTTTTTGATGTGTTGTTGAATTCTGTTTGTTTGCTAGGATTTTGTTGAGGATTTTGGCATCTAGATTCATCAGTGAAATTGGCCTATAATTTTCTTTTTGTGTGTTGTCTTTACCTGGCTTTGGTATCAGGGTGATGGTGGCCTCATAGAATGTGTTTGGAAGTGTTCCTTTCTGTGCAATTGTTTGGAAGAGTTTTAGAAGGACAGGCATTAGCTCTTCTTTAAATGTTTGGTAGAATTCGGATGTGAAACCATCTGGCCCTGGGCTTTTATTTTTGGGTAGATTTTTGATCACAACGTCGATTTCTGAGCTTGTGATTGGCTTGTTCAAAGTTTCTGTTTTTCCCTTGGTCAGTCTTGGGAGATAAATCTTCTCTAAGAAACTGTCCATTTCTTCCAGGTTGTCCAGTTTGTTGCCATAGAGTTGTTCATAATAGTCCCTTATAATCCTTTGGATTTCTGCATTATTTGTTGTAATCTCTCCTTTTTCATTTTGATTTTGGTGATCTGGTTCTTCTCTCTCTTTTTCTTGATGAGTCTGGCCAGTGGTGTGTCGATTTTATTTACCTTTTCGAAGAACCAGCTTTTTGTTTTATTTATCTTTGCTATTGTTTCATTCATTTATTTACCATTTATTTCTGCTCTGATCTTTATGATTTCCCTTCTTCTGCTGGCTTTGGGGTGTTTTTGTTCTTCTTTCTCCAGTTGTTTTAAGCGTAAGGTTAGGTCGTCTGTTTGAGATTTTCCTAGTTTCTTGAGGTGGGATTGAATTGCTATACACTTCCCTCTTAGAGCTGCTTTGGCAGTATCCCATAGGTTTTGCACTGTCGTGTGTTCATTGTCGTTTTCTTCTAGGAATTGTTTTATTTCACCTTTGATTTCCTCAAAGATCGGTTGGTTTTTTAGGTACGTGTTGTTTAATCTCCACATACTTCTGTTTTTAGCGGTTTTTTTCCGGTAGTTGATCTCTAGTCTCACTGCATTGTGGTCCGAGAAGATGGTTGATAGAATTTCAGTTTTCTTGAATTGACTGAGGGTTGATTTGTGGCCCAAGATGTGGTCTATCCTGGAGAATGTTCCGTGAGCACTTGAGAAGAAAGTGTATTCTGCTTTTGGATGGAAAGTCCTAAAGATATCAATGAGGTCCATTTCTTCTAGTGTGGCATTTAAGGCTTGTGTTTCTTTATTAATTTTCTGTTTGGAAGATCTGTCCATTGGTGTGAGAGGAGTCTTAAAGTCTCCTACTATTACTGTGTTATTGTTGATTTCTTCTTTTATGCCCGAAAGTGTTTGTCTTATGTATTGGGGTGCTCCTGCGTTGGGTGCATAGATATTTATGACTGTTATGTCTTCTTCTTGGATCGATCCCTCGATCATTACGTAGTGTCCTGCCTTGTCTCTTCTAATCTTCTTTATTTTGAGGTCGATTTTATCTGATATGAGGACTGCTACTCCAGCTTTCTTTTGATTTCCATTTGCATGGAATATCTTTTTCCAGCCTCTCACTGTCAGTCTATGAGTGTCTCTAGGTCTGAAGTGAGTTTCCTGGAGGCAGCATATGTACGGGCCGTGTTTTTGAATCCATTCAGCCGCTCTGTGTCTTTTGGTTGGGGCATTTAGTCCATTGACATTCAAAGTAATTACTGATACAAATGATCCTACTGTCATCTTCTTAGATGTTATGATGGGTTTGTTTCGTGGATCTTCTCCTTTTATACGTGTTTTCTATATAAGTCCCTTTAACACTTGTTGTAAGGCTGGTTTGGTGTGACTAAATTCTTTTAATTTTTGCTTATCTGTAAAGCTTTTGATTTCTCCATCCATTTTGAAGGAGATCCTGGCAGGGTAGAGGATTCTTGGTTGCAGATTATTCTCTTTCAGCCGTTTAAATGTGTCCTGCCATTCCCTTCTGGCCTGCAGAGTTTCTGTTGAAAGATCAGCTGTTAAACATATGGGCTTTCCCTTGTATGTCACTAGTTGCTTTTCCCTTGCTGCTTTGAGAATTCTGTCCTTGTCTTTAATTTGTGTTAGCTTCATTAATATGTGTCTTGGTGTGTTTCTTCTCGGATTGATTCTGTATGGTACTCTTTGCGCTTCTCGGACTTGATTATTCTTTTTGCCATGTTGGGGAAAATTTCAACTGGAATCTCTTCAAAAATGTTCTCATAGCCTTTCTTTTTTTTCTTCTTCTTCTGGAACCCCTATAATTCGAATATTGGTGCATTTGATAGTATCCCAGAAGTCTCTGAGGCTATCCTCTGCTCTTTTCATTCTTTGAGCTAGATTCTGTTTTTCAGCAGTTACTTCCACCATTCTATCTTCCAGCTCACTTATCCGGTCTTCTGTCTCAGATACTCTGCTCTTGATTCCTTCTACAGTGTTTTTAAGTTCAGCAATTGAGTTGTTTGTCTCTGTTACTTTTTCTGTAAGTTCTTGTATTTCTTTCTTCAGTGTGTTGGTTGGGACTTGCAATTTCTCTGAAATTCTGTTTTCAGTGTCTTTGATCATCTTTACTATCATTCTTCTGAAAGCACTTTCAGAAAGTTTGTCCAAATCCTCTTCGTTGATTTGATCTTGTGTGTCTGCAGATTGTTCCTTCACTTGTGTGGTATTTCTCTGCCGTTTCATTGTTATTATTAATTTTTTTAACTGACTCTGTTTGGGATTTCCTTTTCCCAGACCTTGAGTTACGTCTGGTGGTGTTTGTTGTTTGGAGGGGGCTTCTTATTCTGGGTGATGCTGGTGGTTGGGTGATGTCAGGACTTGCATACAAGTGATTACCTTTGTTGACGTTCTCACTTGTATAGTGCTCTCTAGTGTTAGGCGTTCTCTAGTATTGTAGAGTTTTGGAGTCAGTGCTCCCTCCCTAAAGCCCCGGGGCTTGTTGCCTGACCGGGGAATGAAGATTTCACGGCTGGTTTGTTATGGCATTAAATGATATTAAAACATATATATGCAAATGAGAAACAGAAGGTATACCTTTGACAAATGGCAATTGAAATATTATGCAAATACTGTCCAGCGTATTGAATTATACACATAAACATATACAGCTGTAACATAACCCAAGCACTCCAACCAAATATACAGTACAATACGTTAGCACGACGAATAAAGAAAACCAAGAATGATATCCACCAGTTAATAACCAAACTAAGTAGAGCACCAATTGGAGAATAGTGCTAGAGCAGGGTTGCCGTTGGGGATAAGGCAATGAGGACAGAACAGACTAAGAAATATGGTGGGGGGCTTCCCCTGGTGGTCCAGTCATAGCCTTTCTTTTTTTTCTTCTTCTTCTGGAACCCCTATAATTCGAATATTGGTGCATTTGATAGTATCCCAGAAGTCTCTGAGGCTATCCTCTGCTCTTTTCATTCTTTGAGCTAGATTCTGTTTTTCAGCAGTTACTTCCACCATTCTATCTTCCAGCTCACTTATCCGGTCTTCTGTCTCAGATACTCTGCTCTTGATTCCTTCTACAGTGTTTTTAAGTTCAGCAATTGAGTTGTTTGTCTCTGTTACTTTTTCTGTAAGTTCTTGTATTTCTTTCTTCAGTGTGTTGGTTGGGACTTGCAATTTCTCTGAAATTCTGTTTTCAGTGTCTTTGATCATCTTTACTATCATTCTTCTGAAAGCACTTTCAGAAAGTTTGTCCAAATCCTCTTCGTTGATTTGATCTTGTGTGTCTGCAGATTGTTCCTTCACTTGTGTGGTATTTCTCTGCCGTTTCATTGTTATTATTAATTTTTTTAACTGACTCTGTTTGGGATTTCCTTTTCCCAGACCTTGAGTTACGTCTGGTGGTGTTTGTTGTTTGGAGGGGGCTTCTTATTCTGGGTGATGCTGGTGGTTGGGTGATGTCAGGACTTGCATACAAGTGATTACCTTTGTTGACGTTCTCACTTGTATAGTGCTCTCTAGTGTTAGGCGTTCTCTAGTATTGTAGAGTTTTGGAGTCAGTGCTCCCTCCCTAAAGCCCCGGGGCTTGTTGCCTGACCGGGGAATGAAGATTTCACGGCTGGTTTGTTATGGCATTAAATGATATTAAAACATATATATGCAAATGAGAAACAGAAGGTATACCTTTGACAAATGGCAATTGAAATATTATGCAAATACTGTCCAGCGTATTGAATTATACACATAAACATATACAGCTGTAACATAACCCAAGCACTCCAACCAAATATACAGTACAATACGTTAGCACGACGAATAAAGAAAACCAAGAATGATATCCACCAGTTAATAACCAAACTAAGTAGAGCACCAATTGGAGAATAGTGCTAGAGCAGGGTTGCCGTTGGGGATAAGGCAATGAGGACAGAACAGACTAAGAAATATGGTGGGGGGCTTCCCCTGGTGGTCCAGTGGGTGGGGACACCACCTTGCAGTGCAAGGGGCGCCGGTTCGAGCCCTGGCCTGGGAGGATCCCATGTGCCGCGGCGCGGCTGGAATGATGTGTTCAGTTACCGCGCCAGAGCTCTGGAACGCATGCTCCCTTGTGGGCGTCACCGCTCCTTTCCCAGGTCTTGATCTGCAACAGTCTTTGCCCCTTTGGCCTGCCCAGCCTCTCTGGCGGGTGTAAGGTTTGACTTTTAAAAGTGCGATTGCACCCTTTCTACCGTCTTGATGCGGCTTCTCCTTTGTTCTTCGATGTGGGGTATCCTCTCCGTGATCAGATTCAACCTCCTCCTGTCGATGGTTTTTCAGGAACTCGTTGCAATTCAGGGGATTTTGTAGGAGAGGTGAGTGCATGCCCTTCCATAGCGCGGCGGCGGGGCAGCCGCGGTCCGACGGAGCTTCTCGGTCCAACGCGGCAGCGCGGTCCGACACGGCTTCTCCATCCCTGTTGTGCTTCTTAATGTCTTAACCCTGTAGTCTTGCTTTAATGACACAAATTTGAGTTAATACTATGAATTAACTTTCCTGGTGGCTCAGTGGTAAAGAATCTGTCTTCCAGGCAGAAGATGCCTGACCAATCCCTGGTCAGAGAATATCCTCTGGAGGAGGAAATTGCAATCCACTCTAGTATTCTTGTATGGAAAATTCCATGGAAAAAACCTGGCAGTCTATAGTCCATGTGTTTGCAGAGTTGGACCTGATCGATGAGATTTCACGGCTGGTTTGTTATGGCATTAAATGATATTAAAACATATATATGCAAATGAGAAACAGAAGGTATACCTTTGACAAATGGCAATTGAAATATTATGCAAATACTGTCCAGCGTATTGAATTATACACATAAACATATACAGCTGTAACATAACCCAAGCACTCCAACCAAATATACAGTACAATACGTTAGCACGACGAATAAAGAAAACCAAGAATGATATCCACCAGTTAATAACCAAACTAAGTAGAGCACCAATTGGAGAATAGTGCTAGAGCAGGGTTGCCGTTGGGGATAAGGCAATGAGGACAGAACAGACTAAGAAATATGGTGGGGGGCTTCCCCTGGTGGTCCAGTGGGTGGGGACACCACCTTGCAGTGCAAGGGGCGCCGGTTCGAGCCCTGGCCTGGGAGGATCCCATGTGCCGCGGCGCGGCTGGAATGATGTGTTCAGTTACCGCGCCAGAGCTCTGGAACGCATGCTCCCTTGTGGGCGTCACCGCTCCTTTCCCAGGTCTTGATCTGCAACAGTCTTTGCCCCTTTGGCCTGCCCAGCCTCTCTGGCGGGTGTAAGGTTTGACTTTTAAAAGTGCGATTGCACCCTTTCTACCGTCTTGATGCGGCTTCTCCTTTGTTCTTCGATGTGGGGTATCCTCTCCGTGATCAGATTCAACCTCCTCCTGTCGATGGTTTTTCAGGAACTCGTTGCAATTCAGGGGATTTTGTAGGAGAGGTGAGTGCATGCCCTTCCATAGCGCGGCGGCGGGGCAGCCGCGGTCCGACGGAGCTTCTCGGTCCAACGCGGCAGCGCGGTCCGACACGGCTTCTCCATCCCTGTTGTGCTTCTTAATGTCTTAACCCTGTAGTCTTGCTTTAATGACACAAATTTGAGTTAATACTATGAATTAACTTTCCTGGTGGCTCAGTGGTAAAGAATCTGTCTTCCAGGCAGAAGATGCCTGACCAATCCCTGGTCAGAGAATATCCTCTGGAGGAGGAAATTGCAATCCACTCTAGTATTCTTGTATGGAAAATTCCATGGAAAAAAACCTGGCAGTCTATAGTCCATGTGTTTGCAGAGTTGGACCTGATCGATGAGAGCTGGACATGACTGATGACATGCAAGAAGTTCGAGGGTTGCCAGAGTGTTACCTGCTTTTATCTGCACTCAGGTCAAAAGCACTTATTGTTATTGTTTAGCTGCTAAGTCATGGCCAAGTCTTTTGCAACTTCCTGAACTGTAGCCAGCCAGGATCCTCTGTGGGATTTCCCAGGCACAAATACTGAAGTGGGGTCATATCTTATGCCAGTTCAATATGTGTCATACAGAAATAATTTTATTTCTTCTGAAACAAGAAGATAGTCCTTTTTTTTTTCTTTCTAAAGAAAAAGTTTATGTCTTTCTTTTTTTCTCCTCTACCTTTATTTATTTAATTATTTATTTATTTTTGGCGGGGGTGGGGAGGGAGGTGGGTGGGCGGGCCACTTCCACTGGTCTTTCATTTGTCTAGTTTCATCCATCTTTGTTCTTTGGCCCATGTGGGCCTCCCATCGCAGTGGTGTCTGTTGTCGCAGAGCACCGGTTCTGGGTGCATGCGCTCCAGAGTTCCAGCTCGGTAATTGGACACATCGGTCCAGACACTCCGTGGCACGTGGGATCTTCCCAGGCCAGGGATCAAACTGGCGCCCCTTGCACTGCAAGGCGGTGTCCTTACCCACTGGACTACCAGGGAAGCCCTCTCCTCTACTTTTATTTCTCTTTAAATTTTATGATCCTATGGGAAAATTCTTCACAGTTTATAAGTTAATAATTCATTACACTTTTGAAAATTTGTTGATGAAAGAATGCAGTGGTAGTGTTTGAGGCTACTAACTGAAATAGTCAAATTTGTACTCTTTGCTTTCTGTTCTTTTCACTTAGCCTCTCTATGTGTCTCTATAGCTATAGCTAGAGACTCAAGAAGCTCATTCATTTCATAAATTGTATCCTTAAGAAACATAAGTATCTATATTTTACATTTCTTATAATTAGATTTGGATATTTTATTGTTCTAAAATATTTCAAAATTATTATATGATAGCAATTCTGATTATTACTGTTATTAAATCCTTACTTTGACCATTATTTTTCAAAAGACTACACACATTGGTCTTAATATGTGAATATATTAGAAACTTATAAAATGTTTTAAGGGCTTCCCTGGTTGCCCAGTGGGTAAGGACACCGCCTTGCAGTGCAAGGGGCGCCGGTTCGATCCCTGGCCTGGGAGGATCCCGCGTTCCGCGGAGCGGCTGTGTCCAATTACCTAGCCAGAGCTCTGGAGCTCATGCGCCCAGAGCCGGTGCTCTGCGACAACAGACACCACCACGATGGGAGGCCCACAAGGGCCAAAGAACAAAGATGAATGAAAATAGATAAATGAAAGACCAATAGAAGTGACCCGCCTGCTCCCCTCCCTCCACACCCCACCCCCCCCACCAATAATAAATAAATAAATAAATCTTAAAAAAAAAAGAAAAAATTAAGTATCTTCTCAAGACTTACATATCACTTCATATATAAATATTCAAAATCCCTGCTTTTGTTAAAACCAGGAAAACAAAACATTATTTGATAATCATCCAAGAATTAATTTTTGTAATCATTGACATAGCCATTTTTAATGATGTGTTTATCTTCTAAGAATTTTGTGATAATACTTTCTTTCTGGAACAGTCTTACTCACTGTATTCCTGTATGCCCTGCTATATTATTGAAGTTCCACCTAAATCAAATACTGTGGTAATTATGCTGTCCCCAGATGGCCTATATTTACCCACTGGACTACCAGGGAAGCCCTCTCCTCTACTTTTATTTCTCTTTAAATTTTATGATCCTATGGGAAAATTCTTCACAGTTTATAAGTTAATAATTCATTACACTTTTGAAAATTTGTTGATGAAAGAATGCAGTGGTAGTGTTTGAGGCTACTAACTGAAATAGTCAAATTTGTACTCTTTGCTTTCTGTTCTTTTCACTTAGCCTCTCTATGTGTCTCTATAGCTATAGCTAGAGACTCAAGAAGCTCATTCATTTCATAAATTGGATCCTTAAGAAACATAAGTATCTATATTTTACATTTCTTATAATTAGATTTGGATATTTTATTGTTCTAAAATATTTCAAAATTATTATATGATAGCAATTCTGATTATTACTGTTATTAAATCCTTACTTTGACCATTATTTTTCAAAAGACTACACACATTGGTCTTAATATGTGAATATATTAGAAACTTATAAAATGTTTTAAGGGCTTCCCTGGTTGCCCAGTGGGTAAGGACACCGCCTTGCAGTGCAAGGGGCGCCGGTTCGATCCCTGGCCTGGGAGGATCCCGCGTTCCGCGGAGCGGCTGTGTCCAATTACCTAGCCAGAGCTCTGGAGCTCATGCGCCCAGAGCCGGTGCTCTGCGACAACAGACACCACCACGATGGGAGGCCCACAAGGGCCAAAGAACAAAGATGAATGAAAATAGATAAATGAAAGACCAATAGAAGTGACCCGCCTGCTCCCCTCCCTCCACACCCCACCCCCCCCACCAATAATAAATAAATAAATAAATCTTAAAAAAAAAAGAAAAAATTAAGTATCTTCTCAAGACTTACATATCACTTCATATATAAATATTCAAAATCCCTGCTTTTGTTAAAACCAGGAAAACAAAACATTATTTGATAATCATCCAAGAATTAATTTTTGTAATCATTGACATAGCCATTTTTAATGATGTGTTTATCTTCTAAGAATTTTGTGATAATACTTTCTTTCTGGAACAGTCTTACTCACTGTATTCCTGTATGCCCTGCTATATTATTGAAGTTCCACCTAAATCAAATACTGTGGTAATTATGCCTGTCCCCAGATGGCCTATATTTACATGGATCTCAACTTCTCCCACAGCTTTTAAACTACAAATTTTAACACAAGTCATTGTTTCATGGTTTTACTTTTAAGGATTGCTTAAGGAAGCTCATTAAGCGAAGATCAGGATTACCTCACAATGCTGGTGTTTCATTTTCTAGTAAATGTTATGAGATGACTGAAAGATATTTTGTATTTTTTTCAGATCAAAATAAAATAATATTCCTCTTATAGTGTCCCTTTATAACATGCTCTGATTTCACTATCTTTATAAACTGACATTTACTTTCTGTTGGGAAAACGCTGTGACTAAGTGTTTGATATGTGTTTCTTGAGGGCAGGGGAAGTTGATAAGATTCTTTCAGAGAGAGAAAGTTAAATATTGTATACTGACACATGTGTATGGAATCTAGAAAGATGGTGCTGATAAATAAAAAGCAGAGCAGCAATGGAGAGGCAGACATGGAGAACAGTGTTACAGACACTGGAGTGAGGGAAGGGAATATGTGACTAATAATAATGATAAATATACTTTGTATGGAATAAAAAAATAAAATAAACCTATTCCATATACCTTGATTTGGCTTGTGAAAGTTGTTGAAGTGTTTCCTCCTGTGTTCATAAAATCAAACAGTAGCCAATGGCAGAAAAAGCAAGAGAAGTCAAGTCAGACATAGCTAGGTCAAGAAAGCTACACATTTACTCCAGTAAATGTTATTCCAAATAATGACCATTATTTCCCTGTGATATACAGTATATCCTTGGAAACATAATATTGTAAATCAACCATATTTCGGTGAAAAAAAGAAAACAATAGTATAGTAGAAGACATAAATTTTAAATAAGTAAAATTTTGATAGTTATATTAGCAGTTTTGCAGTCATATTGCTTAACTGCCAAATTCTAGTTGGCATCTCAAAATGTGACAGGGTCGCCTCCTTATGCGTGAGTCAAATGCATCTTGGAAAGCAAGTTGTTTACTACCTCTCATCTGTTTATACTGGGCATAGGTCAGTCAACTGGACAGGGAAACTCTGAGTATGATCAGTTACAATATAACACAGAGCATTAAGAGTCTAACATGAATATGCCCATGGCCTCAGGTGGCTGTGCATCCTGTGATGTAAATTGTCATAATCCATGAGTAACCTCTCCTAAATTGTCTATTCAGTGATAGTTCAAATGAATGAGATCACTAGATAAAAAAAATTTTTTATGTGCCTATGGATAATCATCAATAAGAATATTTTAAAGTAAAAATGATTTACCAGATGCTCTAGCCTATTAGGATATGTTATTGATTGAACTGTATTTGCCCAAATTGATAATGCTGAAGTCCTAACCTCTGATGCCTCAGAGTGTGGCTGTATTTGGGGATGGGATCTCTAAAGAGGTAGGGTCTATAGTCATACTACCCGGAATATGCCTGATCTCATCTGATCTTAGAAGCTAAGCAGGGTCGGGCCCGGTTATTACTTGCATGAGAGATAATTAGGTTAGAAGGAGGTCATTAGGATGGACTCTAAACCGCTATGATTGATTTCCCTATAAGAAGAAGAAATTTGAACATACACACAGCAAATACTGTGCAAACACAGAAGCTTCCATTTACAAGTCAATGAAGGGAGTCTCAGAAGAAACCAACCCAGCTAGCTCCTTGATCTAGAATTTATATCCTCCAGATCTGTGAGGGGAAAAAAAAAATTGTTGTTTTAAGCTACCTAGTCTCTATCTCTAGTACTTTGTTATGGCAACCCTAGAAAATGAACTCAATAACATTTTCTTGAACTTGTTTGTTAGATAATATATTACCTGTCATATACAGTATATCCTTGGAAACATAATATTGTAAATCAACCATATTTCGGTGAAAAAGAAAACAATAGTATAGTAGAAGACATAAATTTTAAATAAGTAAAATTTTGATAGTTATATTAGCAGTTTTGCAGTCATATTGCTTAACTGCCAAATTCTAGTTGGCATCTCAAAATGTGACAGGGTCGCCTCCTTATGCGTGAGTCAAATGCATCTTGGAAAGCAAGTTGTTTACTACCTCTCATCTGTTTATACTGGGCATAGGTCAGTCAACTGGACAGGGAAACTCTGAGTATGATCAGTTACAATATAACACAGAGCATTAAGAGTCTAACATGAATATGCCCATGGCCTCAGGTGGCTGTGCATCCTGTGATGTAAATTGTCATAATCCATGAGTAACCTCTCCTAAATTGTCTATTCAGTGATAGTTCAAATGAATGAGATCACTAGATAAAAAAAATTTTTTATGTGCCTATGGATAATCATCAATAAGAATATTTTAAAGTAAAAATGATTTACCAGATGCTCTAGCCTATTAGGATATGTTATTGATTGAACTGTATTTGCCCAAATTGATAATGCTGAAGTCCTAACCTCTGATGCCTCAGAGTGTGGCTGTATTTGGGGATGGGATCTCTAAAGAGGTAGGGTCTATAGTCATACTACCCGGAATATGCCTGATCTCATCTGATCTTAGAAGCTAAGCAGGGTCGGGCCCGGTTATTACTTGCATGAGAGATAATTAGGTTAGAAGGAGGTCATTAGGATGGACTCTAAACCGCTATGATTGATTTCCCTATAAGAAGAAGAAATTTGAACATACACACAGCAAATACTGTGCAAACACAGAAGCTTCCATTTACAAGTCAATGAAGGGAGTCTCAGAAGAAACCAACCCAGCTAGCTCCTTGATCTAGAATTTATATCCTCCAGATCTGTGAGGGGAAAAAAAAAATTGTTGTTTTAAGCTACCTAGTCTCTATCTCTAGTACTTTGTTATGGCAACCCTAGAAAATGAACTCAATAACATTTTCTTGAACTTGTTTGTTAGATAATATATTACCTGTCATAGTATTTCACAGTCTGTGATGAAATTCGAGTGAGGGAGGCTAATCATTTTTAATGGCTCAAAGGCAGATCTTGTGGTATTGCACATGTTTATTTTCCTGCCTTAATGGAAATAAACATCGGTATTCTTTGATACTGTGTGTCTAATCAGATTTTATCCAGTGCTGGAAATTCACTTACTTCAGGTGGTTTGAGAAATCAATACTGTATCCAAGTAGGAATTTTTGTAAATTCTAATTTATTACCTTACCATAAAAAAGTTTAAGGAAGATCAATGTCACATTTGTTTATGCAAGGAAGGTATTATAATAATAAAACAAAATGACAGTAAAAATAACATTTTAAAGATCACTGCAACTCATAGTGTTAGTGTTGGCTTCTTTTCTTTTTTTTTCATTAAAAGAAGCTAACTACTTGAGACAACAGGAAATTGGCTTCTCTTTCTAATAATTGAACTGTAGGGTAAATAATTCAGAAGGAAACAGTCCTCCAATATGAAGTAAAATTCTTAGGAGAGTTGGACAAGCAAAGAAAGGCATCTACTTATAATGACAAGACAGAAAAAAAAAGGAGGCAAAAGAGAAACATAGAAAAAAAATTAAGAGTCATAACACTGTTATTCATAGAGCATGAATGATGTTTTAACCCTAGACCTCACCTGGCTTCTCTCTATGAATGAGCAACTAAAGTCTAAGTTCCAGAAAGTAGTCAGGTCACATCTAAGAGGTGCTACTAATATAACATCCATCCCCACTCATCAACATCTGAATAACTAGTGACTCCTCATGCTATAGTGAGACCAAGAATAAGAAGATTGTATGTTTGTTTATTAATTCTATAATTGTCCATAGAATCTGTGTATTTTTAAAAATGCTTAATAAATGTAGTTAGTGCTTGAGGATGTGTTAGAAAACATTGAAGTGACTTCCTTTGCCCTCAATACTTCTAGCTAATTCAGGGGCCAAGTGGAACAGTATCCATTATAAATGATATGGTTTTATAAACAGGCATTTCAAATGCCATAGACATCTGAATTAACATTTTCTTCCATTTCATAATTAGTTAATTATTATCAATTAAGTGTGTGTCATGAGCGTATGGTAGTTTCCCATCTGCTCATTTCTTCCTCTCAATTTGTTATTACCATTAATTTAGTTGATGGTGACAGTGTTTAACCAAATCAAACTAATTAATAACAGTCAACTAGGTCAAGGCCTTTCTCTTTGCATCTTATGCTCATTCATCAGTAACTGACTTCTATGATGCTATCTAATTTGAACAGAATAAAATATTGGGGGGGGGGGCTTTAAACATTTTGATGGATGCTATTTGAAGATTCCTAAATTTACATCATTCCTAATTCCTGAGTAATATTACTTTGAGTGAGTTAAACATTCCAAATATAATTTCCCTTGAGGTTTTTCAGGTTTTATTTTTTGGAAGTAAAATATAAATTCTTTTGGGTGGTATATTTTTGACTTCAAAAACACATAAATGTCGCTTATAGTGCTGGGAAAACATTAAAAGAAGCTAACTACTTGAGACAACAGGAAATTGGCTTCTCTTTCTAATAATTGAACTGTAGGGTAAATAATTCAGAAGGAAACAGTCCTCCAATATGAAGTAAAATTCTTAGGAGAGTTGGACAAGCAAAGAAAGGCATCTACTTATAATGACAAGACAGAAAAAAAAAGGAGGCAAAAGAGAAACATAGAAAAAAAATTAAGAGTCATAACACTGTTATTCATAGAGCATGAATGATGTTTTAACCCTAGACCTCACCTGGCTTCTCTCTATGAATGAGCAACTAAAGTCTAAGTTCCAGAAAGTAGTCAGGTCACATCTAAGAGGTGCTACTAATATAACATCCATCCCCACTCATCAACATCTGAATAACTAGTGACTCCTCATGCTATAGTGAGACCAAGAATAAGAAGATTGTATGTTTGTTTATTAATTCTATAATTGTCCATAGAATCTGTGTATTTTTAAAAATGCTTAATAAATGTAGTTAGTGCTTGAGGATGTGTTAGAAAACATTGAAGTGACTTCCTTTGCCCTCAATACTTCTAGCTAATTCAGGGGCCAAGTGGAACAGTATCCATTATAAATGATATGGTTTTATAAACAGGCATTTCAAATGCCATAGACATCTGAATTAACATTTTCTTCCATTTCATAATTAGTTAATTATTATCAATTAAGTGTGTGTCATGAGCGTATGGTAGTTTCCCATCTGCTCATTTCTTCCTCTCAATTTGTTATTACCATTAATTTAGTTGATGGTGACAGTGTTTAACCAAATCAAACTAATTAATAACAGTCAACTAGGTCAAGGCCTTTCTCTTTGCATCTTATGCTCATTCATCAGTAACTGACTTCTATGATGCTATCTAATTTGAACAGAATAAAATATTGGGGGGGGGGGCTTTAAACATTTTGATGGATGCTATTTGAAGATTCCTAAATTTACATCATTCCTAATTCCTGAGTAATATTACTTTGAGTGAGTTAAACATTCCAAATATAATTTCCCTTGAGGTTTTTCAGGTTTTATTTTTTGGAAGTAAAATATAAATTCTTTTGGGTGGTATATTTTTGACTTCAAAAACACATAAATGTCGCTTATAGTGCAGCACAGTGGGAAGAAGCTTTACCCTTGAGTACTGGCTCCTCTCTAGTGAAGACTATTTCTGAATTTTTATCTGACAATGTGCTTCTTTCTCTTCTGGTGAAGAAAAGCTATTAGAGTACCTGATATGCATCAGTTATTAGATGAAGTGTCAAGGTAGTTGTAGGTTGATGTATCTACTGGAAAAATATGTAATTTTTAAATATATGTTATATGTTGTGGAGGACTTAGTAAAAGTTATCATGAAAAGTTAAATGCTGAGATTAGCTCTATCTATACAAAGATTCCCTATTTAAGAGCAAAACTGCAAAATCAGAAAACTAAGTTCTCATTGGGTATATGAATAACCGCACCGCGCAGCCCCAAGCATGTCTCCCACATTTTATCTTTTTTCAAGGTTCTCTCATGCCAAATGTAACTGCCAAACCCTCACCACAAATAAGACCTTCAAAGATATAGCTTTGTCGTAAATAACACACTTAAATGGCAGCCCACTCCAATTTTCTTGCCTGGAAAATTCCACGACAAAGAAGACTGGAGGGCTAGAGTCCACAGGGTCGCAAAGCGTCAGATATGACTGAGTAACTAACCCTTTCACTTCTCCACGGTACACATTTACACAGCTAAATCTTTTACCTAGTTTTATAAGCAAGAAGAATAGCAAAATGAATGCAAATTACAAGAGTGAAGCAGTCTGGTTTACTGAAGGCAGAACTTAGTTAGGTTCATGGACCTCATTTCAAGTCTCGGCCAACATACACAGTAGTCCAGTAGTTCTACACATACACACACACACTCACACACATGATAGTGCTTCATAGTCTGATTTACTGTGGTACATGCTGCATTTAATAATAACTCACAAAATTTTCAAATACTCATTGCATTTTCTTCTTATTAATAGTGGGGGCTTTAAACATTTTGATGGATGCTATTTGAAGATTCCTAAATTTACATCATTCCTAATTCCTGAGTAATATTACTTTGAGTGAGTTAAACATTCCAAATATAATTTCCCTTGAGGTTTTTCAGGTTTTATTTTTTGGAAGTAAAATATAAATTCTTTTGGGTGGTATATTTTTGACTTCAAAAACACATAAATGTCGCTTATAGTGCAGCACAGTGGGAAGAAGCTTTACCCTTGAGTACTGGCTCCTCTCTAGTGAAGACTATTTCTGAATTTTTATCTGACAATGTGCTTCTTTCTCTTCTGGTGAAGAAAAGCTATTAGAGTACCTGATATGCATCAGTTATTAGATGAAGTGTCAAGGTAGTTGTAGGTTGATGTATCTACTGGAAAAATATGTAATTTTTAAATATATGTTATATGTTGTGGAGGACTTAGTAAAAGTTATCATGAAAAGTTAAATGCTGAGATTAGCTCTATCTATACAAAGATTCCCTATTTAAGAGCAAAACTGCAAAATCAGAAAACTAAGTTCTCATTGGGTATATGAATAACCGCACCGCGCAGCCCCAAGCATGTCTCCCACATTTTATCTTTTTTCAAGGTTCTCTCATGCCAAATGTAACTGCCAAACCCTCACCACAAATAAGACCTTCAAAGATATAGCTTTGTCGTAAATAACACACTTAAATGGCAGCCCACTCCAATTTTCTTGCCTGGAAAATTCCACGACAAAGAAGACTGGAGGGCTAGAGTCCACAGGGTCGCAAAGCGTCAGATATGACTGAGTAACTAACCCTTTCACTTCTCCACGGTACACATTTACACAGCTAAATCTTTTACCTAGTTTTATAAGCAAGAAGAATAGCAAAATGAATGCAAATTACAAGAGTGAAGCAGTCTGGTTTACTGAAGGCAGAACTTAGTTAGGTTCATGGACCTCATTTCAAGTCTCGGCCAACATACACAGTAGTCCAGTAGTTCTACACATACACACACACACACTCACACACATGATAGTGCTTCATAGTCTGATTTACTGTGGTACATGCTGCATTTAATAATAACTCACAAAATTTTCAAATACTCATTGCATTTTCTTCTTATTAATAGTGGTAATAATAATACAGTTACAGATTTTACATGAGGATACACTGTTGTCCTTCATGCTGTGAGTTCTCTGCTTAGATTCACAGAACGGCAACCCAGTGATCCTGATCTGAGTGGATGATGCTGAAATTATACCAAGTGACTTGGGTCTAACTGCACTTTCCACTGAAATTTAAATTGCTTATTATCTTTTGTAATCATAATCAGAAACTTGGATTGGATTAAGGTGGGAACTAGATTGGAAGGCATTCAAAAAACCCATAAGACTCCAGACAAAGTTAAGATAAATGACTGAATGTGAAAATTGCCATATAAAAACTACTGCTGCTTTTGAGTGCATTCTTATCTTTTATGAAAACTTCTATCTGGGGAATACATGCCTGTCTCTATAAAGAAATATTTCTAAGAGTAGTAATAAATATGAAAAATACTTTCATGAGTACTGTGTTGAAGATGCAGCAAAATGATGGGATACAATGAATTTTAATTTAGATGTTGCTGATTCTCTTTCTTAATGTTGTCTGGGCGTCTTGCCACTATATTTCCCATGTGGCAATATATACCTAATTAAATAACTATTTGGATGAACAACCATCTTTCACTGGTTTCTGCATCTGCTTTATTTTTATTGTCATATGATTATATAATAATCATTCCGATTATTTTGTTTATCAATGATTTTTAAAATTCACAATCAAAGGACATTTATTATAGCTGTTGGCATTAAAACAGCAATGAACTCATTGTCCACAAATAGTGATCACCTAGGTCTTTGAAAAGATCTTCACAGGTCGCTACCTAGACTGAGTAACTAACCCTTTCACTTCTCCACGGTACACATTTACACAGCTAAATCTTTTACCTAGTTTTATAAGCAAGAAGAATAGCAAAATGAATGCAAATTACAAGAGTGAAGCAGTCTGGTTTACTGAAGGCAGAACTTAGTTAGGTTCATGGACCTCATTTCAAGTCTCGGCCAACATACACAGTAGTCCAGTAGTTCTACACATACACACACACACATCACACACATGATAGTCCTTCCTAGTCTGATTTACTGTTGTACATGCTGCATTTAATAATAACTCACAAAATTTTCAAATACTCATTGCATTTTCTTCTTATTAATAGTGGTAATAATAATACAGTTACAGATTTTACATGAGGATACACTGTTGTCCTTCATGCTGTGAGTTCTCTGCTTAGATTCACAGAACGGCAACCCAGTGATCCTGATCTGAGTGGATGATGCTGAAATTATACCAAGTGACTTGGGTCTAACTGCACTTTCCACTGAAATTTAAATTGCTTATTATCTTTTGTAATCATAATCAGAAACTTGGATTGGATTAAGGTGGGAACTAGATTGGAAGGCATTCAAAAACCTATAAGACTCCAGACAAAGTTAAGATAAATGACTGAATGTGAAAATTGCCATATAAAAACTACTGCTGCTTTTGAGTGCATTCTTATCTTTTATGAAAACTTCTATCTGGGGAATACATGCCTGTCTCTATAAAGAAATATTTCTAAGAGTAGTAATAAATATGAAAAATACTTTCATGAGTACTGTGTTGAAGATGCAGCAAAATGATGGGATACAATGAATTTTAATTTAGATGTTGCTGATTCTCTTTCTTAATGTTGTCTGGGCGTCTTGCCACTATATTTCCCATGTGGCAATATATACCTAATTAAATAACTATTTGGATGAACAACCATCTTTCACTGGTTTCTGCATCTGCTTTATTTTTATTGTCATATGATTATATAATAATCATTCCGATTATTTTGTTTATCAATGATTTTTTTAAAAATTCACAATCAAAGGACATTTATTATAGCTGTTGGCATTAAAACAGCAATGAACTCATTGTCCACAAATAGTGATCACCTAGGTCTTTGAAAAGGTTAGTTTAAAGTAAATATTAATACAATGAATTTTAAGTTGAATTTAATTTCTTTTATAGTTGTATGTGAATTGAGCTTTTAAAAAAGTTATGTACCGAGTTTCCTGCCTTTCGAAGCACGGGAGATGCAGCCGTGCCGGGCAGGCGAGCGGAACCGCTGAGTCAATGTCTGGATGGCCCCTCCACCTGGGATGAAGGGGCGCAGCAGAGCCGCAGGAGGCCATGCACAACCACACACGTGGTTAGAAGGTCAATACTAGTCACCTTCCACTTCCCATGACAGACATCTGAGAAACTGTTTACAGCATCAGATGGTTGTCTCAGTGGTAAAGAATCAGCCTCCCAAGGCAGGCGACACAGGTTCCATCCCTGATCCGGGAAGATCCTACATGCCGCAGGGCAATGAAGCCCATGTGCCACAACTATTGAGACTGTGCTCTAGAGCCTGGGAGCCACAACTACCGAAGCCTGCACACCCTAGAGCCCGTGCTCCGCAGCAAAAGAAGCCACCACAACAAGAAGCCTGAGTGCCGCAACTAGAGAGGAGCCGCTGCTCTCCACAATCAGAGAAATGCCGACATAGCAACGAAGACCCCAAACAGTCAAATATGAATACATAAAATTATTTTTTTTTTAAATAGAGATATAACAAAACTAAAACTAAAAAGAATATATGATCAGGATTGGATCCTGGGCTAGAAAAAAATATCATTATAAAGAATATTAGAACAACTCAATAGATTTTAATATGGACTATTTAAAAAAAAAAAAGTTATGTACCTAATAATCAGTCTAGGAGTATGAAAACCTATTTAAAAGACTTCCAAAGTAAACAAAAGACAATTGAGAATGCATGCTTTAGCAAGAATGAAATATTAATCAGTGATTTTGGTTGATAAGAGACTTCTGGATTTTTGAAACTATAATATAAAATGCAGACATTTGTAACATAACTAGACATTTCTAATGATTGACTCCACCAATAGCAGATATTTTGTTTTTGTCATTTTTTTCTGAAGTAAAAGTTAATGGTAATCTAATGGAAAAAGATCAGATTCTTACTCATTCTTTCTCTGTGAATTAGTAATTTTGTGTTAGTCACAGAGCTGGGCACAGTGCTGCACTCTGGGTGTATTCAGTTGCCATGATGTGGATCCACACATCTGAATGAATCACACATGTTGGTGGTTATCCTGGAAAAGACAGGTTTTCCATTGTCTTTCCCATTCATCTCACCATTATTCTTATAACCAATGAAAATAGATCATTATCAAGTAATCATCGTGCATGCCTGTGTGCTAAGTCACTCAGTCGTGTCAGACTCTTTGGTATGCCATGGGCTGCAGCCCATCAGAGTTCTCTGTCTATGGAATTCTCTAGGCAAGAATACTGGAGTGGTTGCCATGCACTCCTCCTTTAGGCAAGAATTACCCGGCAGTGGAAAGAATCCTGGCGCAAGATCCTACATTGCCGCAGGGCAATGAAGCCCATGTGCCACAACTATTGAGACTGTGCTCTAGAGCCTGGGAGCCACAACTACCGAAGCCTGCACACCCTAGAGCCCGTGCTCCGCAGCAAAAGAAGCCACCACAACAAGAAGCCTGAGTGCCGCAACTAGAGAGGAGCCGCTGCTCTCCACAATCAGAGAAATGCCGACATAGCAACGAAGACCCCAAACAGTCAAATATGAATACATAAAATTATTTTTTTTTTAAATAGAGATATAACAAAACTAAAACTAAAAAGAATATATGATCAGGATTGGATCCTGGGCTAGAAAAAAATATCATTATAAAGAATATTAGAACAACTCAATAGATTTTAATATGGACTATTTAAAAAAAAAAAAGTTATGTACCTAATAATCAGTCTAGGAGTATGAAAACCTATTTAAAAGACTTCCAAAGTAAACAAAAGACAATTGAGAATGCATGCTTTAGCAAGAATGAAATATTAATCAGTGATTTTGGTTGATAAGAGACTTCTGGATTTTTGAAACTATAATATAAAATGCAGACATTTGTAACATAACTAGACATTTCTAATGATTGACTCCACCAATAGCAGATATTTTGTTTTTGTCATTTTTTTCTGAAGTAAAAGTTAATGGTAATCTAATGGAAAAAGATCAGATTCTTACTCATTCTTTCTCTGTGAATTAGTAATTTTGTGTTAGTCACAGAGCTGGGCACAGTGCTGCACTCTGGGTGTATTCAGTTGCCATGATGTGGATCCACACATCTGAATGAATCACACATGTTGGTGGTTATCCTGGAAAAGACAGGTTTTCCATTGTCTTTCCCATTCATCTCACCATTATTCTTATAACCAATGAAAATAGATCATTATCAAGTAATCATCGTGCATGCCTGTGTGCTAAGTCACTCAGTCGTGTCAGACTCTTTGGTATGCCATGGGCTGCAGCCCATCAGAGTTCTCTGTCTATGGAATTCTCTAGGCAAGAATACTGGAGTGGTTGCCATGCACTCCTCCAGGAGATTTTCCCCACCCAGGTCTCCTGCATTGCAGAG
Source organism: Tragulus kanchil (assembly GCA_022376925.1). NCBI lineage: Eukaryota > Metazoa > Chordata > Mammalia > Artiodactyla > Tragulidae > Tragulus > Tragulus kanchil. The sequence goes on from JAIOJX010000025.1 coordinate 74,989,014, forward strand.
AGGATCTTTACCTTCTGAGGAACCAGGGAAGCCCAGTTTGATGTCAATAAGCCTGAAGGAGATTTCTTTTTCCACCACAGCATTGTTTCTCGTAGCAGAAATGTAGATTTAGATTCTAAATTCATCATTCAAATAATGGATAAATATTATTAAGTGGAGAGTCGTAAAGACCTAGATAAATACACAGTAAGAGGAATAGATAGTTTGAAAGAAGATTGAGTCGAAACAGAGATTACTAGAAGTATGCATGCAGTTTATAGTTTGTATCATATATACTCTTGACTGACCCAAAATAACACTACATACCATTTGCCAAGGAAAATTATCTACCTGAAGGAATTTGTTAAACTCATTATAGTAGATATGTACATAGGAAAAGGAATGGTGATTTTTTTAATGTTTATGTATGCATGTGTCTATGTATTTACCAAGTTTTAGTTGTAGTAAGGGCCAGAGAAGCATTCTGAGGAGCATGTGTTAATGAAACCAGAGCCTCTTCTATATACTTAGTTTTAAATCTGAGTTACTTTATATGTCTGCTAATGAATTTTTACTTTTAGAAACACTAGTTCTTTTTAAAATTTCCATGATACTTCCTGTAATTTTGCCTTTCTTCCTGAAGTTTTCCAAGATTTCCTTTTATTTTTATATGTAGTTATTGGTGTTCATATTTTCAATAATCTATGTCCATTTGGTCCACTATCATGTTTTCACCTATTTGTTTTGGTGTCATTTCTTTATTCTCAGGCATTGTTCTTATTCAGTTGCCATGATGTGGATCCACGCATCTGAATGAATCACACATGTTGGTGGTTATCCTGGAAAAGACAGGTTTTCCATTGTCTTTCCCATTCATCTCACCATTATTCTTATAACCAATGAAAATAGATCATTATCAAGTAATCATCGTGCATGCCTGTGTGCTAAGTCACTCAGTCGTGTCAGACTCTTTGGTATGCCATGGGCTGCAGCCCATCAGAGTTCTCTGTCTATGGAATTCTCTAGGCAAGAATACTGGAGTGGTTGCCATGCACTCCTCCAGGAGATTTTCCCCACCCAGGTCTCCTGCATTGCAGAGAGGATCTTTACCTTCTGAGGAACCAGGGAAGCCCAGTTTGATGTCAATAAGCCTGAAGGAGATTTCTTTTTCCACCACAGCATTGTTTCTCGTAGCAGAAATGTAGATTTAGATTCTAAATTCATCATTCAAATAATGGATAAATATTATTAAGTGGAGAGTCGTAAAGACCTAGATAAATACACAGTAAGAGGAATAGATAGTTTGAAAGAAGATTGAGTCGAAACAGAGATTACTAGAAGTATGCATGCAGTTTATAGTTTGTATCATATATACTCTTGACTGACCCAAAATAACACTACATACCATTTGCCAAGGAAAATTATCTACCTGAAGGAATTTGTTAAACTCATTATAGTAGATATGTACATAGGAAAAGGAATGGTGATTTTTTTTTAATGTTTATGTATGCATGTGTCTATGTATTTACCAAGTTTTAGTTGTAGTAAGGGCCAGAGAAGCATTCTGAGGAGCATGTGTTAATGAAACCAGAGCCTCTTCTATATACTTAGTTTTAAATCTGAGTTACTTTATATGTCTGCTAATGAATTTTTACTTTTAGAAACACTAGTTCTTTTTAAAATTTCCATGATACTTCCTGTAATTTTGCCTTTCTTCCTGAAGTTTTCCAAGATTTCCTTTTATTTTTATATGTAGTTATTGGTGTTCATATTTTCAATAATCTATGTCCATTTGGTCCACTATCTGATGTTTTCACCTATTTGTTTCTTCTGGCTGTCATTTCTGTTTATTCTCAGGCATTGTTCTTATTTTCCTCTGTACTCAGTATCTTTGACCTGGTGCTGACCATTTCAAAATCTATTTGTATAGTGTTTGCCTAGTCACATCCACAGTGTTCCTAAAGGTCTTTGCAGTCCAAGGCCTTTAAAACAATCTGACGGCTTGTGCCTCTTTGACCTTCCAGAACATGGACACAAGCTGTAAAGTTGCATGATCACTGGTTTAATTCCAGCTCTTGTTTGCACAGAGGGCCCCTTACTTTGGATTACTGCTTCATTTTGTGATAGGTTGTATCCCCGGCATAAGCTCTGTGTTTGGATTTATATCCCTTTTATTTTGGGCAGTAATCAGAACCAGAATCCCAATATACAGAGACTTGATAATGCCCCTTAGGAAAAAAAACACAGTTAATGTTCCATTTCCTTTTTGGTTTTGACCTGAGTGTATTTTGATTTCAGTGTGTATTTCAGACATTTTGTGCTTAGAGGTAAAAAGAAAATTATCCAGCATTTTTACTTTTGGCACTAAGTTGGATCTTAGCAGAAGACAATTATTAACAAAAATTGGAAGCCTATAGTTTTAAGCTTTAACTCTTCTGGGGCTTACTTCTACTGGTATTATTAAATATGTTTGCAGTATCTTCTGAAAATGAATAGTCATTATCTCATGCTGAGATAATAACTGTCCATTTTCTATTATAGACACATATTATTTATTACATCAAGTATGTCTATATATAAAAAGGTCTTTTCCTGAAATTTATATTCTTTTAAATTGCTGTGTGTGTGTGTGTGTGTTTCCCACTATCTGGGATTTTTTCACCACATTAATAGCTTCCTTTTTATTCTCAGAAGTTATTAACAAACAAACAGTGGAAAATTCTTAAAGAGATGGGAATACCAGGCAACCTTGCCTGTCTACTGAAAAACCTGTGTGTGGGTCAAGAAGCAACAATCTGAACTGGAAATGGAACAAATGACTGGTTCAAAATTGGGAAAAGATTACAAGGCTGTATACTGTCGCCCTGCTTATTTAACTTCTTTGCAGAGTTGTTGTTGTTTAGTCACTAAGCTATGTCTGACTTTTTGTGACACCATGAACTATATAGCCCACCAGGATCCTCTGTCTGTGGGATTTCCCAAGCAAGAAACTGGAGTGGGTTGCCATTTCCTTCTCCAGAGGATCTTCCTGAGCCAGGGATGAAACCCACATCTCTTGCATCTTCTGCATTGGCAGCTGGACTCTTTACCACAGAAACATCAGGGAGGCACCCTATGCAAAGTATATCATGTGAAATGCTAGGCTGGATGAATCAGAAGCTGGAATAAAATGGACTGGAGAAATAGCAACAGCCTCAGATATGCAGATTACACCACTCTAATGGCAGATAGTGAAGAACTAAAGAGCTTCTTTTTTTTTTTTTTTTCCATAATATCTTGCAGAAACCCAAGCCAACTTTTTAATTTTTTTTATTTTTTATTTTTTTTTATTTTATACCTTTATTTTACTTTTAACTTTTACAGAGTTTTGTTGTTCACAGACATGCATGTTCTCAGATTAGTCACATGTATATCCCCCCCTTCCCTCCACTAAAGAGCTTCTTGATGAGGGTGAAACAGGAGAGTGTAAAAACTAGCTTGAAACTGGACATTAAGAAAAAACTAAGATCACGGCATATGATCCCATTACTTAATGGAAAATAGAAGGGGAAAAACTAGAAACAGTGACAGATGTTATTTTCCTGGGCTCCAAAATCACTGCTAGGGCTACAGGCATGTTTAAGCTTTCGGGTAAATTTTGATTTTAAAGTCATTATCTCATGCTGAGATAATAACTGTCCATTTTCTATTATAGACACATATTATTTATTACATCAAGTATGTCTATATATAAAAAGGTCTTTTCCTGAAATTTATATTCTTTTAAATTGCTGTGTGTGTGTGTGTGTGTTTCCCACTATCTGGGATTTTTTCACCACATTAATAGCTTCCTTTTTATTCTCAGAAGTTATTAACAAACAAACAGTGGAAAATTCTTAAAGAGATGGGAATACCAGGCAACCTTGCCTGTCTACTGAAAAACCTGTGTGTGGGTCAAGAAGCAACAATCTGAACTGGAAATGGAACAAATGACTGGTTCAAAATTGGGAAAAGATTACAAGGCTGTATACTGTCGCCCTGCTTATTTAACTTCTTTGCAGAGTTGTTGTTGTTTAGTCACTAAGCTATGTCTGACTTTTTGTGACACCATGAACTATATAGCCCACCAGGATCCTCTGTCTGTGGGATTTCCCAAGCAAGAAACTGGAGTGGGTTGCCATTTCCTTCTCCAGAGGATCTTCCTGAGCCAGGGATGAAACCCACATCTCTTGCATCTTCTGCATTGGCAGCTGGACTCTTTACCACAGAAACATCAGGGAGGCACCCTATGCAAAGTATATCATGTGAAATGCTAGGCTGGATGAATCAGAAGCTGGAATAAAATGGACTGGAGAAATAGCAACAGCCTCAGATATGCAGATTACACCACTCTAATGGCAGATAGTGAAGAACTAAAGAGCTTCTTTTTTTTTTTTTTTTCCATAATATCTTGCAGAAACCCAAGCAAACTTTTTTTTTATTTTTTTTAATTTTTTTTATTTTTTATTTTTTTTTATTTTATACCTTTATTTTACTTTTAACTTTTACAGAGTTTTGTTGTTCACAGACATGCATGTTCTCAGATTAGTCACATGTATATCCCCCCCTTCCCTCCACTAAAGAGCTTCTTGATGAGGGTGAAACAGGAGAGTGTAAAAACTAGCTTGAAACTGGACATTAAGAAAAAACTAAGATCACGGCATATGATCCCATTACTTAATGGAAAATAGAAGGGGAAAAACTAGAAACAGTGACAGATGTTATTTTCCTGGGCTCCAAAATCACTGCTGACGGTGACTACAGGCATGAAATTCAAAGATGCTTGCTCCTTGGAAGGTTTGTCTATGACAAACCTAGACAGCATATTAAAAAGCAGAGACATCACTTTGCTCACAAAGATCTGCCTAGTCAAAGATACGGTTTTTCCAGTAGCCATGTAAGGATGTGAAAGCTGGGCTATAAAAAAAGGCTGAGTGCCAAAGAATTGATGCTTTCTAACTATGGTGTTGGGAGAAGGCTCTTGAGAGTCCCATTGACTGCAAAGAGATCAAACCAGTCAATCCTAAAGGAAATCAACCCTGAATATTCACTGGAAGGACTGATGCTGAAGTTGAGGCTCCAATACTTTGGCCATCTGATGTGAAGAGACAACTCATTGGAAAAGACCTCAATTCTGGGAAAGGTTTCCTCCCTGATAAAGGCAAAAGGAGAAGAGAATGGCAGAGGATGAGATGGTTAGATAGCATCACTGACTAAATGAACATGAATTTGATCAAATTCTGGGAGATAGTGGAGTACAGAGGAGCCTGGTGTGCTGCACTCCATGGGATCACAAAAAGCTGGACACAGCTTAGCAACTGAACACCAAAAAGTGTGTTATCATTAGTTTTTATCATGAATGTGCATTGAATATTAGCAAATTCATCTTTATCTCTCAAGATTTTCTTTTCCCCCATGTATCTGATAACCATTCAGCTTTTCCAATTTTAAGAATCAACTTATATCCCCATAATAATAATTTAAGTATGATGTACTATATAAGTTTGACCCAATTTTAGTAAATAAATAGATAAGGCGTACAACTTTATGTTTTGGTGAAAATATCTCTCTGTGAAAACATGGGCGCAAGCTACCAAACATAGTCATTAGTCCTGCCAATTCCTCATGCTTGTGCACGTGCTAAGCTGCTTCAGTCATGTTTGACTCTTTGCCACCTTGTGGAGCATAGCCCACCAGGCTCCTCTGTCCATGGAATTCTTCAGGCAAGAATACAGGTGTGAGTTGCCATTCTCTCCTCTCGGGGATCTTCCTAACCTCGGATCGAACCTGAGTCTCCTGCATTGGCAGGCAGGTTCTCTACCACTAGCATTATTTGGCAAGCCCAAATTTCCCATACCCTTTAGTAATTACTTTTCCTGTGCTCCCAGCCACATCCTGTCTTTGGACAACCACTAACGTACTTTTTGTCACTGCATATTCTCTAGAATTCCATTTAAATGATATCATATACTATGTACATTTTTGGTCTAGTTTTTTCTTTCCCTAGGATATTTATTCTGAGATTCATCTATGCTATTACAGTTCATTTTTCTTTATTACTAAGTACTGTGACTATGCCATGAAATAATTATTGTTTCATCAGTTGAAATACCAGAGTTATTTCTAAGTCTAGGTTATTAAAAACAGTTTACCTTAAAGTGTCAAATATTATACCATGTTATATATATCATAAGAACCTTGTAATTCGTATTCTTCGATTTTGTCTCTCAGTCTTTCTATAATTGCTTTCATATATAATCTGCACTGACAGCATTATTTTTATTTGTGCTTAAAGCACAGCATTTGAAAAAAGAGACTTGAAAAAATTTCTTTGCTATTGCTGGTAAAAAGTAAATCTTACTGTTTATTTTTTTTTAAAAAAAGTTTTTCCACTGGTATTGAATTGTAGTTTTCATCATTGTTTGTCGTTTACTGCTTTCTTTAAAAATGACTGGTCACTATCCTGTTGTTTGCATGGTTTCCAGCAAAAAATACATTTTAAAATTATGTAGTGCACCTTAGTGTATCTTTTATCTCATGCTGGCTTTTAAAAATTTCTCTTATTTACTAAGAAATCAGCTTACCATGTATTTTACTAGCTTTTAGGTAAATTCTAAGATACCTTAATAATTAAGTATGATGTACTATATAAGTTTGACCCAATTTTAGTAAATAAATAGATAAGGCGTACAACTTTATGTTTTGGTGAAAATATCTCTCTGTGAAAACATGGGCGCAAGCTACCAAACATAGTCATTAGTCCTGCCAATTCCTCATGCTTGTGCACGTGCTAAGCTGCTTCAGTCATGTTTGACTCTTTGCCACCTTGTGGAGCATAGCCCACCAGGCTCCTCTGTCCATGGAATTCTTCAGGCAAGAATACAGGTGTGAGTTGCCATTCTCTCCTCTCGGGGATCTTCCTAACCTACGGATCGAACCTGAGTCTCCTGCATTGGCAGGCAGGTTCTCTACCACTAGCATTATTTGGCAAGCCCAAATTTCCCATACCCTTTAGTAATTACTTTTCCTGTGCTCCCAGCCACATCCTGTCTTTGGACAACCACTAACGTACTTTTTGTCACTGCATATTCTCTAGAATTCCATTTAAATGATATCATATACTATGTACATTTTTGGTCTAGTTTTTTCTTTCCCTAGGATATTTATTCTGAGATTCATCTATGCTATTACAGTTCATTTTTCTTTATTACTAAGTACTGTGACTATGCCATGAAATAATTATTGTTTCATCAGTTGAAATACCAGAGTTATTTCTAAGTCTAGGTTATTAAAAACAGTTTACCTTAAAGTGTCAAATATTATACCATGTTATATATATCATAAGAACCTTGTAATTCGTATTCTTCGATTTTGTCTCTCAGTCTTTCTATAATTGCTTTCATATATAATCTGCACTGACAGCATTATTTTTATTTGTGCTTAAAGCACAGCATTTGAAAAAAGAGACTTGAAAAAATTTCTTTGCTATTGCTGGTAAAAAGTAAATCTTACTGTTTATTTTTTTTTAAAAAAAGTTTTTCCACTGGTATTGAATTGTAGTTTTCATCATTGTTTGTCGTTTACTGCTTTCTTTAAAAATGACTGGTCACTATCCTGTTGTTTGCATGGTTTCCAGCAAAAAATACATTTTAAAATTATGTAGTGCACCTTAGTGTATCTTTTATCTCATGCTGGCTTTTAAAAATTTCTCTTATTTACTAAGAAATCAGCTTACCATGTATTTTCATGTAATCCTATTGCTGTTTCTGTGCTTAGGGTTATTAATTCATGGAAAGAAATACCTTAAGTGAATTTAGTGAATTCATTGTTACTTATAAATAACTGAAAATTTAATCTAATAATATTTTCCAAAAAAATATTTCTTGGAAGTTAATAGCTAATATCCTAGAGCTGACAATGTAAGCTAATAGGAGGAAATGATTTCAAGTATAAGCTCTTAACCATATGTTTACTGAGACTCCACTGTGCCTCAAGATAGTCTACATCAGATGAAGAATTTGTTACATATTTGTAACTAAAAGGGATAGGAAATAGTCTGAAATATTCTGTAAACTGCTGCTGTTTAAAAGCAGAGTTGCGGGGGTGGAGCGAAGATGGTGGCGTAGAAGGACGTGCACTCACCTCTCCTGCAAAATCCCCTGAATTGCAACGAGTTCCTGAAAAACCATCGACAGGAGGAGGTTGGCTCTGATCACAGAGAGGATACCCCACATCGAAGAACAAAGGAGAAGCCGCATCAAGACGGTAGGAAGGGCACAATCGCACTTTTAAAAGTCAAACCTCATTACCGCCACAGAGGCTGGGCGGGCCAAAGGCGCAAAGCCTGTTGCAGATCAAGACCTGGGAAAGGAGCGGTGACGCCCACAAGGGACTGAGCCAGACCTGTTTTGGCGGTCCAAGTGCCCCTTGAGCTAGAAGTGCCCTTGAGCAGTCCTTGGAAGGATGGCACTCAGTTTCCATTGGAGGAGGTTACCATTAACTGCACTGACAGCATTATTTTTATTTGTGCTTAAAGCACAGCATTTGAAAAAGAGACTTGAAAAATTTCTTTGCTATTGCTGGTAAAAGTAAATCTTACTGTTTATTTTTTTTAAAAAGTTTTTCCACTGGTATTGAATTGTAGTTTTCATCATTGTTTGTCGTTTACTGCTTTCTTTAAAAATGACTGGTCACTATCCTGTTGTTTGCATGGTTTCCAGCAAAAAATACATTTTAAAATTATGTAGTGCACCTTAGTGTATCTTTTATCTCATGCTGGCTTTTAAAAATTTCTCTTATTTACTAAGAAATCAGCTTACCATGTATTTTCATGTAATCCTATTGCTGTTTCTGTGCTTAGGGTTATTAATTCATGGAAAGAAATACCTTAAGTGAATTTAGTGAATTCATTGTTACTTATAAATAACTGAAAATTTAATCTAATAATATTTTCCAAAAAAATATTTCTTGGAAGTTAATAGCTAATATCCTAGAGCTGACAATGTAAGCTAATAGGAGGAAATGATTTCAAGTATAAGCTCTTAACCATATGTTTACTGAGACTCCACTGTGCCTCAAGATAGTCTACATCAGATGAAGAATTTGTTACATATTTGTAACTAAAAGGGATAGGAAATAGTCTGAAATATTCTGTAAACTGCTGCTGTTTAAAAGCAGAGTTGCGGGGGTGGAGCGAAGATGGTGGCGTAGAAGGACGTGCACTCACCTCTCCTGCAAAATCCCCTGAATTGCAACGAGTTCCTGAAAAACCATCGACAGGAGGAGGTTGGCTCTGATCACAGAGAGGATACCCCACATCGAAGAACAAAGGAGAAGCCGCATCAAGACGGTAGGAAGGGCACAATCGCACTTTTAAAAGTCAAACCTCATTACCGCCACAGAGGCTGGGCGGGCCAAAGGCGCAAAGCCTGTTGCAGATCAAGACCTGGGAAAGGAGCGGTGACGCCCACAAGGGACTGAGCCAGACCTGTTTTGGCGGGTCCAAGTGCCCCCTTGAGCTAGAAGTGCCCTTGAGCAGTCCTTGGAAGGATGGCACTCAGTTTCCATTGGAGGAGGTTACCATTAACCCGATCACAGAGCCTCCAAGGAGGACTGGCAACTCTGTGTGCACCGTGATCTGCGAGAGGGGAATAGCGATCCTGCATGAGACTGAGCCAGACTCACCTATGAGTAATTTGACACCTCCCACGATGGCGGGGGTCAATGGTGGCCTGCAGCAGGGTCGGGGTAACTGCAGAAGTGCTCCCCATAGAGCCTGTGGGAATAAATCCTTTGTGAGACAGACGCCATTTTCCCTACTGTAGTTTGGCTGCTGGGCAAACTGCAGGGCTGCTGGTCAAGCTACAGGGAGGGAATTTAGCTCCACCCAGCACGAAAAGGGATTTGGATTAAGAAACTCCCAGGGCCAGCCTGGGCGGGCCTTTGAGTTCTGGAATAGGCCGAAAAAAACAAGCAGTCAAAGAGGTCTTCAGATCCAACCACTGCCAGAGGCAAGAAAAAGACTGATAATACCCGAATGGTCAGCAAGAGACAGAAGAACATAAACATTATTTTCACGTTTTGTCTGAAGCAGGAGTTACTGCTGGAATTTTAAAATTTCATTTTATTCCTTTTTCTTTTTAATTGCTTTTTTTTTTGTATTGTATTGCTTGGTTTCAATTGTTTTTTCCCCTTTTTTCCAAACCCACTCAGTGCGCCCCCCGGGTTTTTTTGTTGTTATTGTTGTTGTTTTTTGTTTGTTTTATTTTGGGGTGTGTGTGTGAGAGTGGCTGTGTTCATTTCTTTCACTGAATTCTATTGAAGCTACTAATCTTATCAGTAAAAGTGAATATATTCTAGTTTACATAATTTTTTTTTCTTTTTCCTTTTAAACCACACATTTTATTTCGGTATAAACTTCAGGTTCCTCACTGGCCTTTTAAGGTTCTGCGGGGGTTTTGTTTGTTTTTATTATTTTTGCTTTGTTTCTCTATATTTTTCTATATACTTATCTCTGTTTTAATTTTTTTAATTTTTCATTTGTACTACTACTTCCACTATAATTCTTTGCTTTCTCTGAAGCTCCTTTCCTATAGCACTAAACTCTAATACATACAAATCTTTATCTCCCTATATTTCACTTTGCAGTATTATTCAAAATGTCTCTTCTATCCTCCCTTTCTCTTTTTCTCTTTTCCCACCATATTTCTTTTTTTTTTTTTTAAAGATTTATTTATTTATTTATTTTGGGCGGGGGTCAAGTTGGGGAGGGAGGGGAGCGGGCGGGCCACTTCTATTGGTCTTTCTCTATGTTCATCTATCATTTTTCTTTGGCTCCCGTGGGCCTCCCATCGCGGTGGCGTCTGTTGCTGCAGAGAGCCGGCTCTGGGCGCATGCGCTCCAGAGCTCCGGCGCGGTAACTGAACACATCAGTCCAGCCGCGCTGCGGCACATGGGATCCTCCCAGGCCAGGGCTCAAACCGGCGCCCCTTGCACTGCAAGGTGGTGTCCCCACCCACTGAACCACCAGGGGAAGCCCCCCACCATATTTCTTAGTCTGTTCTGTCCTCATTGCCTTATCCCCAACGGCAACCCTGCTCTAGCACTATTCTCCAATTGGTGCTCTACTTAGTTTGGTTATTAACTGGTGAATATCATTCTTGGTTTTCTTTATTCGTCGTGGCAACGTATTGTACTGTATATTTGGTTGGAATCTTGGGTTATGTTACAGCTGTATATGTTTATGTGTATAATTCAATACGCTGGACAGTATTTGCATAATATTTCAATTGCCATTTGTCAAAGGTATACCTTCTGTTTCTCATTTGCATATATATGTTTTAATATCATTTAATGCCATAACAAACCAGCCGTGAAATCTTCATTCCCCGGTCAGGCAACAAGCCCCGGGGCTTTAGGGAGGGAGCACTGACTCCAAAACTCTACAATACTAGAGAACGCCTAACACTAGAGAGCACTATACAAGTGAGAACGTCAACAAAGGTAATCACTTGTATGCAAGTCCTGACATCACCCAACCATCAGCATCACCCAGAATAAGAAGCCCCCTCCAAACAACAAACACCACCAGACGTAACTCAAGGTCTGGGAAAAGGAAATCCCAAACAGAGTCAGTTAAAAAAATTAATAATAACAATGAAACGGCAGAGAAATACCACACAAGTGAAGGAACAATCTGCAGACACACAAGATCAAATCAACGAAGAGGACTTGGACAAACTTTCTGAAAGTGCTTTCAGAAGAATGATAGTAAAGATGATCAAAGACACTGAAAACAGAATTTCAGAGAAATTGCAAGTCCCAACCAACACACTGAAGAAAGAAATACAAGAACTTACAGAAAAAGTAACAGAGGCAAACAACTCAATTGCTGAACTTAAAAACACTGTAGAAGGAATCAAGAGCAGAGTATCTGAGACAGAAGACCGGATAAGTGAGCTGGAAGATAGAATGGTGGAAGTAACTGCTGAAAAACAGAATCTAGCTCAAAGAATGAAAAGAGCAGAGGATAACCTCAGAGACTTCTGGGATACTATCAAATGCACCAATATTCGAATTATAGGGGTTCCAGAAGAAGAAGAAAAAAAAGAAAGGCTATGAGAACATTTTTGAAGAGATTCCAGTTGAAATTTTCCCCAACATGGCAAAAGGAATAATCAAGTCCGAGAAGCGCAAAGAGTACCATACAGAATCAATCCGAGAAGAAACACACCAAGACACATATTAATGAATCTAACACAAATTAAACACAAGGACAGAATTCTCAAAGCAGCAAGGGAAAAGCAACTAGTGACATACAAGGGAAAGCCCATATGTTTAACAGCTGATCTTTCAACAGAAACTCTGCAGGCCAGAAGGGAATGGCAGGACACATTTAAACGGCTGAAAGAGAATAATCTGCAACCAAGAATCCTCTACCCTGCCAGGATCTCCTTCAAAATGGATGGAGAAATCAAAAGCTTTACAGATAAGCAAAAATTAAAAGAATTTAGTCACACCAAACCAGCCTTACAACAAGTGTTAAAGGGACTTATATAGACAACAAGTATAAAAGGAGAAGATCCACGAAACAAACCCATCATAACATCTAAGAAGATGACAGTAGGATCATTTGTATCAGTAATTACTTTGAATGTCAATGGACTAAATGCCCCAACCAAAAGACACAGAGCGGCTGAATGGATTCAAAAACACGACCCATACATATGCTGCCTCCAGGAAACTCACTTCAGACCTAGAGACACTCATAGACTGACAGTGAGAGGCTGGAAAAAGATATTCCATGCAAATGGAAATCAAAAGAAAGCTGGAGTAGCAGTCCTCATATCAGATAAAATCGACCTCAAAATAAAGAAGATTAGAAGAGACAAGGCAGGACACTACGTAATGATCGAGGATCGATCCAAGAGGAAGACATAAAAATCATAAATATCTATGCACCCAACACAGGAGCACCCCAATACATAAGACAAACACTTTCAGACATAAAAGAAGAAATCAACAATAACACAGTAATAGTAGGAGACTTTAAGACTCCTCTCACACCAATGGACAGATCTTCCAAACAGAAAATTAATCTGAACTTAAAAACACTGTAAAAGCAGAAGACCGGATAAGTGAGCTGGAAGATAGAATGGTGGAAGTAACTGCTGAAAAACAGAATCTAGCTCAAAGAATGAAAAGAGCAGAGGATAACCTCAGAGACTTCTGGGATACTATCAAATGCACCAATATTCGAATTATAGGGGTTCCAGAAGAAGAAGAAAAAAAAGAAAGGCTATGAGAACATTTTTGAAGAGATTCCAGTTGAAATTTTCCCCAACATGGCAAAAGGAATAATCAAGTCCGAGAAGCGCAAAGAGTACCATACAGAATCAATCCGAGAAGAAACACACCAAGACACATATTAATGAATCTAACACAAATTAAACACAAGGACAGAATTCTCAAAGCAGCAAGGGGAAAAGCAACTAGTGACATACAAGGGAAAGCCCATATGTTTAACAGCTGATCTTTCAACAGAAACTCTGCAGGCCAGAAGGGAATGGCAGGACACATTTAAACGGCTGAAAGAGAATAATCTGCAACCAAGAATCCTCTACCCTGCCAGGATCTCCTTCAAAATGGATGGAGAAATCAAAAGCTTTACAGATAAGCAAAAATTAAAAGAATTTAGTCACACCAAACCAGCCTTACAACAAGTGTTAAAGGGACTTATATAGACAACAAGTATAAAAGGAGAAGATCCACGAAACAAACCCATCATAACATCTAAGAAGATGACAGTAGGATCATTTGTATCAGTAATTACTTTGAATGTCAATGGACTAAATGCCCCAACCAAAAGACACAGAGCGGCTGAATGGATTCAAAAACACGACCCATACATATGCTGCCTCCAGGAAACTCACTTCAGACCTAGAGACACTCATAGACTGACGGTGAGAGGCTGGAAAAAGATATTCCATGCAAATGGAAATCAAAAGAAAGCTGGAGTAGCAGTCCTCATATCAGATAAAATCGACCTCAAAATAAAGAAGATTAGAAGAGACAAGGCAGGACACTACGTAATGATCGAGGGATCGATCCAAGAAGAAGACATAACAGTCATAAATATCTATGCACCCAACGCAGGAGCACCCCAATACATAAGACAAACACTTTCGGGCATAAAAGAAGAAATCAACAATAACACAGTAATAGTAGGAGACTTTAAGACTCCTCTCACACCAATGGACAGATCTTCCAAACAGAAAATTAATAAAGAAACACAAGCCTTAAATGCCACACTAGAAGAAATGGACCTCATTGATATCTTTAGGACTTTCCATCCAAAAGCAGAATACACTTTCTTCTCAAGTGCTCACGGAACATTCTCCAGGATAGACCACATCTTGGGCCACAAATCAACCCTCAGTCAATTCAAGAAAACTGAAATTCTATCAACCATCTTCTCGGACCACAATGCAGTGAGACTAGAGATCAACTACGGAAAAAAACCGCTAAAAACAGAAGTATGTGGAGATTAAACAACACGTACCTAAAAAACCAACCGATCTTTGAGGAAATCAAAGGTGAAATAAAACAATTCCTAGAAGAAAACGACAATGAACACACGACAGTGCAAAACCTATGGGATACTGCCAAAGCAGCTCTAAGAGGGAAGTGTATAGCAATTCAATCCCACCTCAAGAAACTAGGAAAATCTCAAACAGACGACCTAACCTTACGCTTAAAACAACTGGAGAAAGAAGAACAAAAACACCCCAAAGCCAGCAGAAGAAGGGAAATCATAAAGATCAGAGCAGAAATAAATGGTAAATAAATGAATGAAACAATAGCAAAGATAAATAAAACAAAAAGCTGGTTCTTCGAAAAGGTAAATAAAATCGACACACCACTGGCCAGACTCATCAAGAAAAAGAGAGAGAAGAACCAGATCACCAAAATCAAAATGAAAAAGGAGAGATTACAACAAATAATGCAGAAATCCAAAGGATTATAAGGGACTATTATGAACAACTCTATGGCAACAAACTGGACAACCTGGAAGAAATGGACAGTTTCTTAGAGAAGATTTATCTCCCAAGACTGACCAAGGGAAAAACAGAAACTTTGAACAAGCCAATCACAAGCTCAGAAATCGACGTTGTGATCAAAAATCTACCCAAAAATAAAAGCCCAGGGCCAGATGGTTTCACATCCGAATTCTACCAAACATTTAAAGAAGAGCTAATGCCTGTCCTTCTAAAACTCTTCCAAACAATTGCACAGAAAGGAACACTTCCAAACACATTCTATGAGGCCACCATCACCCTGATACCAAAGCCAGGTAAAGACAACACACAAAAAGAAAATTATAGGCCAATTTCACTGATGAATCTAGATGCCAAAATCCTCAACAAAATCCTAGCAAACAAACAGAATTCAACAACACATCAAAAAGCTCATACATCACGATCAAGTTGGGTTCATCCCAGGCATGCAAGGATTCTTCAATATCCGCAAATAAATCAATGTGGTACACCATATCAACAAACTGAGAGACAAAAACCACATGATCATCTCAATAGATGCAGAAAAAGCCTTTGACAAAGTACAACATCCATTTATGATAAAAACGCTTCAAAAAATGGGCATAGAAGGAACCTATCTCAACATAGTGAAAGCCATCTATAAGAAGCTCGCAGCGAACATTATCCTCAATGGTGAAAAACTCAAAGCATTTCCTCTAAGAGCAGGAACAAGACAAGGGTGTTCACTTTCACCACTGTTATTCAACATAGTCCTGGAAGTCCTAGCAATGGCAATAAGAGAAGAGAAAGAAATCAAAGGAATCCAGATTGGAAAGGAAGAAGTCAAACTCTCTCTATTTGCAGGTGACATGATATTATACATAGAAAATCCCAAAGACACTATTACAAAACTACTAGAGTTAATCAGCGAATTCAGCAACGTCGCAGGATACAAAGTCAACACACAGGAATCACTGGCATTCCTATACACAAACAATGAAAAATCAGAAAACGAAATCAAAGAGGCTATCCCCTTCACCATTTCAACCAAAAGAATCAAATATCTAGGAATAAACCTACCCAAAGAAACAAAAGAAATTACAAGACACTCGTGAGAGACATTAAAGAAGACTTAAACAGATGGAGAGACATTCCATGTTTCTGGATCGGAAAAATCAATATTGTGAAAATGACCATACTACCAAATGTCAACCAGAAACTTTGAACAAGCCAATCACAAGCTCAGAAATCGACGTTGTGATCAAAAATCTACCCAAAAATAAAAGCCCAGGGCCAGATGGTTTCACATCCGAATTCTACCAAACATTTAAAGAAGAGCTAATGCCTGTCCTTCTAAAACTCTTCCAAACAATTGCACAGAAAGGAACACTTCCAAACACATTCTATGAGGCCACCATCACCCTGATACCAAAGCCAGGTAAAGACAACACACAAAAAGAAAATTATAGGCCAATTTCACTGATGAATCTAGATGCCAAAATCCTCAACAAAATCCTAGCAAACAAACAGAATTCAACAACACATCAAAAAGCTCATACATCACGATCAAGTTGGGTTCATCCCAGGCATGCAAGGATTCTTCAATATCCGCAAATAAATCAATGTGGTACACCATATCAACAAACTGAGAGACAAAAACCACATGATCATCTCAATAGATGCAGAAAAAGCCTTTGACAAAGTACAACATCCATTTATGATAAAAACGCTTCAAAAAATGGGCATAGAAGGAACCTATCTCAACATAGTGAAAGCCATCTATAAGAAGCTCGCAGCGAACATTATCCTCAATGGTGAAAAACTCAAAGCATTTCCTCTAAGAGCAGGAACAAGACAAGGGTGTTCACTTTCACCACTGTTATTCAACATAGTCCTGGAAGTCCTAGCAATGGCAATAAGAGAAGAGAAAGAAATCAAAGGAATCCAGATTGGAAAGGAAGAAGTCAAACTCTCTCTATTTGCAGGTGACATGATATTATACATAGAAAATCCCAAAGACACTATTACAAAACTACTAGAGTTAATCAGCGAATTCAGCAACGTCGCAGGATACAAAGTCAACACACAGGAATCACTGGCATTCCTATACACAAACAATGAAAAATCAGAAAACGAAATCAAAGAGGCTATCCCCTTCACCATTTCAACCAAAAGAATCAAATATCTAGGAATAAACCTACCCAAAGAAACAAAAGAAATTACAAGACACTCGTGAGAGACATTAAAGAAGACTTAAACAGATGGAGAGACATTCCATGTTTCTGGATCGGAAAAATCAATATTGTGAAAATGACCATACTACCAAATGTCATCTATAGACTCAATGCGATCCCTATCAAACTTCCAATGACATTCTTCACAGAACTAGACCAAAGAATCACACAGTTCATATGGAAACACAAAAGACCTCGAATAGCCAAAGCAATCCTGCGGAACTTAACATGTGGGACCTCATGAAACTTAAAAGCTTTTTACAGCAAAAGAAATTACAAAAAAGCTGAACAGACAACCCACAGAATGGGAGAAAATCATAGCAAATGAAACAACAAACCAAGAATTCATCTCCAAAACCTACAAGCAACTCAGACAACTCAGCACAGAAAAAAACGAACAACCCAATCAAAAAATGGGAAAAGGACTTAAACAGACACCTCTCCAAAGAGGACATACAGATGGCCCAAAAACACATGAAACAATGCTCAATCTCACTTATAATTAGAGAAATACAAATGAAAACTACAATGAGATATCACCTCACACCCGTCAGAATGGCCATCATCAACAGATCGACAGACAATAAATGCTGGAGAGGTTGCGTAGAAAAGGGAACACTCCTGCATTGCTGGTGGGAATGTAAATTGATACAGCCGCTATGGAAGAAAGTATGGATATTCCTTAAAAAACTAAAAATAGAAGCACCACACGACCCAGCAATCCCACTCTTAGGCTTATTCCCTGATGAAATCAAATCTGAAAGAAGCACCTGTACCCCAATGTTCATTGCAGTTCTCTATACAATAGCTAGAACATGGAAGCAACCTAGATGCCCATCGACGAACAAATGGATGCAAAGCTCTGGTACATACATACAATGGAATACTACACAGCTGTAAAACAAAATGCAGAAGAATCAGCCCTAATGAGGTGGCTGGATCTAGAACCTATCATAAAAAGTGAAGTCAGTCAGAAAGAGAAAGACAAGTACAATATATTAACACATATATATGGAATCTAGCAGGATGGTGATGATGGCACACGCAGTGAAGCGACGGAAAGACAGACATGGACAGTGGACATATGGACATTGTGGGGAAGGAACAGAGGGTGGGAGGCGTAAAGGAAGTAGCATGAAGGCCTGTACTATCATAAGTGAAGAAAATAGCTCTAGTCATTGCTATGTGAGAAAAGGGGATCCCTCAGGGGTGCTGTGTGATGGTTGGGAGGGGTGGGAAAAGGGGGATATACATGTGACTGATCTGGGAACATGTATGTCTGTAAACAACAAAACTCTGTAAAAGTTAAAAGTAAAATAAAGGTTTAAAAAAAAAAAGAAGTACAGCAACAAAACACCAAAGTATCAGTATATTTTTGGTTACAAGTAGCAAAATGCCTAGGTGAAATTCACTTAAAGAAAAAAATGTCTGTTATTTCAAAACTGAAGAGTACAATGTGGATTAATCTTAATTATAGATTGATACAGGTCTCAAATTATTTAAACATAAAATGAATATGCCATCTGTAATCTTTCCAAACTGTATCCCTAAAGTGGCCTCTGTTCTCAGGCCTGCATTATTTACAGAATAATCATCACAATTCCATCTATTATACCTTCTCTTGCCTACATCAGCTAGTAAGGGAAAATGTTCTTTCCCCGATAACTCAAGGAAAAGTTCTGGAATTGAATTACATTTACTTGATTCACTGACTTGGGCCATGTCCTGCTCATCATCAGCAGAAGACGGCACTGAATAGCTCAGCAGAGATCATAATTTCCACACCTAGAATTGGAGATACAGTAAGTTTCACTGGAGCATCTAGGATACTTTCATCACAACAAATCAAAGTACTAATGCTGAAATAACGAGCAGACTTGTAGTTGCTAAACAACAAACAACCTGTAACCACATGAATGAAATTGAGTCCTGACAAGTGCACCTTCACCCCTACATTCCCCTTCAGGTGCAGAGAATAAGATCAATCGTGGTAAGAGGTGGCTAAACACAGGCTTCTGTGGCTTATATCTTGTTTACTTGCACGCTATTTTAAAAGTGAATCCGGGCTTCCCCTGGTGGTCCAGTGGATAAGGACACCACCTTGCAGTGCAAGGGGCGCCGGTTTGATCCCTGGCCCGGGAAGATCCCACGTGCCGCGGAGCCGCTGGACTGATGTGTCCAATCACCGAGCTGGAGCTCTGGAGCGCATGCGCCCAGAGCTGGCGCGCTGCGACAACAGATGCCACCGCAATGGGAGGCCTGCAGGAGCCAAAGAACAAAGACTGATGAAAACAGAGAAGTGAAAGACCAATAGAAGTGGCCCGCCTGCTCCCCTCCCTCCCCAACCCGACCCCCGCCCAAAATAAATAAATAAATAAATAAATCTTAAAAAAAAAAAAAAAGAGTGAATCCCTAGGCTATCACCTTATATAAATAAGTGGCTCTTAGAACCCCAAGGTAGCCAATGTCCAAACCAGAAGGTGTTCTCACCATTTTATATCCACCACATACACCTTGAAAAGGAACCACCACAGAGAGTAGTATGCCTCACAGCCAGTTATGTATGTGTAGCTGAATGGGTCTTTAGTGTCATCGTTATAAGCTATGAAATATCAAATAATCCTGATTTTGAACAGACTGCTGTTGGATGCTTACATTTGTCATGGAATACAGGGTATGCCAGGGTAATTTAGGGTAAGATGTTTATATACAAAGAGAAACAGACTTACACCCTTTTTAATTTCAGCTAAAAATTTAGATCATCTACGCCAGGCACATTTTAGAACATTTATTCTTCTGGCAGATAGGTACTGGTGCCATGTACAAGGGATGTCCCCAAATATGATTTTGTTTCTGTCTTTAAAGGAACCCTCATTCTAACAATAATGGTAAGATTATTGGCAGTCACTAAGTGCTTCATAAGTTCCTGGTAACTTAACTGACAATAACTCGTTGAATCTTCACACCAAGCATGTATTCTAAGGGCTACTATAATCTTCATTTTAAGGATGGGGAAACAGCGTCATAAGGAAATTGAGCTCGTAAGTGGCAGATTTAAATTTAGGGAGTTTAAGACAGATTTCTTAATTATTCTGTGATAGTCTACAGTCTAGTAGAAAAAAGAAATAGAGCATCAGTCTAGGAGGAAGAAAAATTTGCAAACACATGTTTCAGGAGAAGCAGTGTGTCATAGCAAATGTATGATGTGGTAGGAAAATTCAGGTTATGAGACCATATAACCTGGGAAACTGAAGACATACTTTTCTCTCTGTGATGATTCTAGCATGGTGCATTGTTACCATTAGTTTTTGTGTCCTCAGCTGCACTCTCATCATGCATTACTAAAGCACTTCACACCCACAATGTACAGTAATTGATTTGTTTACAAGTTTCTACTCCATTAAACAATAATTTTTCCCAGAGCAAGGACCAAGTCTCTTTCATGACTGAATGCTTACCATTTAACTCTGTGAACACAAAATAAATATTTACGTGTAAGTAAAGTCACATTAAGAACACTTCTTTCACTGGAAGCAAAATATTTAAACTGCCAAAGAAGACATTTGCAACCCCAGATATATGTTTATTTTACTTCAAATAACTCCAAAGAATGAGTTCACTTATAAAACAAACTGTTCTTAAAGCTTTTACTGCATTTAAACATCTAAATTTTCTCTGCTTGCAAATATGAGTTGAATGCTCTGAAGCCAATGAGTTTCATGCTTCTACTACAGTATCCCATCCATAACAGACAGAACTCTACTCATATATGGGCTTCCCAGGTGTCTCAGTGGTAAAGAATCCGCCTGCCAATACAGGAGACATGGGTTCAATTCCTGGGTCAGGAAGATCCCCAGGAAGAGGAAACGGCAACCCAATCCAACCCAGGATATTCTTGCGTGGAAAACCCCATGGACAGAGGAGCATGATGGGCTACAGTCCATAGCAGTCAGACATGACTGTGTGATTGAGCACACAGTTGTACTCATATATTCATCAAAATGCTACCAGAAAGTCATTGGCAATGAAATAATTTGCCCCACTTTTGATATGCCCATCTACTTTCTTCTGTCTATGCCTGCTGAACTTGAAGTAAGGCCTGTGTCCTTCATAGTTTCCAGAAATATGTCACAACACCTTCTTCATATTATGATGTGAATTTCCAGGGTCAGATGAAGTGACCCTCTGTATGTTTATTTCCAAGATATTGATTAAATAAATAATTTTGGAAAAGATACTATTATTTAGAGTCACATTTTTGAAAGATACAAAGAAGTTGTGGTTTCTTATCATAGGTGCCATAATGAAAATTGAAAGGTGCTGTGGCAACTTTACTTGACCCACAAGGAAGAAAGAGAAAAGATATGCACTTGAGTATTTCAAAAGTGGGCCACTTTTACTGTAATAAGATGATGGTAAAATGAGGTGAGAAACTGTCAGAGGGTAGAAATGCAGGCTACAGTCTTTCTCACCAGAGCAACAAGTTTGTAGTTTAATCTAATTCAAGAGGAAGAGTGAACATCCTAAGGCTGAGGTAATCTGGTTGCATTTTTAAGAACATGACTTTGCCTGCTGCATGGAGAATGAACTGTAGTAGGAAGTATGGATTAAACTTCAAAAGATGTATTGATATAATGAACTCTAGTTCTTCCTATCTCCATGGCTACCTCTAGCCACTCAGATCTGTATCTAGTAATCCACTCAAAATAATGTTAATCATGCAAAAAGTCAAGGACTTTTAGTTCCTTCTCAAGGGCTATAGATAATATTCTGAACCAAATCCTTTGAGCTGTTTTGCAGATCCTGAAACCCCACAAGGTGGAAGATGTTAACTGTATGCTGCCCAGAAGCAGGTAAACTCCAGACTGCTTGGAATCAGGTTGATGATGTTGACTTGGTATTACCTTGACTGCCTCACCACAAGCCAGTCAGAAGAATGTCCACAGACTGATCTCACCACAGAACCCTCTCCTTTACCCTGTCTTTAAAAATCCATGAAAGCTATGAGGACTTCTAGCATTCTGCAATAATACTGTTCTTTCCTTCACCTCAACTCCATGGCAGTAGATTGACTTACTGCATTCATGCAGGGGGATCCAAGTTCAGTTTAACTATGTATCCATGAGTGTTTAAAATAATGCTATTTTCTCAGTTAATTTTTTCATATGTGCTATTCAATTGATCCTTTAAAAATCATTTTCTCCTTCAAAGTTAAAAGTAATATTTTATCTAACTTAGCCTCACAGGCAAGTAATTCTGGATTCAGGGAATGAAAACATCAAGGTGAGGCACAGTATGATCTGCTTCAGTGTACATTTCATTACGATGGACTTCCTGGAGTTCTAGATAAGAGAAAAGGCTGTAAGGGTATGTTATGGGTATTTCTGATTTTTAAAACATTCTCCTGAGATCCCTCAATGTGATAAAATCAAAGCCTCCTATCTATTTAATACGTTGATTCAAAAGTAAAGTATTAGTTTCATATGTTATAATAATTAGCACTAAGCATTATGAATTGGTCAATCTTTATTTTGGAAAGCTTTTTGCTCTATGAATGCAACAAGTTTGTAGTTTAATCTAATTCAAGAGGAAGAGTGAACATCCTAAGGCTGAGGTAATCTGGTTGCATTTTTAAGAACATGACTTTGCCTGCTGCATGGAGAATGAACTGTAGTAGGAAGTATGGATTAAACTTCAAAAGATGTATTGATATAATGAACTCTAGTTCTTCCTATCTCCATGGCTACCTCTAGCCACTCAGATCTGTATCTAGTAATCCACTCAAAATAATGTTAATCATGCAAAAAGTCAAGGACTTTTAGTTCCTTCTCAAGGGCTATAGATAATATTCTGAACCAAATCCTTTGAGCTGTTTTGCAGATCCTGAAACCCCACAAGGTGGAAGATGTTAACTGTATGCTGCCCAGAAGCAGGTAAACTCCAGACTGCTTGGAATCAGGTTGATGATGTTGACTTGGTATTACCTTGACTGCCTCACCACAAGCCAGTCAGAAGAATGTCCACAGACTGATCTCACCACAGAACCCTCTCCTTTACCCTGTCTTTAAAAATCCATGAAAGCTATGAGGACTTCTAGCATTCTGCAATAATACTGTTCTTTCCTTCACCTCAACTCCATGGCAGTAGATTGACTTACTGCATTCATGCAGGGGGATCCAAGTTCAGTTTAACTATGTATCCATGAGTGTTTAAAATAATGCTATTTTCTCAGTTAATTTTTTCATATGTGCTATTCAATTGACCCTTTTAAAAAATCATTTTCTCCTTCAAAGTTAAAAGTAATATTTTATCTAACTTAGCCTCACAGGCAAGTAATTCTGGATTCAGGGAATGAAAACATCAAGGTGAGGCACAGTATGATCTGCTTCAGTGTACATTTCATTACGATGGACTTCCTGGAGTTCTAGATAAGAGAAAAGGCTGTAAGGGTATGTTATGGGTATTTCTGATTTTTAAAACATTCTCCTGAGATCCCTCAATGTGATAAAATCAAAGCCTCCTATCTATTTAATACGTTGATTCAAAAGTAAAGTATTAGTTTCATATGTTATAATAATTAGCACTAAGCATTATGAATTGGTCAATCTTTATTTTGGAAAGCTTTGCTCTTTTTAAAATGTATAGAGTCAGAACATCATATGAAAAACAATAGCTACAGTAATTTCACTTGACTATCGCCTCGCAGAAACATGATTAGTAAAATACTATTTAGTATTTCTCTTTTTTTATTTTTGCCTCTAACTCATCATTTTTCTTTAAATTTTTCATCCATCTTTATTCTTTGCCATGTGGCCTCTCTCACTGCAGAGCACCAGCTCTGGGCACTTGCGCTCCAGAGCGCTGGCTCATAATTGGACACACTGGTCTCGCCTTTCCTCAGCATGTGGGATCTTCCCAGGCCACAGAGAGAACCGGTACCCCTTGCACTGCAAGGTGGACTCTTTACCCACTGGACCACCAAGGAAGCCCCTATTTAGTATTTCCTGACTCTTTGGGTTGAGTTTAATATGAGTGTTTCTTAACTCTTCAAATTGGTTTACATCACCACATTTATAGACTCTTAAAACTAATATTTTTCAAGGGAATACATATCATTCAATATTATCCAAATGTAATCAAAATATGTATTTCTTCAGAAGTAAAATATATGTATATGACAAGCATTTTTTTTTCACATGCATTGTTGTCCTGAGTGTGTTAATTATGAATTACTAATGTTCAATGTGTACAATACCTATAGTGAGCTTTATAATACTCCATTTATGATGAAAACTCTTCCAAAAAATAGGCATAGAAGGAACCTATCTCAACACAGTGAAAGCCATCTATGAGAAGCCCACAGCAAACATTATCCTCAATGGTGAAAAACTCAAAGCATTCCCTCTATGATCAGAAACAAGACAAGGGTGTCCACTTTCACCACTACTATTCAACATAGTCCTGGAAGTTCTAACAACAGCAATCAGAGAATAGAAAGAAATCAAAGGAATCCAGATTGGAAAGGAAGAAGTCAAACTCTCTCTATTTGCAGATGACATGATGTCATACATAGAAAATCCCAAAGACACTATTACAAAACTACTAGAGATAATGAACGAAATAAACAAGGTTCGGATACCAAAGAACACTATTACAAAACTACAGAGCATTATGAATTGGTCAATCTTTATTTTGGAAAGCTTTGCTCTTTTTAAAATGTATAGAGTCAGAACATCATATGAAAAACAATAGCTACAGTAATTTCACTTGACTATCGCCTCGCAGAAACATGATTAGTAAAATACTATTTAGTATTTCTCTTTTTTTATTTTTGCCTCTAACTCATCATTTTTCTTTAAATTTTTCATCCATCTTTATTCTTTGCCATGTGGCCTCTCTCACTGCAGAGCACCAGCTCTGGGCACTTGCGCTCCAGAGCGCTGGCTCATAATTGGACACACTGGTCTCGCCTTTCCTCAGCATGTGGGATCTTCCCAGGCCACAGAGAGAACCGGTACCCCTTGCACTGCAAGGTGGACTCTTTACCCACTGGACCACCAAGGAAGCCCCTATTTAGTATTTCCTGACTCTTTGGGTTGAGTTTAATATGAGTGTTTCTTAACTCTTCAAATTGGTTTACATCACCACATTTATAGACTCTTAAAACTAATATTTTTCAAGGGAATACATATCATTCAATATTATCCAAATGTAATCAAAATATGTATTTCTTCAGAAGTAAAATATATGTATATGACAAGCATTTTTTTTTCACATGCATTGTTGTCCTGAGTGTGTTAATTATGAATTACTAATGTTCAATGTGTACAATACCTATAGTGAGCTTTATAATACTCCATTTATGATGAAAACTCTTCCAAAAAATAGGCATAGAAGGAACCTATCTCAACACAGTGAAAGCCATCTATGAGAAGCCCACAGCAAACATTATCCTCAATGGTGAAAAACTCAAAGCATTCCCTCTATGATCAGAAACAAGACAAGGGTGTCCACTTTCACCACTACTATTCAACATAGTCCTGGAAGTTCTAACAACAGCAATCAGAGAATAGAAAGAAATCAAAGGAATCCAGATTGGAAAGGAAGAAGTCAAACTCTCTCTATTTGCAGATGACATGATGTCATACATAGAAAATCCCAAAGACACTATTACAAAACTACTAGAGCTAATCAACGAATTAAGCAAGGTTGCGGGATACAAAATCAATACACAGAAATCACTGGCATTCCTATACACAAACAATGAAAAATCAGAAAACGAAATCAAAGATGCAATCCCCTTCACCAAAAACAGAAATGTAGGCCAATGGAACAAGATAGAGAACCCAGAGATAGGCCCATGCACCTATGGATACTTTATTTTTGACAAAGGAGGCGAAACTATAAAATGGGACAAAGACAGCCTCTTCAACAAATGGTGCTGGGAAAATTGGACAGCTACATGCAAAAAAAATGAAGTTGGAACATTCCCTGACACCATACACAAAGATCAACTCAAAATGGATTAAAGACCTAAATGTAAGACCAGAAACCATCAAACTCTTAGAGAAGAATATAGGCAAAACCCTCAAGGACCTCAATCAAAGCAAGATCTTCTCTGACCCACCTACTAGAATAACGGAACTAAAAACAAAACTTAACATGTGGGACCTCATGAAACTTAAAAGCTTTTGTACAGCAAAAGAAATTACAAAAAAGCTGAACAGACACCCTACAGAATGGGAGAAAATCATAGCAAACGAAACAACAAACCAAGAATTCATCTCCAAAACCTACAAGCAACTCAGACAACTCAGCACAGAAAAAACGAACAACCCAATCAAAAAATGGGAAAAGGACTTAAACAGACACCTCTCCAAAGAGGACATACAGATGGCCCAAAAACACATGAAACAATGCTCAATCTCACTTATAATTAGAGAAATACAAATGAAAACTCTTCCAAAAAATAGGCATAGAAGGAACCTATCTCAACACAGTGAAAGCCATCTATGAGAAGCCCACAGCAAACATTATCCTCAATGGTGAAAAACTCAAAGCATTCCCTCTATGATCAGAAACAAGACAAGGGTGTCCACTTTCACCACTACTATTCAACATAGTCCTGGAAGTTCTAACAACAGCAATCAGAGAATAGAAAGAAATCAAAGGAATCCAGATTGGAAAGGAAGAAGTCAAACTCTCTCTATTTGCAGATGACATGATGTCATACATAGAAAATCCCAAAGACACTATTACAAAACTACTAGAGCTAATCAACGAATTAAGCAAGGTTGCGGGATACAAAATCAATACACAGAAATCACTGGCATTCCTATACACAAACAATGAAAAATCAGAAAACGAAATCAAAGATGCAATCCCCTTCACCAAAAACAGAAATGTAGGCCAATGGAACAAGATAGAGAACCCAGAGATAGGCCCATGCACCTATGGATACTTTATTTTTGACAAAGGAGGCGAAACTATAAAATGGGACAAAGACAGCCTCTTCAACAAATGGTGCTGAGAGAATTGGACAGCTACATGCAAAAAAAAAATGAAGTTGGAACATTCCCTGACACCATACACAAAGATCAACTCAAAATGGATTAAAGACCTAAATGTAAGACCAGAAACCATCAAACTCTTAGAGAAGAATATAGGCAAAACCCTCAAGGACCTCAATCAAAGCAAGATCTTCTCTGACCCACCTACTAGAATAACGGAACTAAAAACAAAACTTAACATGTGGGACCTCATGAAACTTAAAAGCTTTTGTACAGCAAAAGAAATTACAAAAAAGCTGAACAGACACCCTACAGAATGGGAGAAAATCATAGCAAACGAAACAACAAACCAAGAATTCATCTCCAAAACCTACAAGCAACTCAGACAACTCAGCACAGAAAAAACGAACAACCCAATCAAAAAATGGGAAAAGGACTTAAACAGACACCTCTCCAAAGAGGACATACAGATGGCCCAAAAACACATGAAACAATGCTCAATCTCACTTATAATTAGAGAAATACAAATGAAAACTACAATGAGATATCACCTCACACCCGTCAGAATGGCCATCATCAACAGATCGACAGACAATAAATGCTGGAGAGGTTGCGTAGAAAAGGGAACACTCCTGCATTGCTGGTGGGAATGTAAATTGATACAGCCGCTATGGAAGAAAGTATGGATATTCCTTAAAAAACTAAAAATAGAAGCACCACACGACCCAGCAATCCCACTCTTAGGCTTATTCCCTGATGAAATCAAATCTGAAAGAAGCACCTGTACCCCAATGTTCATTGCAGTTCTCTATACAATAGCTAGAACATGGAAGCAACCTAGATGCCCACCTACGAACGAATGGATACAAAAGCTCTGGTACATACATACCATGGAATACTACACAGCTGTAAAACAAAATGCAGAAGAATCAGCCCTAATGAGGTGGCTGGCTCTAGAACCTATCATAAAAAGTGAAGTCAGTCAGAAAGAGAAAGACAAGTACAATATACTAACACATATATATGGAATCTAGTAGGATGATGATGATGGCACATGCAGTGAAGTGATGGAGAAACAGACATGGACAGTGGACATATGGACATTGTGGAGAAGGAACAGTGGGTAGAAGGTGTAAAGGAAGTAGCATGAAGGCCTGTACTAGCATATGGGAAAAAAAATAGCTCTAGTCATTGCGCTGTGAGAAAAGGGGATCCTGCAGGGGTGCTGTGAGACAGCCTGGAGGAGTGGGATGGGGGGATATACATATGACTAATCTGGGAATATACATATGTGTAAACAACAAAACTCTGTAAAAGTTAAAAGTAAAATAACAGTTAAAATTTTTTTTTCCAAATGTAATCAAAATATGTACTTCTGCAGAAGTCAAATATATGTATATGACAAGCATTGTTTTTTTTCACATGCATTGTTGTCCTGAGTGTGTTAATTATGAATTACTAATGTTCAATGTGTACAATACCTATGGTGAGCTTTATAATACTAGAATATATAAAAAGGATATTTAAAGTAATATTTCCCAATATAGTTTTAATAATATTACACTTTCAAAATGGACTAAGCTTTAAAGGACTGATTTGGCTTACAGCATATGAGTGACTATGTCTAAATTAAAAGAATCATTCCTAATGAATTGTTAAGTTGACCCAAAAATATGTAAACTGAAGTAGAGAATGACAGAAAAGTTAACTTTCAATTATATATATATTTTTACAAAAAAGTTTTTCTTAAAATAATTTTAAGTTGTTTCAGTTTATCCTGTACATAAAAATCAACTTTATAGAGTTAGCTAAATATACTATTTAAAGAAACCCAAACATAACTGAGGCTTAATCACAACTGATATTTAAATACTTCCAGTGTGAAACATAAAATCTGAAAGTGGCTTTCAGCTTTCAGCCCTTCATTTGGTTTAGATTTATTTATGTACTTGCTGCTAGAGATTTCACTATAAAAGGTATGTTTTGGTACTGCACAGATACAGTTAATCCAACCCCAAAGGAACATAAGGTAGAAGAAGAACTCAACCTGGCTTCTCCAGCAGCCAGTTCTGTTCAGTCTCACTATATTTGTTTCCATTCTTTGAACTCATGGTCTCTTTTTCTGAATGTCTCATTGTTGAGATAGGAGCTAAAACACGTGTTCCTGAAAGACGGTGTGGTCCTCCTTCAAGTAACCCAAAGATAGAGTGGATTAGGTGGGGTCTAAGGATCCTCATCTTCTGCTATTCACACTTTTCTGTGATGCATTCCCCATAAATAAAAGGTGGGTCTAGTGACTTACTTCAAATGAACAGAAAAGCCATCTATGAGAAGCCTACAGCGAACATTATTGTTAATGGTGAAAAACTGAAAGCATTCCCTCTAAGATCAGGAACAAGACAGGGGTGTCCACTTTCACCACTACTATTCAACATAGTCCTGGAAGTCCTAGCAACAGCAATAAGAGAAGAGAAAGAAATCAAAGGAATCCAGATTGGAAAGGAAGAAGTAAAGCTCTCTCTTTTTGCAGATGACATGATATTATACATAGAAAATCCCAAAGACACGGTTACAAAGCTACTAGAGCTAATCAATGAATTCAGCAAAGTTGCAGGATACAAAGTCAACACACAGAAATCACTGGCATTCCTATACACAAACAATGAAAAATCAGAAAATGAAATCAAAGAGGCAATCCCCTTCACCATTGCAACCAAAAGAATCAAATATCTAGGAATAAACCTGCCCAAAGAAACAAAAGAACTGTACACAGAAAATTACAAGACACTCATGAGAGACATTAAAGAAGACTTAAACAGATGGAGAGATATTCCATGTTCCTGGATCGGAAGAATCAATATTGTGAAAATGACCATACTACCAAATATCATCTACAGATTCAATGCAATACCTATCCAACTACCATTGACATTTTTCACAGAACTAGACCAAAAAATAACACAGTTCATATGGAAACACAAAAGACCTCGAATAGCCAAAGCAATCCTGAGGAAGAAGAATGGAGTTGGAGGGATCAGCCTCCCCAACTTCAGACTCTACTACAAAGCAACAGTTATCAAGACAGTATGGTACTGGCACAAAAACAGAACTATAGATCAATGGAACAAGATCGAGAACCCAGAGATCAACCCACGCACCTATGGGTACCTTATTTTTGACAAAGGAGGAGAAACTATAAAATGGGAGAAAGACAGCCACTTCAACAAATGGTGCTGGGAAAATTGGACAGCAACATGCAAAAAAAATGAAGTTGGAACATTCCCTGACACCATACACAAAGATCAACTCGAAATGGATTAAAGACCTAAATGTAAGACCAGAAACCATCAAACTCTTAGAGGAGAATATAGGCAAAACCCTCAAGGACATCAATCAAAGCAAGATCTTCTCTGACCCACCTACTAGAATAGTGGAACTGAAAAGAAAAGTCAACACGTGGGACCTCATGAGACTTAGCATTCCTCTAAGATCAGGGACAAGACAGGGGTGTCCACTTTCACCACTATTGTTCAACGTGGTCCTGGAAGTTCTGGCAACAGCAATAAGAGAAACAAAGAAATAAAAGGAATCCAGATTGGAAAGGAAGAAGTCAAGCTCTCTCTTTTTGCAGATGACATGATATTATACATAGAAAATCCCAAAGACACGGTTACAAAGCTACTAGAGCTAATCAATGAATTCAGCAAAGTTGCAGGATACAAAGTCAACACACAGAAATCACTGGCATTCCTATACACAAACAATGAAAAATCAGAAAATGAAATCAAAGAGGCAATCCCCTTCACCATTGCAACCAAAAGAATCAAATATCTAGGAATAAACCTGCCCAAAGAAACAAAAGAACTGTACACAGAAAATTACAAGACACTCATGAGAGACATTAAAGAAGACTTAAACAGATGGAGAGATATTCCATGTTCCTGGATCGGAAGAATCAATATTGTGAAAATGACCATACTACCAAATATCATCTACAGATTCAATGCAATACCTATCCAACTACCATTGACATTTTTCACAGAACTAGACCAAAAAATAACACAGTTCATATGGAAACACAAAAGACCTCGAATAGCCAAAGCAATCCTGAGGAAGAAGAATGGAGTTGGAGGGATCAGCCTCCCTAACTTCAGACTCTACTACAAAGCAACAGTTATCAAGACAGTATGGTACTGGCACAAAAACAGAACTATAGATCAATGGAACAAGATCGAGAACCCAGAGATCAACCCACGCACCTATGGGTACCTTATTTTTGACAAAGGAGGAGAAACTATAAAATGGGAGAAAGACAGCCACTTCAACAAATGGTGCTGGGAAAATTGGACAGCAACATGCAAAAAAAATGAAGTTGGAACATTCCCTGACACCATACACAAAGATCAACTCGAAATGGATTAAAGACCTAAATGTAAGACCAGAAACCATCAAACTCTTAGAGGAGAATATAGGCAAAACCCTCAAGGACATCAATCAAAGCAAGATCTTCTCTGACCCACCTACTAGAATAGTGGAACTGAAAAGAAAAGTCAACACGTGGGACCTCATGAAACTTAAAAGCTTTTTACAGCAAAAGAAATCACCAAAAAGTTGAACAGACACCCCACAGAGTGGGAGAAAATCATAGCAAATGAAACAACAGACAAAGAATTAATCTCCAAAATCTACAGGCAACTCAGAAAACTCAGCCCAGGAAAAACGAACAACCCAATCAAAAATTGGGAAAAAGATTTAAAGAGACGCCTCTCCAAGAGGACATACAGATGGCCCAAAAGCACATGAAACGATGCTCAACCTCGCTTATCATTAGAGAAATGCAAATTAAAACCACAATGAGATACCACCTCACACCTGTCAGAATGGCCATCATCAACAAATCGACAGACAACAAATGCTGGAGAGGGTGTGGAGAAAAGGGAACCCTCTTGCATTGCTGGTGGGAATGTAAATTGATACAACCTCTATGGAAGACAATATGGAGATTCCTTAAAAAACTAAAAATAGAAGCACCCTATGACCCAGCAATCCCACTATTAGGCCTATATCCTGATGAAATCAAAAATGAGAGGCACCTGTACCCCAATGTTCATTGCAGCTCTCTATACAATAGCTAGAACATGGAAGCAACCTAGATGTCCATCGACAAATGAATGGATACAGAGGCCCTGGTACATATATACAATGGAATACTACTCAGCTGTTAAAAGAAATGCAGAAGACTCAGTCCTAATGAGGTGGCTGGCTCTAGAACCTATCATAAAAAGTGAAGTAAGTCAAAAAGAGAAAGACAAGTATTGTATACTAACTCATATATATGGGATCTAGTAAGATGGTCATGATAACACACACAGTGAACTCATGAAAAAACAGAGAATAGACATAAAGACATAGTGGAGACCGAACAGTGGGAGGGAGGCATGGAGGGAGTAACAAGGAAACCTATACTGTCATGTGTGGAAAAGATAGCTATTGTCATTGTGCTAGGGGAATAGGAGTACCTACAACCACTTGGGGCGATGGTCTGGAGGGATGGGAGGAGGGGAACTGGGTGGGGGGAGGGTCCAGGGATATGCATATGAATGATCTGGGAACATACATGTAAAAAATAAAAATAATTAAAAAAAAAGAAAAAAATAAACAGACACCCCACAGAGTGGGAGAAAATCATAGCAAATGAAACAACAGACAAAGAATTAATCTCCAAAATCTACAGGCAACTCAGAAAACTCAGCCCAGGAAAAACGAACAACCCAATCAAAAATTGGGAAAAAGATTTAAAGAGACGCCTCTCCAAGAGGACATACAGATGGCCCAAAAGCACATGAAACGATGCTCAACCTCGCTTATCATTAGAGAAATGCAAATTAAAACCACAATGAGATACCACCTCACACCTGTCAGAATGGCCATCATCAACAAATCGACAGACAACAAATGCTGGAGAGGGTGTGGAGAAAAGGGAACCCTCTTGCATTGCTGGTGGGAATGTAAATTGATACAACCTCTATGGAAGACAATATGGAGATTCCTTAAAAAACTAAAAATAGAAGCACCCTATGACCCAGCAATCCCACTATTAGGCCTATATCCTGATGAAATCAAAAATGAGAGGCACCTGTACCCCAATGTTCATTGCAGCTCTCTATACAATAGCTAGAACATGGAAGCAACCTAGATGTCCATCGACAAATGAATGGATACAGAGGCCCTGGTACATATATACAATGGAATACTACTCAGCTGTTAAAAGAAATGCAGAAGACTCAGTCCTAATGAGGTGGCTGGCTCTAGAACCTATCATAAAAAGTGAAGTAAGTCAAAAAGAGAAAGACAAGTATTGTATACTAACTCATATATATGGGATCTAGTAAGATGGTCATGATAACACACACAGTGAACTCATGAAAAAACAGAGAATAGACATAAAGACATAGTGGAGACCGAACAGTGGGAGGGAGGCATGGAGGGAGTAACAAGGAAACCTATACTGTCATGTGTGGAAAAGATAGCTATTGTCATTGTGCTAGGGGAATAGGAGTACCTACAACCACTTGGGGCGATGGTCTGGAGGGATGGGAGGAGGGGAACTGGGTGGGGGGAGGGTCCAGGGATATGCATATGAATGATCTGGGAACATACATGTAAAAAATAAAAATAATTAAAAAAAAAGAAAAAAAAATGAACAGAATATCAGAAATGTTATGGAATTTCATCCTCTTTTAATTATTATTACTATTTGGTTAGCTTTTTTTTCCAATTTTTTTGTTGTGGTAAAATATACCTAGCTAAAATGTATAATCCTTATCATTTTTAAATACACACTTTGGTGGTATTAATACATTCATAGTGGTGTAGCACTCCTCACCACCACCCATCTCCATAACTTTTCATCTTGGAAAACAAACTCTATATCCATTAAACAATAATTTCCCACTTCCCTTCCCCCCGCCCCCAGCCTTTGGTGGCCACCATTCTACTCCATCTCTATGATTCTAAGTTTCTCATAAGTGGCATCTTACAGGGTGTGTCTTTTTGCAATGTGTCTGTTTCACTTAGCACAGTATCCTCAGACTTCACCCATGTTGTAGCATATGTCAGAATTTCCTTCCTAAAAGACTCAATAACATTCTGTTGTATGTATATAAAACATTTTGCTCATCTGTTCATCAGTAGATGGACAGTTGTGTTGCCACAGAGAAGCTCTTATTCCCAAAAAGATTATGTGCCTAGCTACCTTGCCAATAACATGATACATAAATTTCAACCATATTCCTTCCATCCCATGTGACTTTTATCACCTGTTGACTAAATTTTCTTTCTTTGAATCTCTCATCCTTATACTTTATAACTTTATAGGGAAAATAAAACAGTACTAGATATATAATTAAATGTAAAGAAATAATATATCACTGTTTTATATGAATACACTACTTACATGTTCCTCCTCCTCTATTAGAATTATGTTTATTTAATTCCTTAACAAATATTTTATAGATTTTTTTAAAAGACTAATTTTATCATCATAGAGACTTGAGTTAAATTGTCAAAAATTACAGAGCAAAGCTGAAGAATAGAATGATAAATTAGCTTAACAGGGTGTACAAAGGCACCATCAGCCATTTTTATAGGCACTATTAGCCATTTTTTTTCCTAAAATAGCACTAATTATAGCTCTTGCAATAAAAAACATAACTATGCATTCCCAGATTGCCAGGATTACATTAATGCCTATCTTGGCAGAAATTTCAAATCACTGTAATTTCATTCTGGATTTTGATTACCATAATTATACTTTATTCAAACAAGTAACTCAACAGAAAATAATACCAAAGCATATGAGTTGTATTTGTTCATTGATTTGTGTTGTTACTGAGGTAAGTAGAGTTATAATGAATTGGGGTTACAGAGTCCTTTACTGAAATTGTCTTTTATTTGTGGTTCTTTCTCGCTCAAAGTGTGACAAAATTTGAATACTAGGAAAGAGTGTAGAGTCCAGAGGTTAATGTCCCTATACATATATGCATCTATTTCCCTTACTTCCTTCAAATAAGAAAAGGAAATCTCCCAAAAAATGGATTCTCCAAATTAGATTAAATATTTTACTCCAAGGGCTTCCCTGGTGTTCCAGCGAAGTGCAAGGGGCACCAGTTCGATCCCTGGCCAGGGAAGATCCCACATGCCACAGAGCGGCTGGACCGGTGTGTCCAGTTATGAGACAGCACTCTGGAGCACCTGTGCCCAGAGCCAGTGCTCTGAACTAGAGAGGCCACTGTGATGAGAGGCCCACACATGCCAAAGGATAAAAAGATGGTTGAATAATAAATATAAATAAAAAAGAGGTATGTTGGGGAAAAAAGAAAAAGACTTTACTCCAGTATTTATTTCATTCTTAATTTTCCCCAGTTATTCACGATATAATTAACATTTATTCAATGGATGATCCATTTTGGGGAGGTGCATGTGGGTACGTGTGTGTGTGTGTGTTTCCTGGTTCTTGTTAAACCATAAGTTATTGGAAAGAAGGGATCATATTTGATACTTTTCACTCTACTTAAATGGCTTATCTCCATCATACTTCCTATTTTTTA
This sequence comes from Tragulus kanchil, assembly GCA_022376925.1. Taxonomy (NCBI): domain Eukaryota; kingdom Metazoa; phylum Chordata; class Mammalia; order Artiodactyla; family Tragulidae; genus Tragulus; species Tragulus kanchil. The sequence goes on from JAIOJX010000025.1 coordinate 75,024,899, forward strand.
ATGCATGACTTTCTTTTCCTGTCTCACATAAATTCACACAGCACACATTCACACACAAAGCTGGAAGAGTTCATCCATTGAGAAACTATGAATAATGCGGTGAAAAATAGGTGAGCAAATACATAGTAATAGAAGTACCAACAAAAGAGAGTTAGTGTAGTTTGATTCAATCTCTAAAGGTTTTCTAGTGTTGGATAAATGTGAGGCACAGTGGCATGATGACAGAGGAAGACCATGAGGGGCACAAAAGGAAGTAAAATTAAGAATCAGTTTTGTCCTATGCATCAATTTCATTGGCAGAAATTTCAAATCACTGTAATTTCATTCTGGATTTTGATTACCATAATTATACTTTATTCAAACAAGTAACTCAACAGAAAATAATACCAAAGCATATGAGTTGTATTTGTTCATTGATTTGTGTTGTTACTGAGGTAAGTAGAGTTATAATGAATTGGGGTTACAAAGTCCTTTACTGAAATTGTCTTTTATTTGTGGTTCTTTCTCGCTCAAAGTGTGACAAAATTTGAATACTAGGAAAGAGTGTAGAGTCCAGAGGTTAATGTCCCTATACATATATGCATCTATTTCCCTTACTTCCTTCAAATAAGAAAAGGAAATCTCCCAAAAAATGGATTCTCCAAATTAGATTAAATATTTTACTCCAAGGGCTTCCCTGGTGTTCCAGCGAAGTGCAAGGGGCACCAGTTCGATCCCTGGCCAGGGAAGATCCCACATGCCACAGAGCGGCTGGACCGGTGTGTCCAGTTATGAGACAGCACTCTGGAGCACCTGTGCCCAGAGCCAGTGCTCTGAACTAGAGAGGCCACTGTGATGAGAGGCCCACACATGCCAAAGGATAAAAAGATGGTTGAATAATAAATATAAATAAAAAAGAGGTATGTTGGGGAAAAAAGAAAAAGACTTTACTCCAGTATTTATTTCATTCTTAATTTTCCCCAGTTATTCACGATATAATTAACATTTATTCAATGGATGATCCATTTTGGGGAGGTGCATGTGGGTACGTGTGTGTGTGTGTGTTTCCTGGTTCTTGTTAAACCATAAGTTATTGGAAAGAAGGGATCATATTTGATACTTTTCACTCTACTTAAATGGCTTATCTCCATCATACTTCCTATTTTTTAATGCATGACTTTCTTTTCCTGTCTCACATAAATTCACACAGCACACATTCACACACAAAGCTGGAAGAGTTCATCCATTGAGAAACTATGAATAATGCGGTGAAAAATAGGTGAGCAAATACATAGTAATAGAAGTACCAACAAAAGAGAGTTAGTGTAGTTTGATTCAATCTCTAAAGGTTTTCTAGTGTTGGATAAATGTGAGGGCACAGTGGCATGATGACAGAGGAAGACCATGAGGGGCACAAAAGGAAGTAAAATTAAGAATCAGTTTTGTCCTCACGTAAGGATGACCTCCGGCCATCCATAAAGAAAAGAAGATAACCCTGCAAGGTGGCTGACTGCTCTGCCTAAGGACACTGTTCACAGTCTAAAGGCAAACTACTGCCACTGGGCACAGCGCTCTCAATTTTGGAGAAAGCTGCAGAAACATTGGTGAAAGGAAGAAGATACAGTGTTGAAACTTATTAAATCTCAATCCCTGAAAATATGGCTACTTTTCTCATAAGGACACTACTGAACAAGTCCTGAGATGGCAGGAAAGAATGTGCATGTGTGACTAATCCGTGCAGGAAAAGGAAACAACTCTCAAGGACAAAAGGATCTAAAATAGGAAAATAGACACATAAATCACTGAAGAAACCAGAGGCATGGAAAACAGGGGCATTAACTGGACTGCTGGATTCAGAGGTATTACCACTGTGTCATTAGTATCTATCTATAAGTGCTACTTTTTCTACCTCTGCTACTCCAATACAACTGCCACACATCCATGAAGTTGCTGACTAAACATGAGGACATAGGGCTTCACCACCACAAATTTGCCTGCTTGCAAAAAGCTGCCTGTCCACCACCAGAACCACTGGAAGCTGATTTCTGCCTTGCTTTCATCTTTCAAACATTAGAGATCTTCATCTCCCTGCAAGAACCAAAGTCTCATTCATAATCATAAGTTATATGAGTCATGAAAAATGTAAATTTTATCCATTTCTTGTAATAATAAAAAATATTGAAGGGGTAAGGAGAGATTCCATTTAACCATGAGAGATATCCAACAAACAAGGTTCATTTGACAAAAGAGTTATTCTTTCCATTCTTCTATGTCATCCTGTTGATAAGCATTTACACAGAACACAATTATTTTTCATGCTCTGGGGTTAATCCCAATGTTTCTCGCACTTATCTCCTTACTAGATTTTGTTGTAAATTAGAAAATAATGCGGTGAAAAATAGGTGAGCAAATACATAGTAATAGAAGTACCAACAAAAGAGAGTTAGTGTAGGTTGATTCAATCTCTAAAGGTTTTCTAGTGTTGGATAAATGTGAGGCACAGTGGCATGATGACAGAGGAAGACCATGAGGGGCACAAAAGGAAGTAAAATTAAGAATCAGTTTTGTCCTCACGTAAGGATGACCTCCGGCCATCCATAAAGAAAAGAAGATAACCCTGCAAGGTGGCTGACTGCTCTGCCTAAGGACACTGTTCACAGTCTAAAGGCAAACTACTGCCACTGGGCACAGCGCTCTCAATTTTGGAGAAAGCTGCAGAAACATTGGTGAAAGGAAGAAGATACAGTGTTGAAACTTATTAAATCTCAATCCCTGAAAATATGGCTACTTTTCTCATAAGGACACTACTGAACAAGTCCTGAGATGGCAGGAAAGAATGTGCATGTGTGACTAATCCGTGCAGGAAAAGGAAACAACTCTCAAGGACAAAAGGATCTAAAATAGGAAAATAGACACATAAATCACTGAAGAAACCAGAGGCATGGAAAACAGGGGCATTAACTGGACTGCTGGATTCAGAGGTATTACCACTGTGTCATTAGTATCTATCTATAAGTGCTACTTTTTCTACCTCTGCTACTCCAATACAACTGCCACACATCCATGAAGTTGCTGACTAAACATGAGGACATAGGGCTTCACCACCACAAATTTGCCTGCTTGCAAAAAGCTGCCTGTCCACCACCAGAACCACTGGAAGCTGATTTCTGCCTTGCTTTCATCTTTCAAACATTAGAGATCTTCATCTCCCTGCAAGAACCAAAGTCTCATTCATAATCATAAGTTATATGAGTCATGAAAAATGTAAATTTTATCCATTTCTTGTAATAATAAAAAATATTGAAGGGGTAAGGAGAGATTCCATTTAACCATGAGAGATATCCAACAAACAAGGTTCATTTGACAAAAGAGTTATTCTTTCCATTCTTCTATGTCATCCTGTTGATAAGCATTTACACAGAACACAATTATTTTTCATGCTCTGGGGTTAATCCCAATGTTTCTCCCACTTATCTCCTTACTAGATTTTGTTGTAAATTCTCTTCTTTTAACTTTGAAAGTTTTGACTTTAAGGTCTGCAGCCAGGAAACTGGGGAACCTTTATCTCTGTCCCTCTGTTTCACGCAAAGTGGACAAGAGAATCGTGTTCTTTTGGAGAAAATTTCTCTATTCTGTTTCTGACTATTAATGTCACATCATGCAGAACAATCTGAAAATCATATTGTAATTTTGTCACACTCAGTTAAGTTGTTTCAGAGATCATTCCATGAAGTCATACATATCAGTTGAAGGACGGATGACAGTGACTAGGATTAGGCATGCTGGGACTGTGGGCAAGCATCTCATGCAATTTACATGTGACCCTAGGACCTATGCAGGCTGGCTCTGAGTACGTTGTCACATGGTGCTACCAGTTTTGCCTGACTTTCTTTCTAGGAGGAAAAAAATCTTATACAGTTGATATTGGTTTCCCCCCCCCCCCATCATGACTCTTTTCTACTTATATTTCTTTTCATCCATCTTTTTATTCTTTGGTATATGTGGGCCTCCTATTGCAGTGGCCTCTGTTGTTGCAGAGCACCAGCTCTGGGTGCATGCACTCCAGAGCAATGGCTCGTAATTGGACATACGGGTCCAGCTGCTCTGTGGCACATGGGATCTTCCCAGGCCAGGGATCAAACCGGTGCCCCTTGCACTGCAAGGCAGACTCTCTACCCACTGGGCCACCAGGGAAGCTCTTGGGTGGTTTTGATTTGCATAGTTACTAAGAGACAGGTTTGATCCCTGTGTTGGGAATATTCCCAGGAGAAAGAAATGGCAACCCACTCCAGTATTCTTGCTTGGATAATCCCATGGACAGAGGAACCTGGCAGGCTGCAGTCCATAGGGTCCCACAGAGTCAGACACAACTGAATTGACTTATCATGCACACACACTAAATAAAATAAGCTAAAGTGTGGGGCTCTGAATTGAAAGAGGACCGTTGCAAGCATAAAGAAGCTTAAGCATACTGTTTCAGTTTGGAGCTAAAATGGCGCCTACAGGAAGCGATGAGGGCGTGATCTAAATTGTTAAGTGGTTCTCAAAATTTCTGATTGGTTCCTGGTTTCCGCTCTTAGCATTGGTAATCTATAGGAAGCCCGTGCAAAAGTTTTGACTTTAAGGTCTGCAGCCAGGAAACTGGGGAACCTTTATCTCTGTCCCTCTGTTTCACGCAAAGTGGACAAGAGAATCGTGTTCTTTTGGAGAAAATTTCTCTATTCTGTTTCTGACTATTAATGTCACATCATGCAGAACAATCTGAAAATCATATTGTAATTTTGTCACACTCAGTTAAGTTGTTTCAGAGATCATTCCATGAAGTCATACATATCAGTTGAAGGACGGATGACAGTGACTAGGATTAGGCATGCTGGGACTGTGGGCAAGCATCTCATGCAATTTACATGTGACCCTAGGACCTATGCAGGCTGGCTCTGAGTACGTTGTCACATGGTGCTACCAGTTTTGCCTGACTTTCTTTCTAGGAGGAAAAAAATCTTATACAGTTGATATTGGTTTCCCCCCCCCCCCCCATCATGACTCTTTTCTACTTATATTTCTTTTCATCCATCTTTTTATTCTTTGGTATATGTGGGCCTCCTATTGCAGTGGCCTCTGTTGTTGCAGAGCACCAGCTCTGGGTGCATGCACTCCAGAGCAATGGCTCGTAATTGGACATACGGGTCCAGCTGCTCTGTGGCACATGGGATCTTCCCAGGCCAGGGATCAAACCGGTGCCCCTTGCACTGCAAGGCAGACTCTCTACCCACTGGGCCACCAGGGAAGCTCTTGGGTGGTTTTGATTTGCATAGTTACTAAGAGACAGGTTTGATCCCTGTGTTGGGAATATTCCCAGGAGAAAGAAATGGCAACCCACTCCAGTATTCTTGCTTGGATAATCCCATGGACAGAGGAACCTGGCAGGCTGCAGTCCATAGGGTCCCACAGAGTCAGACACAACTGAATTGACTTATCATGCACACACACTAAATAAAATAAGCTAAAGTGTGGGGCTCTGAATTGAAAGAGGACCGTTGCAAGCATAAAGAAGCTTAAGCATACTGTTTCAGTTTGGAGCTAAAATGGCGCCTACAGGAAGCGATGAGGGCGTGATCTAAATTGTTAAGTGATTCTCAAAATTTCTGATTGGTTCCCCTGGTTTCCGCGCTCTTAGCTTGATTGGCGTAATCTATAGGAAGTCCCGTGCAAAACCCCCTTCACTTGCCTATAAAAGCTGTGAGTCTGCACTAATAAAACGGAACTGCTTTGACAGAACCCCTGCCGCGTCTGATTGTCTCCTGCGTCCTCCAGGGGGCTGGTTTGGCCAGTAGCAGGCTCACTCTTTTCCGATCTTCCCATGGCTTGGCTACGGGCAATCTGCTGCTGTTTTTCCTCTGCAGGTAGCCCCGCACTAAAGCAAATTAAAATTTTACTCTTTAAAGTTAGATCATAGCTTTAGAGGTTCATGTCTAGTGTATAGGATGTTTGAATCAGTATTTGTTTCATCCTTCATACCATGTAAAGGCAGCAGGGCCCTGCTGACATCCAGAGAAAAAACAAGTAACTTAAAAGTTTGAATGTCTTTATATGAGAACTGCAGTTCAAACGGGCTTTGGAAAACACCGCTGCCCAATGAGTAATTGGAATCAGAAATCTAGTTAGTAAATACTATTTTCAAATTCAAATTGACTGTCTTTTATTTTTGGAAATTCCCATATGGTATTCAGCACTGTATTTGAGTGCTCCAATTTCCCTATAAGCATACTTCATAAAACAGGTTTTCTATTCCACTGATAAGAACTGACTGTCATTTTTCATTTGATTCTGTGAAATGCAGACCCATTCTTTTAAAGAAAGGTTTCTTCTGTGCCAGTGTTTAGGTCAATGCCTGGATGGCCCTGAGAGAGGTCTTCCTTGTGTGACATGAATTAGGCTGTTTGTTTTCACAGAGTCAGGAAAGACTTTCTTGAGCATCACTAGAGACAAGTTACAGGAAATCAGAGTTTTGCAGTTTCATTCAGACACCATAAAATTCCAGACCATATTTTAAAAAAATAACTATTGCCTTACTCTCCCATGATTTCAAGACTGAAGTTTCTGGATTCTGCAGAGTATCCTATCATGCATTCATTTGCAGAGTAGATAGCGATCTACTAGGTTATTTAACTGCTCCAGCACTAAGTAATAGGAACTTACTTTCCAAACTCCCCAGCCGCCAGCAGGGTTTATCTCAGTGCTGGCTTGCTAAGTGCTAGACATGTACCATGTGTGGTCATGAATCTGCCTGCCAATTCAGGAGACACAAGAGATGCAGGTTTGATCTGTGGGTCAGGAAGATCCCCTGAGGTAGGAAATGGCAACACACTCCAGTATTCTTGCCTGGAAGATTCCATGGACAGAGGAGTCCAGTATGCTATAGTCCATGGGGTCGCAAAGAGTCAGACATAACTGAATATACACACATTTAACTCATTTTATATAACCTGTACAGCCTAAATAACTATGTCTGTTACTTGTTATTTTCTGGCTGAATCAAATTGTGAGAGTCATTCCTTCTTAATAAAATATATAAACATCTCACCTCAGACTTATTCATCTCTACTGCATTTTATAAATTAATGACAGATTTAATGTTTTTATGATACATTTGTTTCATTGAATATTTGGCACAGTGTCAAATACTTGTTAGCTCTTATTCTAATCTTATTCACTTGAGAATAATTATTACTAACACCAGTATGCCCTGAAATTTCTTAAGTTTAAGCAGAAGAATCTGCTCAATAGTCTCTAATAACCTACATGGGAAAATAATTTGAAAACAAATAGATCCATGTATACATATAACTGAATCATTTTGCTGTACACCTGAAATTAACAACACTGTCAATCAACTATACTCCAATATAAAATAAATTTTTAAAAATGAAATCATAAAGTGTAAATGTAAAAAGACTAAGGAAAGCCATAAAGATTAAATGTCAAAAAAAACTAAGGAAAGGTTTGGAACTTTTACCCTACACAGAAATCTTCTGTGCAAGTGTTTAGGTCAATGCCTGGATGGCCCTGAGAGAGGTCTTCCTTGTGTGACATGAATTAGGCTGTTTGTTTTCACAGAGTCAGGAAAGACTTTCTTGAGCATCACTAGAGACAAGTTACAGGAAATCAGAGTTTTGCAGTTTCATTCAGACACCATAAAATTCCAGACCATATTTTAAAAAAATAACTATTGCCTTACTCTCCCATGATTTCAAGACTGAAGTTTCTGGATTCTGCAGAGTATCCTATCATGCATTCATTTGCAGAGTAGATAGCGATCTACTAGGTTATTTAACTGCTCCAGCACTAAGTAATAGGAACTTACTTTCCAAACTCCCCAGCCGCCAGCAGGGTTTATCTCAGTGCTGGCTTGCTAAGTGCTAGACATGTACCATGTGTGGTCATGAATCTGCCTGCCAATTCAGGAGACACAAGAGATGCAGGTTTGATCTGTGGGTCAGGAAGATCCCCTGAGGTAGGAAATGGCAACACACTCCAGTATTCTTGCCTGGAAGATTCCATGGACAGAGGAGTCCAGTATGCTATAGTCCATGGGGTCGCAAAGAGTCAGACATAACTGAATATACACACATTTAACTCATTTTATATAACCTGTACAGCCTAAATAACTATGTCTGTTACTTGTTATTTTCTGGCTGAATCAAATTGTGAGAGTCATTCCTTCTTAATAAAATATATAAACATCTCACCTCAGACTTATTCATCTCTACTGCATTTTATAAATTAATGACAGATTTAATGTTTTTATGATACATTTGTTTCATTGAATATTTGGCACAGTGTCAAATACTTGTTAGCTCTTATTCTAATCTTATTCACTTGAGAATAATTATTACTAACACCAGTATGCCCTGAAATTTCTTAAGTTTAAGCAGAAGAATCTGCTCAATAGTCTCTAATAACCTACATGGGAAAATAATTTGAAAACAAATAGATCCATGTATACATATAACTGAATCATTTTGCTGTACACCTGAAATTAACAACACTGTCAATCAACTATACTCCAATATAAAATAAATTTTTAAAAATGAAATCATAAAGTGTAAATGTAAAAAGACTAAGGAAAGCCATAAAGATTAAATGTCAAAAAAAACTAAGGAAAGGTTTGGAACTTTTACTCACACTCCATCAGCTTTTATCCAGAAATCTTCTGAAGTTCACCCAAGGTCTTAGGTAAAGAGTGTACTATATAAACAGGAGACTACTTAAGCAAGTGTTTTTCCTTCTTATGGAGATTCAATTGTGACCCCAAATGTTCAATTCATGTCAAGAAAGGAATTGGGATTACAGAAACAGTGTCTGTATTAATCTCTAAAAAAAAAAAAGCCCCAACAGTGGGCATGTTTTCAGTCTGAAAAGATGAGGTCATTTTTCATTGAATGGGAAAGACTGAAGTGCATTGGAAACAAAGCAAGAGGAAGCCAGAAAATCCCCAAAGCTACTTGAGGTCAAGCCAGTGCTGTCTGTAGATAAAATAACAGAAGCTTCTAACCACGCATTGTGAAGTCAGGGAAAACTGTATTTATCTAGTGGTGTCTGGCAAGGAAGTAAATCTGAACTTACTATCATCATATATCATAGTATTTAGTATTTTCAGCAAATTGCTTACATAAAATACATGTGAGGGAAACAAAAAAGAGACTCTAAGGGAGAAAACTCAAAATACCAATAGTCTCTATGCTCTAAATATTTCCTATTCTGAACTTTCCTATGGTTTCCTGGTTCTCTACAAGAGTTTAGATGCAAAACTTATCTGAAGAGAGCTTGTAGTTTCAGGAGCCACTGCAGGTGATAAAAAACCAAGAAGTGACTCAATATATTAAGAGAACAGAAAAAAATTCAGTTTAAGTCCCAATAAATGGAGCTGATGAGATGGCCCCAGCCCTTCCTGGTTATGGTACGGTGCTCAGAGTGGGGAAAAAGAGATGGATACACCACTGATCAAATGGTTCATATAGTCAAGGTTCTTTGTTTGACTGCACTGAGATAACAGAAGTCAAAATTCCTGAAAACATACCAATATGCCAGGGACTTCTCTGAGCAATTTGAGTTTTATGATTGAATTCTTATAAACATCCTGTGAGGGAGGAAACTATTATTATGTCTGTTTCACAGATGGAAGACTCAGAGGTAATGTACTCAGAAGAATTGGTGCTTTTGAATTGTGATGCTGGAGAAGATTCTTGAGAGTCCCTTGGATCTCCTACAAAGGAGATCAAAGCAGTCAATCCTAAAGGAAATCAACCCTGAATATTCACTGGAAGGACTGATGCTGAAGCTAAAACTCCAATACTTTGGCATCTGATGTGAACAGCCAACTTACTGAAAAAGATCCTGATGCTGGGAAAGACTGAAGGCAAAAGGAGAAGGGGATAGCAAAGGATGAGCCAGGTAGATAGGCATCACTGACTCAATGGACATGAATTTGAGCTCCAGGAGATAGTGGAGGACAGAGAGCCTGGTGTGCTGCCATCGATGGGGTCAAAAAAGAGTTGGACACAACTTAGCTGCTGAACAGCAACAACATCACAAGGTTACATTCCAGCCCTGTTTTACTATAATATACTGCCTCTCTGTTTCTAAATGTTAAAGATTTATTGCATGAAGATTGCTGTTCCTTCTCAGTTTAAGGATGAAACACCACTCTGCAACCAGAAGATTCCAAGAGAAAGGACAGAGTGGTGCTAGGCCAGGATGCTAATCACTGCAGGCTGGCATCTGAGCTTTTCTGATAATGGCAAATTTTCATGTTCTGGACTGTGTAAAACCGCTGTACTGATTTAATTGTATAATTAGTCTTTTATTTTCATTTTGTGCTTATTCCAAGGCAAATAATAACATAAGCTGGAAATATGTGATAATGAAAAAAACTCCATCTTTTGTCTTTAAAAATGATTTACTAAGGAGATATATCTGCAATGACAGGATTTAATTTTCTTGATTTGTCCCTAACTGGACTTCCTGTCTGGTTTATGTTAGTGCTATATAGTAAGAGATCTGCGTCAAAGATTCAAAGCAAAGCAGGAAACAAATAGTCCTGGCAATGACGATGCTTAAGAATTAGGACTGCCATTAGTTGGGGATCAAGAAGCAACCAGTAAGAAACCTCAGGATTAATGAAAGGAAAAAAGAGAGACAAAAGTCAAGGTCAAATTGACAGTTATGAAAGCAATTAGAGTAAATAGCACATGTAGCCTCAAATACAAGAAGACCAGTATTCAGATTACTATCTCAGAAGTCAACCCCATGGTTCCTACCTATCAAGACCATCAAAATATTATGACTGTGCCTGTGAATAAAAGTGAGTGGACCCAGAAGTGTGTTTAGTAGTATGCAGTCTTGCTTTGAGAGAGTGTATAAGCAGGGTAAAGAAGATGTTATATATAATAATTCTTATTGGCATACTTAGCAATGTATAAAGAAAAATATGCAACTATTTATCCGCTTATATATAAAACCATGGTGGCTCAGATAGTACAGAGTCCGCCTGTGATGCAGGAGACCTGGGTTCAAACCCTGGGTTGGGAAAATCCTGCTGAAGAAGGGCCTGGCAACCTGCTCCAGCATTCTTGCTAGAGAATTCCATGGACAGAGGTGCCTGGCGGGCTATAGTCTATAGGGTCACAAAGGGTAGGATACAACTGAGTGACTAGCACTTGCATTCATTTGCATATAAAACTTAAGCAGTTAGAGTTGAGATACTCTTATTAGACTTTTGAAATTATTATATAACAAATAATAAGTAATATTTGAATTAGTTTTGGTGCAATGCTGGTTATGTAAAGTAATTTTATAACAATGTCAAATTATGTAATCACTTCCAAACTTTAATTTCTCTTTCCAATGTATGTGACCATAATGACTATCCCTTGACAAATTGATGAAAAACAATCCTTCCAAGATAGTGAAAAAGAAGAGGAATCAATCTGTGTTACAAGGCCTGGTTTGATGGAAATGTTTTTCTTAAATATTTGAAGAAGCAGATGAATGTCAACCTAAAGAAACTATACAATTGTTGGAGACTTGTTCAAATCATCTATTCCTTTGAAACAAACTGCCTCAATCTTAGTGGCATAAAAAACCATTTATAGTGCTCAAAGATACTATGGACCATGTTTTGAATAGAAATGACTGCCATTAGTTGGGGATCAAGAAGCAACCAGTAAGAAACCTCAGGATTAATGAAAGGAAAAAAGAGAGACAAAAGTCAAGGTCAAATTGACAGTTATGAAAGCAATTAGAGTAAATAGCACATGTAGCCTCAAATACAAGAAGACCAGTATTCAGATTACTATCTCAGAAGTCAACCCCATGGTTCCTACCTATCAAGACCATCAAAATATTATGACTGTGCCTGTGAATAAAAGTGAGTGGACCCAGAAGTGTGTTTAGTAGTATGCAGTCTTGCTTTGAGAGAGTGTATAAGCAGGGTAAAGAAGATGTTATATATAATAATTCTTATTGGCATACTTAGCAATGTATAAAGAAAAATATGCAACTATTTATCCGCTTATATATAAAACCATGGTGGCTCAGATAGTACAGAGTCCGCCTGTGATGCAGGAGACCTGGGTTCAAACCCTGGGTTGGGAAAATCCTGCTGAAGAAGGGCCTGGCAACCTGCTCCAGCATTCTTGCTAGAGAATTCCATGGACAGAGGTGCCTGGCGGGCTATAGTCTATAGGGTCACAAAGGGTAGGATACAACTGAGTGACTAGCACTTGCATTCATTTGCATATAAAACTTAAGCAGTTAGAGTTGAGATACTCTTATTAGACTTTTGAAATTATTATATAACAAATAATAAGTAATATTTGAATTAGTTTTGGTGCAATGCTGGTTATGTAAAGTAATTTTATAACAATGTCAAATTATGTAATCACTTCCAAACTTTAATTTCTCTTTCCAATGTATGTGACCATAATGACTATCCCTTGACAAATTGATGAAAAACAATCCTTCCAAGATAGTGAAAAAGAAGAGGAATCAATCTGTGTTACAAGGCCTGGTTTGATGGAAATGTTTTTCTTAAATATTTGAAGAAGCAGATGAATGTCAACCTAAAGAAACTATACAATTGTTGGAGACTTGTTCAAATCATCTATTCCTTTGAAACAAACTGCCTCAATCTTAGTGGCATAAAAAACCATTTATAGTGCTCAAAGATACTATGGACCATGTTTTGAATAAAGAAAAGTCTGGATGGCTTGTCTCTGGTTCATATCTGAGGCTTCTACTGAAAAGACTCAAAGACTGAAATGACATAACATCTGGGAGCTTTCAGACCTAAGGGCTTCTTCAGTAATGTGTCTTGTGATTGAGACTTGCTCTCAAATAGACTCCTGCACATGACCTCTCTGTGTAGCTGCTGAGATTTCCCCAAAGCATAGTGATTGAGTTCTAAAACCAAGAATCATCCTAAGCCACTAGACACTGACACTTCTTAGGACCTACTCCAAAAGTCACAGGCCAATTCAGATTCAAAAAAGGAGGGGCAAACACCCAAAATCGCCATGGAAGAAATGTCAATGTGAAAATGCAATAAGAGTACATAGAATGAGTAACAGTATGCACATTTTTGGAAACTAAAATCTGCCACAGAGTATGAAACACAATTGACAGTAACTATATCATACAAACAACATAAACAGGTATAAAGAAGAAAATATTATGAAGTGAAAAAGGTAATTTATGTACCACCAAATACCTGATGAAAATATAGAAACTGCAGTATGTTTACCAAGAAATAAAATGTAAACCCCATTATCTGATCTTCAACCCCCATACCTTCATCCTAGAGATTAGGGATCTTCAAAGCCCTTAGATTCTCTCATCATGGCGGAGATGTCCATTTTTGTCTCTGAGATTAAGAAATAGCCTGCTGGGCTTCCCTGATGATCCAGTTGGTAAAGACACCGCCTTGCAGTGCAAGGGGCGCCGGTTCGATCCCTGACCTGGGAAGATCCCACGTGCCGCGGAGCGGCTGGACCAATGTGTCCAATTACTGAGCCGGAGCTCTGGAGCACGTGCACCCAGAGCCGGTGCTCTGCGACAACAGACGCTACTGCTATGGGAGGCCCACATGGGCCAGAGAACAAAGACGGATGAAAATGAATAAATGAAAGAACAATAGAAGTGGCCCACCCGCCCCACCCCCCCCCAACCAGCCCCCCGCCAAAAAAAAAAAAAAAAAAAAAACAGAAATAGCCTGCTTTCTGGAGATGAACACTAGGATGGTTTGTGAAAAGCCTATTGGAAGATGAAAGCATATTTGAAAAAAATCAGTATCATTATCATCTACCATCAAGGTTTAATTTTGTCTAAAGATGTAGGTTTATTCACGCTAATTTCACAGAAACTGGAAGAAAAAATAAACAAATTGATTCAGAAGATACTAAAAACGGTGGAAGGGAAATCGCATAAATTTAAAACTACCTAAAACAATATTGGATTAGTTGATATGGAAAGAATAATCAAGGGGAAAACTGCTAAAAAAGATGCTCATACTAATTTTATTCAACTATAATCAGTATTCTTTAATCCATTTAATCAGTAAACAATAAATCCTAAATTTTATTTGATCAGCATGTGAATATTTCTGGTATTACTTTTTTCAATCATGTAGATTTAAGTAACTTCAAGTAATATCTTATAGCCATGAACACTCATATTCCAATGGAAGTCAGAAATTGACATAAGTTTAAACTAGCTATAATTATACTGTATAGTATTTACATTTTGAAATTGTCCTTTTTAAAAATTACTTATGTTCATATTTCACACCTTTGAACCAAGCCCCACATGATCCTCAGTGTGCCCCCTTGTATTGCAGTAATCCTAAAATGCAAATCCTTCTTCAAGGTAGCAGGTTCGTCCTTTACAACAGAACTATCAAAAGAATCTTTGGTAATGCGCTTGCCAGTGGCTGATGGACAACAACATTTACTATATCTTCAATCTGAGTTCCATCTGACCCTTTAAGTTGAATATCACTCTTGACAAAGGCTTTCCTTAATTTTTACTTTATATGGCATAGTTGGAGTATAGCTGATTAATAATACTGTGTTTGTTTTAGATATACAGCAAAATGATTTAGTTATACATACATGTGTATCTATTCTTTCTCAAATTCTTTTCCCAGCTAGGTTATTACACAATATTGAGCAGCACTCCTGGTACGATACAGTGGGTCCTTGCTGGTTATCTATTTTAAATATAGCAATGTGTGTGTGTGTCAATCCAAAACTCCCAATCTATCCCTCCTTCCGCTAAGTCTTTCCCCCCTTGGTTACCATATTTTTAAGGAAGGTGAGGGTAAATTGAAGAACACAACATGCACAAGCTAATCAAATTATTTTAAATTAATTACTGAGAAGAAACTTGTCAGTCTCATACACGTGATAACTAAGGACGGGGAGGAGAATCCCCAAATTCATGAAACATGTGAAATAAAAGCTAAGAGCATGTGTTTACATTCTCAAAAGGTGAAATTGATTCAGAAGATACTAAAAACGGTGGAAGGGAAATCGCATAAATTTAAAACTACCTAAAACAATATTGGATTAGTTGATATGGAAAGAATAATCAAGGGGAAAACTGCTAAAAAAGATGCTCATACTAATTTTATTCAACTATAATCAGTATTCTTTAATCCATTTAATCAGTAAACAATAAATCCTAAATTTTATTTGATCAGCATGTGAATATTTCTGGTATTACTTTTTTCAATCATGTAGATTTAAGTAACTTCAAGTAATATCTTATAGCCATGAACACTCATATTCCAATGGAAGTCAGAAATTGACATAAGTTTAAACTAGCTATAATTATACTGTATAGTATTTACATTTTGAAATTGTCCTTTTTAAAAATTACTTATGTTCATATTTCACACCTTTGAACCAAGCCCCACATGATCCTCAGTGTGCCCCCTTGTATTGCAGTAATCCTAAAATGCAAATCCTTCTTCAAGGTAGCAGGTTCGCCCTTTACAACAGAACTATCAAAAGAATCTTTGGTAATCGCTTGCCAGTGGCTGATGGACAACAACATTTACTATATCTTCAATCTGAGTTCCATCTGACCCTTTAAGTTGAATATCACTCTTGACAAAGGCTTTCCTTAATTTTTACTTTATATGGCATAGTTGGAGTATAGCTGATTAATAATACTGTGTTTGTTTTAGATATACAGCAAAATGATTTAGTTATACATACATGTGTATCTATTCTTTCTCAAATTCTTTTCCCAGCTAGGTTATTACACAATATTGAGCAGCACTCCTGGTACGATACAGTGGGTCCTTGCTGGTTATCTATTTTAAATATAGCAATGTGTGTGTGTGTCAATCCAAAACTCCCAATCTATCCCTCCTTCCGCTAAGTCTTTCCCCCCTTGGTTACCATATTTTTAAGGAAGGTGAGGGTAAATTGAAGAACACAACATGCACAAGCTAATCAAATTATTTTAAATTAATTACTGAGAAGAAACTTGTCAGTCTCATACACGTGATAACTAAGGACGGGGAGGAGAATCCCCAAATTCATGAAACATGTGAAATAAAAGCTAAGAGCATGTGTTTACATTCTCAAAAGGTGAAGTATGCTTTTTTTTTTTTTAAAGGATGAATGTAATAAAATTGTTTTATAATTTTGACACTCAGATATTCAATTTAATGAAGTCATTAAATAGATTATGTAGCTCATTAACTAACCAGTCAATTAGGTCAAAACTTTTTATATAGCAATTGTATGCTGTAATATTCATGGTTAAAATACCGATTAAATTACTCTGTGTCTGTGCATAAAACATGGTTGAATGACTTTAGATACTAATGATGCCGTTCCTGGGATTAGAATCTAGTGTCTTTATAGTTTGGTCATGGTGCATTGCCAATTATAAAAAGAAATTTTCACCAGGTTTTCTGTTTTTCACTTCCACTGATGCCCTCATATCAGCACTTTCCTACTTATGAATCTGTCACGTAAAATGTTATAAAGTTCTCTCATAACAGACATCTTCACATAATAGATTCCTCTCCAGAAACACAGTTATTAATGAGGTGCATCAGGCTAGGTTCTAGAGTCAGACCTGGATTCATTCCATCCCACTTAAGACACTTTTCAGTTCTGGTATACTATTTATTAATAAACTCTCTGTACTTCTGTTTTACTAAAAGTAAAATATATCTTATAGTGTTATAGTGAAAATGATAATTCAAATAGATACATATATAGAGAGAGATAAAGACAGAGATAATGGAACACTTTTGTAACATTAAAAGCTCTCAATAAACTATTAAAAGCCTAATTCCTTTCATATTTACTAACCTGACTTCTACATTTCTCTCAGTTTTTTTTTTCCCTGCTTAATCCTGACTGATGGTTTCTGATGGCTTTAACATTTATCTGAAGATGTAATTTCTTTTATAATATAAGACAAATGTAAAGGAAGATTTAATAACCTTTTGATGTAGTTTACTAGGATAATATTACACCTTCTTTGATTAATATTTTAAGAAGTTTGTGTGTGTGTGTGCAATGCTAAGACACACAGAAGGTACCTCTGAGCCCTTTATTAAAAATGACTACATAGAGGGCTTCCCTGGTGGTCCAGTGGATAAGGAAATAAAAATTTTTTAAAGTTTTAGGGGTAATTAACTAAAAAACATTGTTTCATTAAAGGTGAAGTATGCTTTTTTTTAAAGGATGAATGTAATAAAATTGTTTTATAATTTTGACACTCAGATATTCAATTTAATGAAGTCATTAAATAGATTATGTAGCTCATTAACTAACCAGTCAATTAGGTCAAAACTTTTTATATAGCAATTGTATGCTGTAATATTCATGGTTAAAATACCGATTAAATTACTCTGTGTCTGTGCATAAAACATGGTTGAATGACTTTAGATACTAATGATGCCGTTCCTGGGATTAGAATCTAGTGTCTTTATAGTTTGGTCATGGTGCATTGCCAATTATAAAAAGAAATTTTCACCAGGTTTTCTGTTTTTCACTTCCACTGATGCCCTCATATCAGCACTTTCCTACTTATGAATCTGTCACGTAAAATGTTATAAAGTTCTCTCATAACAGACATCTTCACATAATAGATTCCTCTCCAGAAACACAGTTATTAATGAGGTGCATCAGGCTAGGTTCTAGAGTCAGACCTGGATTCATTCCATCCCACTTAAGACACTTTTCAGTTCTGGTATACTATTTATTAATAAACTCTCTGTACTTCTGTTTTACTAAAAGTAAAATATATCTTATAGTGTTATAGTGAAAATGATAATTCAAATAGATACATATATAGAGAGAGATAAAGACAGAGATAATGGAACACTTTTGTAACATTAAAAGCTCTCAATAAACTATTAAAAGCCTAATTCCTTTCATATTTACTAACCTGACTTCTACATTTCTCTCAGTTTTTTTTTTCCCTGCTTAATCCTGACTGATGGTTTCTGATGGCTTTAACATTTATCTGAAGATGTAATTTCTTTTATAATATAAGACAAATGTAAAGGAAGATTTAATAACCTTTTGATGTAGTTTACTAGGATAATATTACACCTTCTTTGATTAATATTTTAAGAAGTTTGTGTGTGTGTGTGCAATGCTAAGACACACAGAAGGTACCTCTGAGCCCTTTATTAAAAATGACTACATAGAGGGCTTCCCTGGTGGTCCAGTGGATAAGGACAATGCCTTGCAGTGCAAGGGGTGCCAGTTCGATCCCTGGCCTGGGAAGATCCCACCTGCCGCGGAGCGGCTGGACCCATGTGTCCAATTACCAAGCCAGAGCTCTGGAGCACGTGCGCCCAGAGCGAGTGCTCTGTGACGACAGAGGCCACTACGATGGGAGGCCCACACGGGCCGAAGAACAAAGATGGATGAAAATAGATAAATGAAAGACCAATGGAAGTGGCTCACCCGCCCCCCTCCTTCCCCAACCTGCCCCCCTCCAAAAATGACTACATAGAGAATAAGTATAAATTCACATATTAATAACATCGTCTCAACTAATGACAACAGAAACCACCATTTATTACATAAAATGTAATGATGTTTTATCTCATTGAACAGATAATTCCAGACTAGCCAGTTAAAACTACATTCCTGGAAAAACTTAACACTGCAATTAAATATAAGTTTTTCAAGAGGGAGAGGATATATGTATACTTATGGATAATTTGCATGGCAGAAACCAATATAACATTGTAGTTATCCTCCCATTAATAACAGTAATTGAAAAAAAAAGACCAAGGGACCCAGAGTTTCAACTATCAGGGTGATGATACTGGAATGTCTTTAACTGATAAGCAATAAAGAGTGACACATGGTTAGAAAAAAAAATCGGGTTTCCCGGATGGTCCAGTGGGTAAAGAGTCTGCCTTGCAGTACAAGGGGGCACGGGTTCAATCCCTGGCCCAAGAAGATTCCACAAGTCATAGAAAGGCTGGACTGGTGTGTCCATTTATGAGCCAGTGCTCTGGAGCACATGCACCCAGAGCCGGTGCTCTGCGACAACAGAGGCCACTACGATGGGAGGCCCACACGGGCCAAAGAACAAAGATGGATGAAAATAGATAAATGAAAGACCAATGGAAGTGGCTCACCCGCCCCCCTCCTTCCCCAACCTGCCCCCCTCCAAAAATGACTACATAGAGAATAAGTATAAATTCACATATTAATAACATCGTCTCAACTAATGACAACAGAAACCACCATTTATTACATAAAATGTAATGATGTTTTATCTCATTGAACAGATAATTCCAGACTAGCCAGTTAAAACTACATTCCTGGAAAAACTTAACACTGCAATTAAATATAATTTTTTCAAGGGGGAGAGGGTATATGTATACTTATGGATAATTTGCATGGCAGAAACCAATATAACATTGTAGTTATCCTCCCATTAATAACAGTAATTGAAAAAAAAAGACCAAGGGACCCAGAGTTTCAACTATCAGGGTGATGATACTGGAATGTCTTTAACTGATAAGCAATAAAGAGTGACACATGGTTAGAAAAAAAAATCGGGTTTCCCGGATGGTCCAGTGGGTAAAGAGTCTGCCTTGCAGTACAAGGGGGCACGGGTTCAATCCCTGGCCCAAGAAGATTCCACAAGTCATAGAAAGGCTGGACTGGTGTGTCCATTTATGAGCCAGTGCTCTGGAGCACATGCACCCAGAGTCGGTGTACTGCACTGAGAGAGGCCACTGCAATGGGAGACCCACACAGGCCAAAGAATAAAGATAGATGAAAATAAACAAATAAATAAAATAAATAAAAGAGCTCAAAATTTTTAAAAAATCTAAGTTTGGTATTTTAGGATTTAGCAAAAGGGATGCCATCTTGGACACATGGGTTTTCCCTTTAACAGTTTCAATATTAGACATTTTTCAGTAATGATATCAGACAAAAGTTGAATGTTATCCACTTTCCATCTACTACATTGTCAGAAAATTTATTAATAAATTTATAATTACAGTCAATATTCTTAAAAAATTAAGTTGGGGGAGAAAATGATTCCTTGGAACACAGAGTCCTAAAATTTTTTAAATGTGACTTAAAAATATTTAGCATGAATTTTAGCCTTTTAAAGAAAGAAGATAATGTAAAACTTTATTTTACTTGTCTAAAATAAAATATGTCCAGTAACAGCAATAAATTACAATATATTTTCTCCATTAACCTCATAAGCATTAGAAATGTTGAAGCAAGCCCCAAATGGAGTCACTTGTGTTAAGACTGACCAAGACTTAATACCTAAGGTAATTACAGTTTTGGCCTCTACCAAGAGTGGATATGCTGCTGTTTAGTCACTAGGCCATGTCCAACTCTTTGCAACTCTGTGAATGTAGCATGCCAGACTTCTCTGTCTATGGGATTCTCCAGGCAAGAATACTGGAGTCGTGCCATTTCCTTCTCCAGGGGGCCTTGCTCCCAACCCAGGGATTGAACCCATATGCCCTGCATTGGCAGGCAGATTCTTTACCACTGTGCCACCTGGGAAGCCAAGAGTGGAATTTAAAACCAATTGGTCTGGAATTTCCTTATTAATATTAGTGAGGTAATCTACCTGATAAAACTCCCTGCTTTCCACTTTCAGGAAGGTGGCCTTGCCTGAAATAATCCACACTTTTAATTTCCTTGCCCCACCCTCCTGCCTATCAAGCCTTTCATTTTTCATAGCTCCTGGGAGCATCCTTCTACCTGTAGATGGGATGCTGCTTAATTCATGAATTGTTGAAAAAAGCCAGTTAGAACTTCAGACATACTCAGTTGCATTTTGTTTTGTAACAGGAAAGGCAACTGCTTTGTTCTGCTTTTGAATTTCTCATTCAGTAAGATAAATCATGATATAAATCAGAAGAAAGGACTTTAAGAAAATAAGACTATTCATTACCTTTTTGGATGGCCCCGGATTTAGCAAAAGGGATGCCATCTTGGACACATGGGTTTTCCTTTAACAGTTTCAATATTAGACATTTTCAGTAATGATATCAGACAAAAGTTGAATGTTATCCACTTTCCATCTACTACATTGTCAGAAAATTTATTAATAAATTTATAATTACAGTCAATATTCTTAAAAAATTAAGTTGGGGGAGAAAATGATTCCTTGGAACACAGAGTCCTAAAATTTTTTAAATGTGACTTAAAAATATTTAGCATGAATTTTAGCCTTTTAAAGAAAGAAGATAATGTAAAACTTTATTTTACTTGTCTAAAATAAAATATGTCCAGTAACAGCAATAAATTACAATATATTTTCTCCATTAACCTCATAAGCATTAGAAATGTTGAAGCAAGCCCCAAATGGAGTCACTTGTGTTAAGACTGACCAAGACTTAATACCTAAGGTAATTACAGTTTTGGCCTCTACCAAGAGTGGATATGCTGCTGTTTAGTCACTAGGCCATGTCCAACTCTTTGCAACTCTGTGAATGTAGCATGCCAGACTTCTCTGTCTATGGGATTCTCCAGGCAAGAATACTGGAGTCGTGCCATTTCCTTCTCCAGGGGGCCTTGCTCCCAACCCAGGGATTGAACCCATATGCCCTGCATTGGCAGGCAGATTCTTTACCACTGTGCCACCTGGGAAGCCAAGAGTGGAATTTAAAACCAATTGGTCTGGAATTTCCTTATTAATATTAGTGAGGTAATCTACCTGATAAAACTCCCTGCTTTCCACTTTCAGGAAGGTGGCCTTGCCTGAAATAATCCACACTTTTAATTTCCTTGCCCCACCCTCCTGCCTATCAAGCCTTTCATTTTTCATAGCTCCTGGGAGCATCCTTCTACCTGTAGATGGGATGCTGCTTAATTCATGAATTGTTGAAAAAAGCCAGTTAGAACTTCAGACATACTCAGTTGCATTTTGTTTTGTAACAGGAAAGGCAACTGCTTTGTTCTGCTTTTGAATTTCTCATTCAGTAAGATAAATCATGATATAAATCAGAAGAAAGGACTTTAAGAAAATAAGACTATTCATTACCTTTTTGGATGGCATTTCAATTCATCAACTCGAGCTTCTTCCTTCTTATCTCATGGCATTGGTTCAGCCACATTCAGCAAAACTTGAAATGTCAGGTATAGCATTGGCAGATGTGTGATTCTTGGCTCTTTTGCTCTAGGACAGCACAAATGATATTACAAAGTATACAATCCTGCTCTTATGTCTTTAAGAACAATATTTCCTCCTCTTCTACCCAATAATTCACTTCAGGTTGAAGTCTAGTACTCGTTTATAGTATTTTTTTTTCCACCTGTATTAGATGTGGCACACATTAATGCACTGATTAGGTTCTTTTCTGCTGGTCTTTGCTTTCTGATCTTTATATCAATTTTTTTTTTCCCTTTCTTTTTTTTTTTATTTTTTTATTTTTATTCTTTATTTTAAAGGTTTTACAGAGTTTTGTTGTTCACATACATGTATGTTCCCAGATCAGTCATATGCATATCCATGGTCCCCACCCACCCAGATCCCCCCATCCCACCCCTCCAGACCTTTGCCCCAAGCCATTGTAAGCACTCCTATTCCCTTAGCACTGTGACACTAGCTATCTTTTCCACACATAACACTATAGGTTTCCTTGTTACTTCCTCCATGCTTCCCCCTCCCTATTTATTCACCACGATGTCCCTATGTCTATGCTCTGTCTTTTTTTTTTTTTCATGAGTTCCCTGTGTGTGATATCAAGACCGTCCTACTAGATTCCATATATGTGTGTTAGTATACTGTATTTGTCTTTCTCTTTTTGACTTACTTCACTTTTGATGATAGGTTCTAGATCCAGCCACCTCATTAGGATTGAGTCTTCTGCATTTCTTTTAACAGCTGAGTAGTATTCCATTGTATATATGTACCAGAGATTCTGGATCCATTCATTCGTCGATGGACATCTAGGTTGCTTCCATGTTTTGGCTATTGTATAGAGAGCTGCAATGAACATTGGGGTACAGGTGCTTCTTTCAGTTTTGATTTCATCAGGATATAAGCCTAAGAGTGGGATTGCTGGGTCATAGGGTGCTTCTATTTTTAGTTTTTTAAGAAATCTCCAGACTGTCTTCCATAGAGGCTGTATCAATTTACATTCCCACCAGCAATGAAAGAGGGTTCCCTTTTCTCCGCACCCTCTCCAGCATTTATTGTCTGCAGATTTCTTGAAGATGGCCATTCTGACGGGTGTGAGGTGATATCTCATTGTAGTTTTAATTTGCATTTCTCTAATAATAAGTGAGGTTGAGCATCGTTTCATGTGCTTTTGGGCCATCTGTATGTCCTCTTTGGAGAGGCGTCTCTTTAGGTCTTTTTCCCATTTTTTGATTGGGTTGTTCGTTTTGCCTGTGCTGAGTTGTCTGAGTTGCTTGTAGATTTTGGAGATTAATTCTTTGTCTGTTGTTTCATTTGCTATGATTTTCTCCCACTCTGTGGGGTGTCTGTTGAGCTTTTTTGTAATTTCTTTAGCTGTACAAAAGCTTTTAAGTTTCATGAAGTCCCATATGTTCATTTGTCTTTTCAGTTCTGCTATTTTAGTTGGTGGGTCAGAGAAGATCTTTTTTGAGCTTTTTGATTTTTAGCTGTACGTTCCCAGATCCATATGCATATCCATGGTCCCCACCCACCCAGATCCCCCATCCCACCCCTCCAGACCTTTGCCCCAAGCCATTGTAAGCACTCCTATTCCCTTAGCACTGTGACACTAGCTATCTTTTCCACACATAACACTATAGGTTTCCTTGTTACTTCCTCCATGCTTCCCCCTCCCTATTTATTCACCACGATGTCCCTATGTCTATGCTCTGTCTTTTTTTTTTTTTCATGAGTTCCCTGTGTGTGATATCAAGACCGTCCTACTAGATTCCATATATGTGTGTTAGTATACTGTATTTGTCTTTCTCTTTTTGACTTACTTCACTTTTGATGATAGGTTCTAGATCCAGCCACCTCATTAGGATTGAGTCTTCTGCATTTCTTTTAACAGCTGAGTAGTATTCCATTGTATATATGTACCAGAGATTCTGGATCCATTCATTCGTCGATGGACATCTAGGTTGCTTCCATGTTTTGGCTATTGTATAGAGAGCTGCAATGAACATTGGGGTACAGGTGCTTCTTTCAGTTTTGATTTCATCAGGATATAAGCCTAAGAGTGGGATTGCTGGGTCATAGGGTGCTTCTATTTTTAGTTTTTTAAGAAATCTCCAGACTGTCTTCCATAGAGGCTGTATCAATTTACATTCCCACCAGCAATGAAAGAGGGTTCCCTTTTCTCCGCACCCTCTCCAGCATTTATTGTCTGCAGATTTCTTGAAGATGGCCATTCTGACGGGTGTGAGGTGATATCTCATTGTAGTTTTAATTTGCATTTCTCTAATAATAAGTGAGGTTGAGCATCGTTTCATGTGCTTTTGGGCCATCTGTATGTCCTCTTTGGAGAGGCGTCTCTTTAGGTCTTTTTCCCATTTTTTGATTGGGTTGTTCGTTTTGCCTGTGCTGAGTTGTCTGAGTTGCTTGTAGATTTTGGAGATTAATTCTTTGTCTGTTGTTTCATTTGCTATGATTTTCTCCCACTCTGTGGGGTGTCTGTTGAGCTTTTTTGTAATTTCTTTAGCTGTACAAAAGCTTTTAAGTTTCATGAAGTCCCATATGTTCATTTTTCTTTTCAGTTCTGCTATTTTAGTTGGTGGGTCAGAGAAGATCTTGCTTTGATTGATGTCCTTGAGGGTTTTGCCTATATTCTCCTCTAAGAGTTTGATGGTTTCTGGTCTTACATTTAGGTCTTTAATCCATTTTGAGTTGATCTTAGTGTATGGTGTCAGGGAATGTTCCACCTTCATTTTTTTGCATGTAGCTGTCCAATTCTCCCAGCACCACTTGTTGAAGAGGCTGTCTTTGTCCCATTTTATAGTTTCTCCTCCTTTATCAAAAATAAGGTACCCATAGGTGTGTGGGTTTATCTCTGGGTTCTCGATCTTGTTCCATTGGTCTATAGTTCTGTTTTTATGCCAGTACCATACTGTTTTGAGGACTGTTGCTTTGTAGTAGAGTCTGAAGTTAGGGAGGCTGATCCCTCCAGCTCTGTTTTTCTTTCTCAGGATTGCTTTGGCTATTTGAGGTCTTTTGTGTTTCCATATGAACTGTGTGATCCTTTGGTCTAGTTCTGTGAAAAATGTCAATGGAAGTTGAATAGGTATTGCATTGAATCTGTAGATGATATTTGGTAGTATGGTCATTTTCACAATATTGATTCTTCCGACCCAGGAACATGGAATATCTCTCCATCTGTTTAAGTCTTCTTTAATGTCTCTCATGAGTGTCTTGTAATTTTCTGTGTACAGTTCTTTTGTTTCTTTGGGTAGGTTTATTCCTAGATATTTGATTCTTTTGGTTGCAATGGTGAAGGGGACTGCCTCTTTGATTTCATTTTCTGATTTTTCATTGTTTGTGTATAGGAATGCCAGTGATTTCTGTGTGTTGACTTTGTATCCTGCAACTTTGCTGAATTCATTGATTAGCTCTAGTAGCTTTGTAATAGTGTCTTTGGGATTTTCTATGTATAATATCATGTCATCTGCAAAAAGAGAGAGCTTGACTTCTTCCTTTCCAATCTGGATTCCTTTGATTTCTTTCTCTTCTCTTATTGCTGTTGCTAGGACTTCCAGGACTATGTTGAATAAGAGTGGTGAAAGTGGACACCCCTGTCTTGTTCCTGATCTTAGAGGGAATGCTTTCAGTTTTTCTCTGTTGAGGACAATGTTCGCTTTGTGCTTCTCATAGATGGCTTTCACTATGTTGAGATAGGTTCCTTCTATGCCCATTTTCTGAAGAGTTTTTATCATAAATGGATGCTGTACTTTGTCGAAGGCTTTTTCTGCATCTATTGAGATGATCTTAGTGTATGGTGTCAGGGAATGTTCCAACTTCATTTTTTTGCATGTAGCTGTCCAATTCTCCCAGCACCACTTGTTGAAGAGGCTGTCTTTGTCCCATTTTATAGTTTCTCCTCCTTTATCAAAAATAAGGTACCCATAGGTGTGTGGGTTTATCTCTGGGTTCTCGATCTTGTTCCATTGGTCTATAGTTCTGTTTTATGCCAGTACCATACTGTTTTGAGGACTGTTGCTTTGTAGTAGAGTCTGAAGTTAGGGAGGCTGATCCCTCCAGCTCTGTTTTTCTTTCTCAGGATTGCTTTGGCTATTTGAGGTCTTTTGTGTTTCCATATGAACTGTGTGATCCTTTGGTCTAGTTCTGTGAAAAATGTCAATGGAAGTTGAATAGGTATTGCATTGAATCTGTAGATGATATTTGGTAGTATGGTCATTTTCACAATATTGATTCTTCCGACCCAGGAACATGGAATATCTCTCCATCTGTTTAAGTCTTCTTTAATGTCTCTCATGAGTGTCTTGTAATTTTCTGTGTACAGTTCTTTTGTTTCTTTGGGTAGGTTTATTCCTAGATATTTGATTCTTTTGGTTGCAATGGTGAAGGGGACTGCCTCTTTGATTTCATTTTCTGATTTTTCATTGTTTGTGTATAGGAATGCCAGTGATTTCTGTGTGTTGACTTTGTATCCTGCAACTTTGCTGAATTCATTGATTAGCTCTAGTAGCTTTGTAATAGTGTCTTTGGGATTTTCTATGTATA
The DNA here is from genome assembly GCA_022376925.1 of Tragulus kanchil. Lineage (NCBI taxonomy): Eukaryota > Metazoa > Chordata > Mammalia > Artiodactyla > Tragulidae > Tragulus > Tragulus kanchil. The sequence goes on from JAIOJX010000025.1 coordinate 75,051,611, forward strand.
ATATCATGTCATCTGCAAAAAGAGCTTGACTTCTTCCTTTCCAATCTGGATTCCTTTGATTTCTTTCTCTTCTCTTATTGCTGTTGCTAGGACTTCCAGGACTATGTTGAATAAGAGTGGTGAAAGTGGACACCCCTGTCTTGTTCCTGATCTTAGAGGGAATGCTTTCAGTTTTTCTCTGTTGAGGACAATGTTCGCTTTGTGCTTCTCATAGATGGCTTTCACTATGTTGAGATAGGTTCCTTCTATGCCCATTTTCTGAAGAGTTTTTATCATAAATGGATGCTGTACTTTGTCGAAGGCTTTTTCTGCATCTATTGAAATGATCATGTGGTTTTTGGCTCTCAGTTTGTTAATATGGTGTATCACATTGATTGATTTGCGGATGTTAAAGAAGCCTTGCATGCCTGGGATGAACCCGACTTGATCATGATGTATGAGTTTTTTGATGTGTCATTGAATTCTGTTTGCTAGGATTTTGTTGAGGATCTTGGCATCTAAGTTCATCAGAGAAATCGGTCTGTAATTTTCCTTTTTTGTGTTGTCTTTGCCTGGTTTGGGTATCAGGGTGATGGTGGCCTCGTAGAATGTGTTTGGAAGTTTTCCTTCCTGTGCAATTTTTTGAAAGAGTTTTAGAAGGACAGGCATTAGGTCTTCTTTAAATGTTTGGTAGAATTCGGCTGTGAAGCCATCTGGTCCTGGGCTTTTATTTTGGGGTAGATTTTTAATCACAGATTCGATTTCTGAGCTTGTGATTGGGTTGTTCAAAGTTTCTGTTTCTTCCTGGCTCAGTCTTGGGAGATTGATCTTCCCCAAGAAACTGTCCATTTCTTCCAGGTTGTCCAGTTTGTTGCCATAGAGTTGCTCATAATAGTCTCTTAGAATCCTTTGGATTTCTGCATTATCTGTTGTAATCTCTCCTTTTTCGTTTTTGATTTTGTTGATCTGGTTCTTCTCCCTCTTTTTCTTGATGAGTCTCGCCAGAGGCTTATCGATTTTGTTTACCTTTTCAAAGAACCAGCTTTTTGTTTTATTTATTTGAACTATAGTTGCTTTCATTTCTTTCTGATTTATTTCTGCTCTAGTCTTTATAATTTCACGTCTTCTGCTGGCTTTGGGATGTTTCTGTTCTTCTTTTTCCAATTGTTTTAAGCGGAGGGTTAGGTCATCTGCTTCATATTTTCCTAGTTTCTTGAGGTGGGATGTCATCTGCAAAAGAGAGCTTGACTTCTTCCTTTCCAATCTGGATTCCTTTGATTTCTTTCTCTTCTCTTATTGCTGTTGCTAGGACTTCCAGGACTATGTTGAATAAGAGTGGTGAAAGTGGACACCCCTGTCTTGTTCCTGATCTTAGAGGGAATGCTTTCAGTTTTTCTCTGTTGAGGACAATGTTCGCTTTGTGCTTCTCATAGATGGCTTTCACTATGTTGAGATAGGTTCCTTCTATGCCCATTTTCTGAAGAGTTTTTATCATAAATGGATGCTGTACTTTGTCGAAGGCTTTTTCTGCATCTATTGAAATGATCATGTGGTTTTTGGCTCTCAGTTTGTTAATATGGTGTATCACATTGATTGATTTGCGGATGTTAAAGAAGCCTTGCATGCCTGGGATGAACCCGACTTGATCATGATGTATGAGTTTTTTGATGTGTCATTGAATTCTGTTTGCTAGGATTTTGTTGAGGATCTTGGCATCTAAGTTCATCAGAGAAATCGGTCTGTAATTTTCCTTTTTTGTGTTGTCTTTGCCTGGTTTGGGTATCAGGGTGATGGTGGCCTCGTAGAATGTGTTTGGAAGTTTTCCTTCCTGTGCAATTTTTTGAAAGAGTTTTAGAAGGACAGGCATTAGGTCTTCTTTAAATGTTTGGTAGAATTCGGCTGTGAAGCCATCTGGTCCTGGGCTTTTATTTTGGGGTAGATTTTTAATCACAGATTCGATTTCTGAGCTTGTGATTGGGTTGTTCAAAGTTTCTGTTTCTTCCTGGCTCAGTCTTGGGAGATTGATCTTCCCCAAGAAACTGTCCATTTCTTCCAGGTTGTCCAGTTTGTTGCCATAGAGTTGCTCATAATAGTCTCTTAGAATCCTTTGGATTTCTGCATTATCTGTTGTAATCTCTCCTTTTTCGTTTTTGATTTTGTTGATCTGGTTCTTCTCCCTCTTTTTCTTGATGAGTCTCGCCAGAGGCTTATCGATTTTGTTTACCTTTTCAAAGAACCAGCTTTTTGTTTTATTTATTTGAACTATAGTTGCTTTCATTTCTTTCTGATTTATTTCTGCTCTAGTCTTTATAATTTCACGTCTTCTGCTGGCTTTGGGATGTTTCTGTTCTTCTTTTCCAATTGTTTTAAGCGGAGGGTTAGGTCATCTGCTTCATATTTTCCTAGTTTCTTGAGGTGGGATTGTATTGCTATAAATTTCCCCCTTAGGACTGCTTTTGCAGTGTCCCATAAGTTTTGCACGGTCGTATATTCATTGTCATTTTCTTCTAGGAATTTTTTAATTTCTTCTTTGATTTCCTCAGTGATCAGTTGGTTTTTTAGGTAAGTGTTGTTTAATCGCCATGTGTTTGTATTTTTAGTGATTTTTTTCCTGTGGTTGATCTCTAGTCTCATTGCATGGTGGTCTGAGAAGATGGTTGATATAATTTCAGTTTTCTTGAATTGACTGAGGTTAGATTTGTGGCCCAAGATGTGGTCTATCTTGGAGAATGTTCCGTGAGCACTTGTGAAGAAAGTGTATTCTTCTGCTTTTGGATGGAACGTCCTAAAGATATCGATGAGGTCCATCTTTTCTAGTGTGGCATTTAAGGCTTGTGTTTCTTTATTAATTTTCTGTTTAGATGATCTATCCATTGGTGTGAGAGGAGTGTTAAAGTCTCCTACTATTATTGTATTATTATTGATTTCTTCTTTTAAGTCTGAAAGTATCTGTCTTATGTATTGAGGTGCCCCTGTGTTGGGTGCGTAGATGTTCATGACTGTTATGTCTTCCTCTTGGATGGATCCTTTAAACATGATGTAATGACCTGCCTTGTCTCTTAGAATCTTCTTTACTTTAAAATCTATTTTGTCTGATATGAGGATTGCCACTCCAGCTTTCTTTTGATTTCCATTTGCATGGAATATCTTTTTCCAGCCTTTCACTTTCAGTCTTTGAGTGTCTCTAGGTCTGAAGTGGGTCTCTTGTAAACAGCATATATATGGGTCATGTTTCTTGATCCATTCAGCCAACCTGTGTCGTTTGGTTGGAGTTTCCCCAGTTCTGGTTCTTCTCTCTTTTCTTGATGAGTCTCGCAAGAGGCTCATCGTTGTTGTTTACCTTTTCAAAGAATCCGCTTTTTGTTGTATTTATTTGAACTGTAGTTACTTTCATTTCTTTCTGATTTATTTCTGCTCTAGTCTTTATAATTTCACGTCTTCTGCTGGCTTTGGGATGTTTCTGTTCTTCTTTTCCAATTGTTTTAAGCGGAGGGTTAGGTCATCTGCTTCATATTTTCCTAGTTTCTTGAGGTGGGATTGTATTGCTATAAATTTCCCCCTTAGGACTGCTTTTGCAGTGTCCCATAAGTTTTGCACGGTCGTATATTCATTGTCATTTTCTTCTAGGAATTTTTTAATTTCTTCTTTGATTTCCTCAGTGATCAGTTGGTTTTTTAGGTAAGTGTTGTTTAATCGCCATGTGTTTGTATTTTTAGTGATTTTTTTCCTGTGGTTGATCTCTAGTCTCATTGCATGGTGGTCTGAGAAGATGGTTGATATAATTTCAGTTTTCTTGAATTGACTGAGGTTAGATTTGTGGCCCAAGATGTGGTCTATCTTGGAGAATGTTCCGTGAGCACTTGTGAAGAAAGTGTATTCTTCTGCTTTTGGATGGAACGTCCTAAAGATATCGATGAGGTCCATCTTTTCTAGTGTGGCATTTAAGGCTTGTGTTTCTTTATTAATTTTCTGTTTAGATGATCTATCCATTGGTGTGAGAGGAGTGTTAAAGTCTCCTACTATTATTGTATTATTATTGATTTCTTCTTTTAAGTCTGAAAGTATCTGTCTTATGTATTGAGGTGCCCCTGTGTTGGGTGCGTAGATGTTCATGACTGTTATGTCTTCCTCTTGGATGGATCCTTTAAACATGATGTAATGACCTGCCTTGTCTCTTAGAATCTTCTTTACTTTAAAATCTATTTTGTCTGATATGAGGATTGCCACTCCAGCTTTCTTTTGATTTCCATTTGCATGGAATATCTTTTTCCAGCCTTTCACTTTCAGTCTTTGAGTGTCTCTAGGTCTGAAGTGGGTCTCTTGTAAACAGCATATATATGGGTCATGTTTCTTGATCCATTCAGCCAACCTGTGTCGTTTGGTTGGAGCATTTAATCCATTTACATTCAAAGTAATTATTGATACGAATGTTCCTATTGTCATCTTCTTAGAAGTCTGGGGTTTGGTTTGTAGGACTTCTTCTATTCTTGTATTTATTGGCTATATCAGGCCCTTTAACACTTGTTGTAGGGCTGGTTTTGTGGTACAGAATTCTTTTAGTTTTTGTCTGTCTGAGAAGCTTTTGACTTCTCCATCGATTCTGAATGAGATTCTTGCTGGGTAGAGAATTCGTGGTTGCAGGTTATTCTCTTTTAGCCATTTAAATGTTTCCTGCCATTCTTTTCTGGCCTGCAGGGTTTCTGTTGAGAGATCCGCAGTTAGCCGTATGGGGTTTCCTTTATATGTTATTTGTTGTTTGCTTCTAGCTGCTTTTAGTAATCTGTCTTTATATTTAGTCTGTGTTAGTTTGATTAGAATGTGCCTTGGTGTGTTTCTTCTAGGGTTTATCCTGTATGGAACTCTTTGTGCTTCTTGGACATGGCTGACTATTTCCTTTCCCATGCTGGGAAGTTTTCTACAATAACCTCTTCAAGAATTTTTCGTATCCTTTCTTCCTTCTTCTTCTTCTGGGACTCCTATAATTCTAATGTTGGTGCGTTTGATATTGTCCCATAGGTCCCTGAGGCTTTCCTCAGTTCTTTTCATTCTTTCGGCTTTGTTCTGTTCCTCACCAGTTATTTCCACCAGTCTATCTTCCAGCACGCGTATCCGTTCTTCAGCCTCAGATAGTCTACTGTTGAGGCCTTCTATCGTACTTTTGAGTTCAGCAATTGAGTTGGTGGTCTCTATTTGCTTATTTTCATTTCCTGCATGTCTTTTCTCAATGCACTAATTTCCTCTAATATTCTGTTTTCGGTGTTTTGCATCCTCATTAGAATAGTTTTTCTGAATTCTCTTTCAGATAATTTGTCTGTCTCCTTCTCTGTCATTTGAGGCTGTGATTCTCTAGCTTGGTCCTTCATTTGTGCAGTGTTTCTCTGTCGTTTCATCTCTAGTGTTGTATGTTCTTTGATAGTGTGGGGTCTTGGAATCAGGGCTTCTAGTTCGAGGATCCTTGTTTTGATGATTGGTCAGGAGATGTAGGCTCTATGCTTGGTTTGCTATAGTGTTCCGTGATATTAGTTCAAATACTAGCAACTGAGGGGCAAGAGGTGTGTCCCTAATGGGTGACAGTCATAAAAGCATGCAGATGTTTTCTAACCTAGTCATAAGTTTTATACACAGCAATAACCACATCTATCCAGTTTTACAGTGATAAAGCAAATTTCCATGTCAATAACCCATTGACTTCTCCATCGATTCTGAATGAGATTTTGCTGGGTAGAGAATTCCTGGTTGCAGATGATTCTCTTTTAGCCATTTAAATGTGTCCTGCCATTCTCTTCTGGCCTGCAGGGTTTCTGTTGAGAGATCCGCAGTTAGGCGTATGGGGTTTCCTTTATATGTTATTTGTTGTTTGCTTCTAGCTGCTTTTAGTAATCTGTCTTTATATTTAGTCTGTGTTAGTTTGATTAGAATGTGCCTTGGTGTGTTTCTTCTAGGGTTTATCCTGTATGGAACTCTTTGTGCTTCTTGGACATGGCTGACTATTTCCTTTCCCATGCGGGGGAAGTTTTCTACAATAACCTCTTCAAGAATTTTTTCGTAACCTTTCTTCCCTTCTTCTTCTTCTGGGACTCCTATAATTCTAATGTTGGTGCGTTTGATATTGTCCCATAGGTCCCTGAGGCTTTCCTCAGTTCTTTTCATTCTTTCGGCTTTGTTCTGTTCCTCACCAGTTATTTCCACCAGTCTATCTTCCAGCACGCGTATCCGTTCTTCAGCCTCAGATAGTCTACTGTTGAGGCCTTCTATCGTACTTTTGAGTTCAGCAATTGAGTTGGTGGTCTCTATTTGCTTATTTTTCATTTCCTGCATGTCTTTTCTCAATGCACTAATTTCCTCTAATATTCTGTTTTCGGTGTTTTGCATCCTCATTAGAATAGTTTTTCTGAATTCTCTTTCAGATAATTTGTCTGTCTCCTTCTCTGTCATTTGAGGCTGTGATTCTCTAGCTTGGTCCTTCATTTGTGCAGTGTTTCTCTGTCGTTTCATCTCTAGTGTTGTATGTTCTTTGATAGTGTGGGGTCTTGGAATCAGGGCTTCTAGTTCGAGGATCCTTGTTTTGATGATTGGTCAGGAGATGTAGGCTCTATGCTTGGTTTGCTATAGTGTTCCGTGATATTAGTTCAAATACTAGCAACTGAGGGGCAAGAGGTGTGTCCCTAATGGGTGACAGTCATAAAAGCATGCAGATGTTTTCTAACCTAGTCATAAGATATATATACATACACAGCAATAACCACATCTATCCAGTTTTACAGTGATAAAGCATAGGAAATTTTCCTGGCAAATGACACAATCAAAGATAGTACTTGCCCATTAAGCTCTGAGTTAATTAGAATAGTGCCTGGAAAAATAGATCTTGGGTAGGGTTCTGGCTTGGACTATTTCGTCTTTGAAAGCAATTTTTAACTAAGACATGTGTTGGGAGTGAGAAGGTGGAAAATGTATGAGTAATGAGAAGGAATAGATTCAACTTGGAAGGATTTTATAGGGTTATGTAGCCAAGATTAGTGTGTTGTTTTGTTTAGTGCAGCTGGGAGAGAATAGTGGAGACAGGAAGGTCGGAAATATTTATCTAGGGGGTAGTGGTATATAGGAGAAAGTTTTAGATTTAGAACATAGAGGGAGGAAGGAGTGGGAAAGAGGAAAGAAAATTGGAAGTTCAAGAATTAAAATTTTAAAAAAATTAATAATAAAAAAATTAATAATTAAAAATCAAAAAAATTAAAAATTACAAAAAAAAAAAAAAAAAAACCGAGGAGAAACTTAATAAGAAGAGATCAAAGAGAGAGAGAGAGAGAAAAAAAAACAAAAAACAAACCCAAACCTGACCAATTAAACGAATAAGCAGAACCGTCCACAACAGATAGACAAAAAAGCTAAACACTGTCCCTGGTTTTTATCCTCTCATCTGTCTGGAAGCCAGTCTGCTCTCGATGGTGTTGTCTTGATGATGCAGTCTTTTCCTTATGGCACCGGTCTGCAAGCTCAGATGCTGGCGGGGACGGCGGGCTGATCTCTGTCCGTTGGGCGGGGGACCGCAGTGCGCTCGCTGTCCCGGGTTGGGCGGGAGCGCGGGCTGATCCCAGTGTGTCGGGCGCGGGGTGAGGCAAGCGCCGGCCCGGGCTGGGCGGGGGCGCGGGCTGATCCCAGTCCGTCGGGCGGGGGACAGTGGTGCGCGCGCAATCCCGTGTTGGGCGTGATACCTGCCCTTCTCCCGGCTTCCGCCGCTGCGGGTGTAGCTATGGGGGTGTAGCTATGGGGGTGCAGCTATGGGGGTGCAGGGGTTCTTCCGCCACTGGCGCGCGCACTGCCGGTTGCGCCTCCAAGTCCCAAAGGTAGGCACAAGTCTCCCCGTCCCGCTCGAGCCCGGTCCCTGGTCAGCAATCTGCGGGCGACTTCCCCTTCAGCCAGTCCCCCACTAGGAGTGTTTGAACTCACCCGGTGCCAGGCGGAAAGTCGCAATTTTCGCCCGGCGGCCAAGCGCTGCGATCCTCACACTGGGCGCTCTCCCGTTTCGTTCAGTCCGGCCTGAGGTCGCCAGGCAGCAAGCGTGTTCTGCTCGGCCCTGCTGTATCCTATCTTCGCAGTGTCTTAATTTCTGCCGGCGATCCGGACGGATTCTTGGAGTTTTCACACTGAGCGCTGCCCTTTCTCCCCCGAGACTCTGCTTAGGCCCCCTTTTAGGGCATTTGCTGGCGCGCTCTCCGTCGGTGCGGTCCGGTGTGGGGTTAGGACAGAGGATTCTTAGAACCCTAGCTCCGGGAAATTTCTGGCTATTCACTCTTCTATTCTCGCGGACCTGTGGAATTCTTCTGTCGTCTAGCGGCTGGTTTGTTGGTGGTGGTTCTTTTCTTGATTAGTTCTGGTGATTCTGTTGGGGAGCTGGTGAAATCTTCCCCTCATTCCTCCGCCATCTTGGCTCCTCCTCCTATATCAATTTAAGTTGAAACCATATATGACTTAAATGCTAACCGAAGGTCACAATACCTCTTCAGAAAAGAAAAAAAAAAAAAGCTTATTTTGCTAATGACCAGGCTCTGAAAAAACATCGTTCAAAAAATGATCTATTTCCAACTCTAGAGATTAAATAAGCTTTGAAGTAATTTCCCTGAATCTGTAGATATAACAAAGCTTGTTTCATAAACTAAGAAGATTTGAGACAGTGATTTTTTTTCAATCCCTTCTTAGTCTTTGTGCCCTTTCTAGTACTGACCTGTCAAGTATTTATACAGCAAAGATGATTTTATTTGGGATCAGCAGAAAATTGCAAATCAGAGTCTGCAATATGGTGAGCCACCTGCAAGTCCCTCCCAATAGCAAAGGAAGGAGAACACTTTGGGGGGCGGGGGGGTGGCACTTCTATTGGTCTTTCATTTATCTAGTTTCATCCATCTTTGTTCTTTGGCCCGTGTGGGCCTCCCATCGCAGTGGCCTCTGTTATTGCAGAGCACCGGCTCTGGGCGCATGCACTCCAGAGCTCTGGCTTGGTAGTTGGACACATCGGTCCAGCCGCTTCGTGTCACATGGGATCTTCCCAGGCCAGGGATCGTACTGGCGCCCCTTGAACTGCAAGGTGGTATTCTTACCTACTGGACCACCAGGGAAGCCCAGGAGAATACTTTTATAGGTAGAAAAGGAAGTGGGGAGGGCTATTGTAAACAGAGTCCATGGCTTTTCTTTGGCTGAGCCCTTGCCAGAAAAGAAGAGTCCTTCTTCCTGATGGGCTCTGCTATCATAGCAGGGCATGACAGCTCCCCTTTCTGGTCTCCCAATGGTATCTAATTAGAGTTTCTGTTTATTAATTTTTACATTAGAAAGGAAATCTACCCTTGTCAGAGAAAACTTCTAATAAAGAAAAACTATCAATCTGTTGAGGTTCTCCGTTTGATATCAATGTGGAATTCTTCTGTCTAGCGGCTGGTTTGTTGGTGGTGGTTCTTTTCTTGATTAGTTCTGGTGATTCTGTTGGGGAGCTGGTGAAATCTTCCCCTCATTCCTCCGCCATCTTGGCTCCTCCTCCTATATCAATTTAAGTTGAAACCATATATGACTTAAATGCTAACCGAAGGTCACAATACCTCTTCAGAAAAGAAAAAAAAAAAAAGCTTATTTTGCTAATGACCAGGCTCTGAAAAAACATCGTTCAAAAAATGATCTATTTCCAACTCTAGAGATTAAATAAGCTTTGAAGTAATTTCCCTGAATCTGTAGATATAACAAAGCTTGTTTCATAAACTAAGAAGATTTGAGACAGTGATTTTTTTTCAATCCCTTCTTAGTCTTTGTGCCCTTTCTAGTACTGACCTGTCAAGTATTTATACAGCAAAGATGATTTTATTTGGGATCAGCAGAAAATTGCAAATCAGAGTCTGCAATATGGTGAGCCACCTGCAAGTCCCTCCCAATAGCAAAGGAAGGAGAACACTTTGGGGGGCGGGGGGGTGGCACTTCTATTGGTCTTTCATTTATCTAGTTTCATCCATCTTTGTTCTTTGGCCCGTGTGGGCCTCCCATCGCAGTGGCCTCTGTTATTGCAGAGCACCGGCTCTGGGCGCATGCACTCCAGAGCTCTGGCTTGGTAGTTGGACACATCGGTCCAGCCGCTTCGTGTCACATGGGATCTTCCCAGGCCAGGGATCGTACTGGCGCCCCTTGAACTGCAAGGTGGTATTCTTACCTACTGGACCACCAGGGAAGCCCAGGAGAATACTTTTATAGGTAGAAAAGGAAGTGGGGAGGGCTATTGTAAACAGAGTCCATGGCTTTTCTTTGGCTGAGCCCTTGCCAGAAAAGAAGAGTCCTTCTTCCTGATGGGCTCTGCTATCATAGCAGGGCATGACAGCTCCCCTTTCTGGTCTCCCAATGGTATCTAATTAGAGTTTCTGTTTATTAATTTTTTACATTAGAAAGGGAAATCTACCCTTGTCAGAGAAAACTTCTAATAAAGAAAAACTATCAATCTGTTAGTAAGACACTGCCTCATTAGTAAAACTAGTGAAAATGGAGGTGGGATCAATTTTTAAAAATCTCCTGTGCCTTTATTGGGGCAGGAAGGAAAACAGTTCTTGAGTAGAGGCTATCCAGACTGAAGTGGAACAGAATTTGCCTCCTCAAACTATGCCTTTTTGCATAAAGATTATCTTGAGCTGGATGTTTCTAAGAACCATGAAACATAGGAGAATATTTGAAAACCGAGTGAGGTTACCCCTTGGTAAGGGACATTTGCATTTATTAGGAAAACTCCACTTGTAAGGGTATCTTCCTTTGCATACAGGGAAGAGGAGAAAGACTAAATCTTTAGAAATTTTTATCAGTGGAGATAGCAACTGACTTAAATCTGCAAAACAATGTTACCTTTGTTTACCGTGCTTTGTCTGATAACTTCCCAAAATTGGCTTACCTCCTTTACCAATGTCGTTTTCTGTCTTTAGTTACAGATGATATTTAATGTGGTGGCTTGGGCCATTTGGGGAGTTACTAGGTTTTCTTAGGTCTCTCTCACTGATATGGAGGTATGTGTGTGTGCTTACTTGCTCAGTCATGCCCAATTCTTTGTGACCCCGTGGACTATAGCCCACCAGACTCCTCTGTCCATGGAGTTCTCCAGGCAACAATACTGGAGTGGGTTGCCATTCCCTTCTCCAGGGGATCTTCCTGACCCAGGGATCAAACTGAGGTCTCATGGCAGGCAGATTCTGAGTCACCAGGAAAGCATGTTATTAAATTTCTGTTTTTCTCCTGTTAATCTATCTTTTGACTACTAGGGGATGTTTCAGCTAAGAACCTAGAAGGTTAAAGGGAAAAGCAGTGTTACTCCCCCATAACATGAAACATGAAAAAATGTTAGTATGTCCCAGCACACTCCTGGTTTAACAGTGCGCTTTTTGGTACAAAATAATTTGTTAAAATTAATGCTGCCAGGTAGTTGGTTGGCCATAGTATATGCTAAAGTCATATATATGTGTATTTGCTTGAACATAGGGAATCACCGAGTAAGCCACAAGTCTCAATACTTTAGGAGTTTCTTCCCAGCCATATTTGTAATTCAAATTACACCAAAATAGAGGACAATTACAAGTACTGTGAGAGAAAGCTGAAGTCGTAAAGTCCCTTGTACTGAGCTCAAAATTTTACTAGACTACAAAGAACTTTTACTCAAATTTGATAAAGAAGAATGTGTTTAGTTTTGTCACGCTAATTTTGGCCCTACCAGTGACTCTAGGAGGAGCAAATAAGTCCCTGGGTAATAGCTAATTAAATCCCTGTGGCCTTTGGTGTTGAGTTGAATCTCATTCCTAATGCATAGCAATCATCTGAGTTTCAGAGAAAGAGCAAAAATTTACTAAATCCCAAAGGATTGCCTTGAAGAAAGAAGAAACCTCCATTTCATCAGAGTATGCAATCAAATGATCCAAATAAAATACAGTTGACCTCGTAGCTCCACTGCTTTGCTTTAATTACTACTTCAATGCATATTGAAGTATAACTTGTTAATGAGTTTAAGCAGTTGGAATGAGTGGCCAAAAGTCTTCATCTTTAGTCTTATGTATGAATTTTTCTGCAGCTATAATTTTGGGCTATAAAATGGTGAATAGTCCTATTTATGGGTTGTTAGGAAGTATGAAATTTTCCTCTACTCTTCTGATTCTTCTGGCTGGTCTAATTATATTGACATGAGACAGATTAACAGGAGAAAAGTCAGACAAAAATTTAATAACGTGTACACAGATAAGACTCAGGAAAGCTAAGTAACTCTCCAAAATGAATAGAACCCTCACCTTAAATGTCATTTTTGGACAAAATACGATGTTAGGGGTAGTGGTTTGAAATTCAAAGAGGAGAAAGGCAATTCACATGAAGAAGGAAAAGCAAATGTTTGGTACACAAACCGTTTTCTGAGACCTGCAGGGACAATTCAGTTTGACACAGAGTGGATTCTGATCTCTGTGCCTTGCTGAGTTGTCCCCATCACACCCCGCCCATTTTTTTTTTCTTTTTTCTTTTTTTAGATTTCTGTGGTGATAGCCTTATTCTGTGAATAGCCCCTTTATTTATCATAAATTATTTTAGGCAGTTAAGGAAAAGGTAACAAGAAATACTTCTTGAGGCCGCCGGAACCCGGAGCAAGAAGCCGTGGGAACCCAGAGCAAGAAGCCACGGGAACCGGAGCGAGAAGCTGCGGGAACCCGAGAGAGAAGCCGGGGGAACCCGGAGAGAGAAGCCGCGGGAACCCAGAGCAAGAAGCCGCGGGAACCCGGAGCGAGAAGCCGCGGAAACGTTCTCGTGGTGCCGCGAGAAGCGCCGCATCGCTGATGCTAGTATGTGAACTAATATCACGGAACACCATAGCAAACCAGACATAGAGCCTACACCCCCTGAACAATCATCAAAGCAAGGACCCTCCGAGGGGAAGCCCTGATTCCAAGACCCCACACTATCAAAGAACATACAACACTAGAGATTATTCACCTGTAAACAAGACCTAACACCATCCAAGTCACAAACCACTGAACCCTTCTACAAGGAGAGAAACCCAAAGGAAGGGAGAATTCAACCAAGAAGCCTGGTGGGGGAAAAAGAACTCCACACACATAGACACACACAAAGAAACAAAAATTAACCTAATAATGAAATGTCAGAGAAACACTGCACAAATCAAGGACCAAGCCAGAGGAACACCGCTTCAAATGACAGAGGAGGAAAGAGACAAACTATCTGAAAGAGAATTCAGAAAAGCTATACTAATGAGGGTGCAAAACACCGAAAACAGAATATTAGAGGAAATTAGTGCATTGAGAAGAGACATGCAAGAAATGAAAAATAAGCAAATGGAGAAATCAAGAAATGAACAACATAAGTACACAAGATAAGACTCAGGAAAGCTAAGTAACTCTCCAAAATGAATAGAACCCTCACCTTAAATGTCATTTTTGGACAAAATACGATGTTAGGGGTAGTGGTTTGAAATTCAAAGAGGAGAAAGGCAATTCACATGAAGAAGGAAAAGCAAATGTTTGGTACACAAACCGTTTTCTGAGACCTGCAGGGACAATTCAGTTTGACACAGAGTGGATTCTGATCTCTGTGCCTTGCTGAGTTGTCCCCATCACACCCCGCCCATTTTTTTTTTCTTTTTTCTTTTTTTAGATTTCTGTGGTGATAGCCTTATTCTGTGAATAGCCCCTTTATTTATCATAAATTATTTTAGGCAGTTAAGGAAAAGGTAACAAGAAATACTTCTTGAGGCCGCCGGAACCCGGAGCAAGAAGCCGTGGGAACCCAGAGCAAGAAGCCACGGGAACCGGAGCGAGAAGCTGCGGGAACCCGAGAGAGAAGCCGGGGGAACCCGGAGAGAGAAGCCGCGGGAACCCAGAGCAAGAAGCCGCGGGAACCCGGAGCGAGAAGCCGCGGAAACGTTCTCGTGGTGCCGCGAGAAGCGCCGCATCGCTGATGCTAGTATGTGAACTAATATCACGGAACACCATAGCAAACCAGACATAGAGCCTACACCCCCTGAACAATCATCAAAGCAAGGACCCTCCGAGGGGAAGCCCTGATTCCAAGACCCCACACTATCAAAGAACATACAACACTAGAGATTATTCACCTGTAAACAAGACCTAACACCATCCAAGTCACAAACCACTGAACCCTTCTACAAGGAGAGAAACCCAAAGGAAGGGAGAATTCAACCAAGAAGCCTGGTGGGGGAAAAAGAACTCCACACACATAGACACACACAAAGAAACAAAAATTAACCTAATAATGAAATGTCAGAGAAACACTGCACAAATCAAGGACCAAGCCAGAGGAACACCGCTTCAAATGACAGAGGAGGAAAGAGACAAACTATCTGAAAGAGAATTCAGAAAAGCTATACTAATGAGGGTGCAAAACACCGAAAACAGAATATTAGAGGAAATTAGTGCATTGAGAAGAGACATGCAAGAAATGAAAAATAAGCAAATGGAGACAACCAACTCAATTGCTGAACTCAAAAATACTATAGAAGGTCTCAACAGTAGAGTATCGGTGGCAGAAGAACGGATAAGTGAGCTGGAAGACAGAATGGTGGAAATAAGTGCTGAAGAACAGAACAGAGCCCAAAGAATGAAAAGAACTGAGGATAGCCTCAGAGACCTATGGGACAAAATCAAACGGACCAACATTAGAATTATAGGAGTTCCAGAAAAGAAGAGGGGAAGAAAGGCTACAAAAAAATTCTTGAAGAGGTTATAGTTGAAAACTTCCCCAGCATGGGAAAGGAAATAGTCAACCAAGTCCAAGAAGCACAAAGAGTTCCATACAGGAGAAACCCCAGAAGAAACACACCAAGGCACATTCTAATCAAACTAACACAGACTAAATATAAAGACAGATTACTAAAAGCAGCTAGGAGCAAACAACAAATAACATAGAAAGGAAACCCCATACGTCTAACTGTGGATCTTTCAACAGAAACCCTGCAGGCCAGAAGAGAATGGCAAGACACATTTAAACGGCTAAAAGAGAATAACCTCCAACCAAGAATTCTCTACTCAGCAAGAATCTCATTCGGAATTGTTGGTGAAGTCAAAAGCTTCACAGACAAGCAAAAACTAAAAGAATTCTGTACCACAAAACCAGCCCTACAACAAGTGTTAAAGGGCCTGATATAGCCAATAAATAGAGTAGGGGAAGCCTTACAAATCAAACTCCAAATTTCTAAGAAGATGACAATAGGAACATTCGTATCAATATTACTTTGAACGTAAATGGACTAAAAGCTCCAACCAAACGACACAGGCTGGCTGAATGGATCCAGAAGCAAGACCCATATATATGCTGTTTACAAGAGACCCACTTCAGACCTAGAGACACTCATAGACTGAAAGTGGGAGGCTGGAAAAAGATATTCCATGCAAATGGAAATCAAAAGAAAGCTGGAGTAGCAGTCCTCATATCAGATAAAATCGACCTCAAAATAAAGAAGATTAGAAGAGACAAGGCAGGACACTACGTAATGATCGAGGGATCGATCCAAGAAGAAGACATAACAGTCATAAATATCTATGCACCCAACGCAGGAGCACCCCAATACATAAGACAAACACTTTCGGGCATAAAAGAAGAAATCAACAATAACACAGTAATAGTAGGAGACTTTAACACTCCTCTCACACCAATGGACAGATCTTCCAAACAGAAAATTAATCAAGAAACATAAGCTTTAAATGCCACACTAGAAAAGATAGACCTCATTGATATCTTTAGGACTTTCCATCCAAAAGCAGAAGAATACACTTTCTTCTCAAGTGCTCATGGAACATTCTCCAGGATAGACCACATCTTGGGCCACAAATCAAACCTCAGTCAGTTCAAGAAAACCGAAATTATATCAACCATCTTTTCGGACCACCATGCAATGAGACTAGAGATCAACTACCGGAAAAATAAACGCTAAAAACACAAACACATGGAGATTAAACAACACATACCTAAAAAACCAACTGATCGTTGAGGAAATCAAAGGAGAAATTAAACAGTTCCTAGATGAAAATGACAACGAACACACGACAGTGCAAAACCTATGGGATACTGCAAAAGCAGTTCTAAGACGGAAATTTATAGCAATACAATCCCACCTCAAGAAACTAGGAAAATATGAAGCAGATGACCTAACCCTCTGCTTAAAACAATTGGAGAGAGAAGAACAAAAACACCCCAAGGCCAGCAGAAGAAGAGAAATCATAAGGATCAGAGCATAAATAAATGAGAGGGCTTACCCTGGTGGTCCAGTGGGTAAGGACACCGCCTTGCAGTGCAAGGGGCGCCAGTTCGAGCCCTAGCCTGGGAAGATCCCACGTGCCGCAGAGCGGCTGGACCGATGTGTCCAATCACCGAGCCGGAGCTCTGAAGCGCGTGTGCCCAGAGCCAACGCTCTGCGACAACAGAAGCCACCGTAATGGGAGGCCCAAAGGAGCCAAAGAACAAAGACGGATGAAAATAGAGAAATGAAAGATTAATAGAAGTGGACCACCCATCACCCTCCCTTCCCACCCTACCCCCCAAAAGATAAATAAAAAAATTAAAATAAAAAAAGAAGGCAGAGTGCCTAAGATCTGATGCTTTTTTTTTAAAAAAAAAGAAAGAAACGAGAAAGAAACGAAAGAAACAATAGTAAAGATAAATAAAACAAAAAGCTGGTTCTCTGAAAAGGTAAACCAAATTTACAAGCCACTGGCCAGACTCATTAAGAAAAAGAGAGAGAAGAACCAGATCAACAAAATCAAAAACGAAAAAAGAGAGATTACAAAAGATAGTGCAGAAATCCAAAGAATTCTAAGAGACTATTATGAACAGCCATATGGCAACAAACTGGACAACCTGGAAGAAATGGACAGTTTCTTAGAGAAGATTAATCTCCCAAGACTGAGCCAGGAAGAAACAGAAACTTTGACGAACCCAATCACAAGCTCAGAAATCGAATTTGTGATTAAAAATCTACCCAAAAATAAAAGCCCAGGGCCAGATGGCTTCACAGCCGAATTCTACCAAACATTTAAAGAAGAGCGAATGCCTGTCCTTCTAAAACTCTTCCAAAAAATTGCACAGGAAGGAAAACTTCCAAACACATTCTACGAGGCCACCATCACCCTGATACCCAAACCAGGCAAAGACAACACAAAAAAGGAAAACTATAGGCCAATTTCACTGATGAACTTAGATGCCAAGATCCTCAACAAAATCCTAGGAAACAGAATTCAACAACACATCAAAAAGCTCATACATCACGATCAAGTTGGGTTCGTCCCAGGCATGCAAGGATTCTTAAATATCCGCAAATCAATCAATGTGATACACCATATCAACAAACTGAGAGCCAAAAACCACATGATCATCTCAATAGATGCAGAAAAAGCCTTCGACAAAATACAGCATCCATTTATGATAAAAACTCTTCAGAAAATGGGCATAGAAAGAGCCTGTCTCAACATAGTGAAAGCCATCTATGAGAAGCCTACAGCAAACATTATCCTTAACAGTGAAAAATTCAAAGCATTCCCTCTAAGATCAGGAACAAGACCGGGGTATCCACCTTCACCACTCTTATTCAACATAGTCCTGGAAGTCCTAGCAACAGCAATCAGAGAAGAGAAAGAAATCAAAGGAATCCAGATTGGAAAGGAAGAAGTCAAACTCTCTCTATTTGCAGATGACATGATGTTATACATAGAAAATCCCAAAGACACTATTACAAAGCTACTAGAGTTAATCAGCGAATTCAGCAAAGAGAGAAGAACCAGATCAACAAAATCAAAAACGAAAAAAGAGAGATTACAAAAGATAGTGCAGAAATCCAAAGAATTCTAAGAGACTATTATGAACAGCCATATGGCAACAAACTGGACAACCTGGAAGAAATGGACAGTTTCTTAGAGAAGATTAATCTCCCAAGACTGAGCCAGGAAGAAACAGAAACTTTGACGAACCCAATCACAAGCTCAGAAATCGAATTTGTGATTAAAAATCTACCCAAAAATAAAAGCCCAGGGCCAGATGGCTTCACAGCCGAATTCTACCAAACATTTAAAGAAGAGCGAATGCCTGTCCTTCTAAAACTCTTCCAAAAAATTGCACAGGAAGGAAAACTTCCAAACACATTCTACGAGGCCACCATCACCCTGATACCCAAACCAGGCAAAGACAACACAAAAAAGGAAAACTATAGGCCAATTTCACTGATGAACTTAGATGCCAAGATCCTCAACAAAATCCTAGGAAACAGAATTCAACAACACATCAAAAAGCTCATACATCACGATCAAGTTGGGTTCGTCCCAGGCATGCAAGGATTCTTAAATATCCGCAAATCAATCAATGTGATACACCATATCAACAAACTGAGAGCCAAAAACCACATGATCATCTCAATAGATGCAGAAAAAGCCTTCGACAAAATACAGCATCCATTTATGATAAAAACTCTTCAGAAAATGGGCATAGAAAGAGCCTGTCTCAACATAGTGAAAGCCATCTATGAGAAGCCTACAGCAAACATTATCCTTAACAGTGAAAAATTCAAAGCATTCCCTCTAAGATCAGGAACAAGACCGGGGTATCCACCTTCACCACTCTTATTCAACATAGTCCTGGAAGTCCTAGCAACAGCAATCAGAGAAGAGAAAGAAATCAAAGGAATCCAGATTGGAAAGGAAGAAGTCAAACTCTCTCTATTTGCAGATGACATGATGTTATACATAGAAAATCCCAAAGACACTATTACAAAGCTACTAGAGTTAATCAGCGAATTCAGCAAAGTTGCAGGATACAAAATCAATATACAGAAATTACTGGCATTCCTATACACAAACAATGAAAAATCAGAAAATGAAATCAAAGAGGCAATCCCCTTCACCATTGCAACCAAAAGAATCAAATATCTAGGAATAAACCTAACAAATGAAACAAAAGAACTGTACACAGAAAATTACAAGACACTCATGAGAGACATTAAAGAAGACTTAAACAGATGGAGAGATATTCCATGTTCCTGGATCAGAAGAATCAATATTGTGAAAATGACCATACTACCAAATGTCACCTATAGATTCAACGTGATCTCTGTCAAACTTCCAATGACATTCTTCACAGAACTAAATCAAAGTATAACACAGTTCATATGGAAGCACAAAACACCTCGAATAGCTAAAGCAATCCTGAAGAAGAAGAATGGAGCTGTAGGGATCAGCCTCCCCAACTTCAGACTCTACTACAAAGCAACAGTTATCAAGACAATATGGTACTGGCACAAAAACAGAACTATCGACCAATGGAACAAGATCGAGAACCCAGAGATAAACCCACACACCTATGGGTACCTTATTTTTGACAAAGGAGACAAACATATAAAATGAGACAAAGACAGCCTCTTCAACAAATGGTGCTGGGAAAAGTGGACAGCTACATGCAAAAGAATGAAGTTGGGACATTCCCTGACACAAAGATCAACTCAAAATGGATTAAAGACTTAAATGTAAGGCCCAAAACCACATGATCATCTCAATAGATGCAGAAAAAGCCTTCGACAAAGTACAACATCCATTTATGATAAAAACGCTTCAGAAAATGGACATAGAAGGAGCCTGTCTCAACATAGTGAAAGCCATCTATGAGAAGCCTACAGCAAACATTATCCTCAATGGTGAAAAAAACTCAAAGCATTCCCTCTAAGATCAGGAACAAGACAAGGGTGTCCACTTTCACCACTCTTATTCAACATAGTCCTGGAAGTTCTAGCAACAGCAATCAGAGAAGAGAAAGAAATCAAAGGAATCCAGATTGGAAAGGAAGAAGTCAAGCTCTATCTTTTTGAAGACGATATGATATTATACATAGAAAATCCCAAAGACACGGTTACAAAGCTACTAGAGTTAATCAGCGAATTCAGCAAAGTCGCAGGATACAAAGTCAACACACAGAAATTACTGGCATTCCTATACACAAACAATGAAAAATCAGAAAATGAAATCAAAGAGGCAATCCCCTTCACCATTGCAACCAAAAGAATCAAATATCTAGGAATAAACCTGCCCAAAGAGACAAAAGAATTGTACACAGAAAATTACAAGACACTCATGAGAGACATTAAAGAAGACTTAAACAGATGGAGAGATATTCCATGTTCCTGGATCGGAAGAATCAATATTGTGAAAATGACCATACTACCAAATATCATCTACAGATTCAATGCAATACCTATCCAACTACCATTGACATTTTTCACAGAACTAAATCAAAGTATAACACAGTACATATGGAAACACAAAAGACCTCGAATAGCCAAAGCAATCCTGGGGAAGAAGAATGGAGCTGTAGGGATCGGCTTCCCCAACTTCAGACTCTACTACAAAGCAACAGTCATCAAGACAGTATGGTACTGGCACAAAAACAGAACTATCGACCAATGGAAAAAGATCAAGAACCCAGAGATAAACCCATGCACCTATGGGTACCTTATTTTTGACAAAGGAGACAAACATATAAAATGAGACAAAGACAGCCTCTTCAACGAATGGTGCTGGGAAAAGTGGACAGCTACATGCAAAAAAATGAAATTGGAACATTCCCTAACACCATACACAAAGATCAACTCAAAATGGATTAAAGACCTAAATGTAAGACCAGAAACCATCAAACTCTTAGAGGAGAATATAGGCAAAACCCTCAAGGACATCAATCAAAGCAAGATCTTTTCTGACCCACCTACTAGAATAGTGGAACTGAAAAGAAAAGTCAACACGTGGGACCTCATGAAACTTAAAAGCTTTTGTACAGCAAAAGAAATTACAAAAAAGCTGAACAGACACCCCACAGAGTGGGAGAAAATCATAGCAAATGAAACAACAGACAAAGAATTAATCTCCAAAATCTACAGGCAACTCAGACAACTCAGCCCAGGAAAAATGAACAACCCAATCAAAAAATGGGAAAAAGATCTAAAGAGATGCCTCCAAAGAGGACAAGCTCTATCTTTTGAAGCGATATGATATTATACATAGAAAATCCCAAAGACACGGTTACAAAGCTACTAGAGTTAATCAGCGAATTCAGCAAAGTCGCAGGATACAAAGTCAACACACAGAAATTACTGGCATTCCTATACACAAACAATGAAAAATCAGAAAATGAAATCAAAGAGGCAATCCCCTTCACCATTGCAACCAAAAGAATCAAATATCTAGGAATAAACCTGCCCAAAGAGACAAAAGAATTGTACACAGAAAATTACAAGACACTCATGAGAGACATTAAAGAAGACTTAAACAGATGGAGAGATATTCCATGTTCCTGGATCGGAAGAATCAATATTGTGAAAATGACCATACTACCAAATATCATCTACAGATTCAATGCAATACCTATCCAACTACCATTGACATTTTTCACAGAACTAAATCAAAGTATAACACAGTACATATGGAAACACAAAAGACCTCGAATAGCCAAAGCAATCCTGGGGAAGAAGAATGGAGCTGTAGGGATCAGCCTCCCCAACTTCAGACTCTACTACAAAGCAACAGTCATCAAGACAGTATGGTACTGGCACAAAAACAGAACTATCGACCAATGGAAAAAGATCAAGAACCCAGAGATAAACCCATGCACCTATGGGTACCTTATTTTTGACAAAGGAGACAAACATATAAAATGAGACAAAGACAGCCTCTTCAACGAATGGTGCTGGGAAAAGTGGACAGCTACATGCAAAAAAATGAAATTGGAACATTCCCTAACACCATACACAAAGATCAACTCAAAATGGATTAAAGACCTAAATGTAAGACCAGAAACCATCAAACTCTTAGAGGAGAATATAGGCAAAACCCTCAAGGACATCAATCAAAGCAAGATCTTTTCTGACCCACCTACTAGAATAGTGGAACTGAAAAGAAAAGTCAACACGTGGGACCTCATGAAACTTAAAAGCTTTTGTACAGCAAAAGAAATTACAAAAAAGCTGAACAGACACCCCACAGAGTGGGAGAAAATCATAGCAAATGAAACAACAGACAAAGAATTAATCTCCAAAATCTACAGGCAACTCAGACAACTCAGCCCAGGAAAAATGAACAACCCAATCAAAAAATGGGAAAAAGATCTAAAGAGATGCCTCTCCAAAGAGGACATACAGATGGCCCAAAAGCACATGAAATGATGCTCAACCTCGCTTATCATTAGAGAAATGCAACTTAAAACCACAATGAGATACCACCTTACACTCGTCCGAATGGCCATCATCAACAAATCAACAGACAATAAATGCTGGAGAGGGTTCAGAGAAAAGGGAACCCTCTTGCATTGCTGATGGGAATGTAAACTGATACAACCTCTATGGAAGACAATATGGAGATTCCTTAAAAAACTAAAAATAGAAGCACCCTATGACCCAGCAATCCCACTATTAGGCCTATATCCTGATGAAATCAAAAATGAAAGAAGGGCTTCCCCTGGTGGTCCATTGGGTAAGGACACCGCCTTGCAGTGCAAGGGGCGCCGGTTCGAGCCCTGGCCTGGGAAGATCCCACGTGCTGCAGAATGGCTGGACTCATGTGTCCAATTACTGAGCCGGAGCTCTGGGGTGCCTGCGCCCAGAGCCGGCGCTCTGCAACGACAGACGCCACTGCGATGGGAGGCCCACAGGAGCCAAAGAACAAAGATGGATGAAAATAGAGAAATGAAAGACCAATAGAAGCGGCCTGCCCACTCCCCTCCCTCCCCAACCCGACCCCCGCCCAAAAATAAAAATAAAAAAAAAAACTGAAAGAAGCACCTGTACCCCAATGTTCATTGCATCTCTCTATACAATAACCAGAACATGGAAGCAACCTAGATGTCCATCGACGAATGAATGGATACAGAAGCTCTGGTACATATATACAATGGAATACTACTCAGTTGTTAAAATAAATGCAGTAGACTGAGTCCTAATGAGGTGGCTAGCTCTAGAACCTATCATAAAAAGTGAAGTAAGTCAAAAAGAGAAAGACAAGTACAGTATACTAACTTGTATATATGGGAGATGATCATGATAACACACGCAGTGAACTCATGGAAAAACAGAGAATAGACATAAGGACATTGTGGAGACTGAACAGTGAGAAGGAGGCATAGAGGAAGTAACATCAAAACCTATACTGGCACGTGTGGAAAAGATAGCTGTGGTCATTGCACTAAGGGAATAGGAGTACCTACAATCACTTGGGGCAATGGTCTGGAGGGGTGGAAGAGGGGGAACTGGGTGGCAGGGGGAGTCCAGGGATATGCATATGAATGATCTGGGAACATACATGTTGGTGAACAACAAAACTCTGTAAAATCTTTAAAATAAAGAATAAAAAAATAAAAAAGAAAGAAAATCTTCTCGAGTCTTCTGCTTTTTAAAAACAATCAATCTACAGCGTCCCTGGTGGTCCTGTGGGTAAGGATACTGCCTTGCAGTGCAAGGGGCGCCGGTTTGATCCCTTTCCTGGGAAGATCCCACGTGCCGTGGAGTGGCTGGACCAATGTGTCCAATTACTGAGCCAGAGCTCTAGCGTGCACGGGTCAAAGAACAAAGATGGATGAAAATAGATAAATGAAAGACCAATAGAAGTGGCCTGCCTGCCCCCCTCCCCCCCAAAAAAACCCAATCAATCTAAATTAATCCTCATGTCAAAGAGACACATTCTGGACTCACAATTTTGCTTCCCTACAGTGTGTTCGTGGATTAGTCACCTCACTACATGGGTTGTGGTAGGAATCTGGACAATCATTGTCCCTGCTTTTGGCAAATTTTCAAGTATAATGAGGCAAACACTTTTGATAGTTCCGTAGTTGTCCTTCGGTAGTTTAATATCTGCTCTGATTCTATTCAGTTAGAATATTATTTGAAAGAAATGTTGAACACCCAATATATGCTCTGCCCTAAGAAAATAACTGTTACCGTTCATGTTTTATTACTCTGTAATTTTTCAGTTCCTAAAAAGGATTTAGGACTTCCCAGATGGCACAGCAGTAAAGAATCTGCTTGTAAAAGCAGGAAATACAAGAAACATAGGTTCGATCCCTTGGTCAGGAAAATCCCCTGGAGAAGGGAATAACTATGCACTCCAGAATTCTTTTTTGGAGAATCCCATGAACAAAGAAACCTGGTGGGCTACAGTCCATGGGGTCGCAAAGACTCGGACATGACTGTGTACGAGCGTGAAGATAAAGAAAAAGGATTTAAGGCAGTACCAGTCGATTGAGTCAGTATGTCACTAATTTAATTAAAAGGATATAGCTGTGTTTTCCTCACAATATACCTTAAGTAGTTAGCAAATCATGCCATTAAACTGGTGATTTTAGGGGTACAAATATTCCTGCAGCACCATGTTTAATAAGTGCTTTTCTTTGTATCAATTATATTTTTTACAAAACTGCATAATTAAGTGATATCTATGCTCATAGACCTTTTTTCAATATAGAATTATAAATGGTTTAACATGATTGTTGAGAATGGCTATAGGATAATTAATAACTGTGTCATTTGCATTCGAAATTGTTTTGTATATATGTGTTACACATTTTTTTACGTGAAATTTCAAAGAAGTTTTTGCTTAAAGCGGTCAGTAATTGAAACCCAAAATAAACAAAAATTATGCATTAAGAGATTAAATAAGAACACTTCCAAAGAACTGTATAAAACTGCACAGGTACAGAATCATTTTAGCTTTGAAAATTCTATATAGAACAATACTGTAAATAGAATGATTTATGGTTTTCAATTATTTCTTAGTCTTTGTCATATCTCTTCACATTAAATCACAAGTTCTCTAAGACTGTCTTTTATTTAAGCTCTTAGTCTGGAGCATTAGAAATCTGCTTCTCAGCAATTGTGCTCAAATCGCTGATCATCAAAAACCCCTGGGAATTTTTAAAATACAAGTGAGAGGCAGGATCCCAAAGACATCCTTAGAGATTTTGAATAAATCAATCTGCGGGGGATCACAGGAAGATGCCACAGAAGTTCCACAGAGAAATCTGATTATCAGCTCTAGAACTTTAAAACCAGAAACTATACTACTGTTGGAGCCTAGGGCAGACAGTCCCCAAATAGTCCTTTGCCGCACACTGATTATCTTGG
The DNA here is from genome assembly GCA_022376925.1 of Tragulus kanchil. Classification (NCBI taxonomy): domain Eukaryota; kingdom Metazoa; phylum Chordata; class Mammalia; order Artiodactyla; family Tragulidae; genus Tragulus; species Tragulus kanchil. The sequence continues at coordinate 75,076,746 of JAIOJX010000025.1, forward strand.
ATTAAAGTTACTTAAGAGCAAGCCAGTGTAAGAGTGCCACTCTGATTGATGAGCAGTAAGCGTGAAACGAATAAAGAAAAAGGTTGAGGTCAGAACCTGGGGGTCTATGCACTCAGAATTCTTTTTTGGAGAATCCCATGAACAAAGAAACCTGGTGGGCTACAGTCCATGGGGTCGCAAAGACTCGGACATGACTGTGTACGAGCGTGAAGATAAAGAAAAAGGATTTAAGGCAGTACCAGTCGATTGAGTCAGTATGTCACTAATTTAATTAAAAGGATATAGCTGTGTTTTCCTCACAATATACCTTAAGTAGTTAGCAAATCATGCCATTAAACTGGTGATTTTAGGGGTACAAATATTCCTGCAGCACCATGTTTAATAAGTGCTTTTCTTTGTATCAATTATATTTTTTACAAAACTGCATAATTAAGTGATATCTATGCTCATAGACCTTTTTTCAATATAGAATTATAAATGGTTTAACATGATTGTTGAGAATGGCTATAGGATAATTAATAACTGTGTCATTTGCATTCGAAATTGTTTTGTATATATGTGTTACACATTTTTTTACGTGAAATTTCAAAGAAGTTTTTGCTTAAAGCGGTCAGTAATTGAAACCCAAAATAAACAAAAATTATGCATTAAGAGATTAAATAAGAACACTTCCAAAGAACTGTATAAAACTGCACAGGTACAGAATCATTTTAGCTTTGAAAATTCTATATAGAACAATACTGTAAATAGAATGATTTATGGTTTTCAATTATTTCTTAGTCTTTGTCATATCTCTTCACATTAAATCACAAGTTCTCTAAGACTGTCTTTTATTTAAGCTCTTAGTCTGGAGCATTAGAAATCTGCTTCTCAGCAATTGTGCTCAAATCGCTGATCATCAAAAACCCCTGGGAATTTTTAAAATACAAGTGAGAGGCAGGATCCCAAAGACATCCTTAGAGATTTTGAATAAATCAATCTGCGGGGGATCACAGGAAGATGCCACAGAAGTTCCACAGAGAAATCTGATTATCAGCTCTAGAACTTTAAAACCAGAAACTATACTACTGTTGGAGCCTAGGGCAGACAGTCCCCAAATAGTCCTTTGCCGCACACTGATTATCTTGGATTAAAGTTACTTAAGAGCAAGCCAGTGTAAGAGTGCCACTCTGACCTCCTTTCTGTTTGCCTGAAAACAAGACAAAAATCTCTCAGGTGAAACGTGCACTCCCTCCATCTGAGGATAGAAGGGACACTTATTCCCAGGGGTAGGAAATAGGGACCAAGAAGCCTATATAAACAAATATTGTTACCTCTCTAACTTACTACCTCAAGCCCAACTTTTACCAGATTCATCACTAATCGAGCACCCAAAACCTAAGTTTGTTTGTCCTATCAGTTCCTCACAAGTGAATTGGTTTTTTGTCTAAAAGCTGCCTGCTTTGGCACCTTCTTGGGTCCTATTTCTGTGAGACCTCTGTGTGCACAAACTTATTTCTTTTTCTCCTGTTATTCTGTCATTTGTCAGTTTTATTACTAGTCTAGCCACAAGTGCACAAAAGGGATAGAAAGGGATACTCCTCCTCCCCAGCACTGCCAAGTCATTTTCATAGTCTCAATATAATACATTGTTTGCTATGTGTAAAGAAACACCATTTGATTTAAAATCTGGGCATTTTCACTAATAATGACCTTAAATGACCTTAAACTCCTGGCTATTAATACTAATCTCTATTATTCTACTTTAAAGTAGATAAAATTTAAGAAATGTGGCAACATCTATGTTGGATATCTTGGACATGTGAATATATTTTCACTTAAAGTTGAAGAAAACTTTTCCCCATAATACTTTATACTTTTGTTGTGATTTCATCTTGTATCAAAAAGATTTTTTTTAATGTATAAAAGTGAAAATGCCCAGCTCATTTAATCTCAAATTTCTCTTTTAGGATTCTAGCATATTACTCTTCAAAACACATCAACTATATAAGATTAAAATGTAAGGTAATTAAATCGCTGATCATCAAAAACCCTGGGTTTTTCAAGTGAGAGGCAGGATCCCAAAGACATCCTTAGAGATTTTGAATAAATCAATCTGGGGGATCACAGGAAGATGCCACAGAAGTTCCACAGAGAAATCTGATTATCAGCTCTAGAACTTTAAAACCAGAAACTATACTACTGTTGGAGCCTAGGGCAGACAGTCCCCAAATAGTCCTTTGCCGCACACTGATTATCTTGGATTAAAGTTACTTAAGAGCAAGCCAGTGTAAGAGTGCCACTCTGACCTCCTTTCTGTTTGCCTGAAAACAAGACAAAATCTCTCAGGTGAAACGTGCACTCCCTCCATCTGAGGATAGAAGGGACACTTATTCCCAGGGGTAGGAAATAGGGACCAAGAAGCCTATATAAACAAATATTGTTACCTCTCTAACTTACTACCTCAAGCCCAACTTTTACCAGATTCATCACTAATCGAGCACCCAAAACCTAAGTTTGTTTGTCCTATCAGTTCCTCACAAGTGAATTGGTTTTTTGTCTAAAAGCTGCCTGCTTTGGCACCTTCTTGGGTCCTATTTCTGTGAGACCTCTGTGTGCACAAACTTATTTCTTTTTCTCCTGTTATTCTGTCATTTGTCAGTTTTATTACTAGTCTAGCCACAAGTGCACAAAAGGGATAGAAAGGGATACTCCTCCTCCCCAGCACTGCCAAGTCATTTTCATAGTCTCAATATAATACATTGTTTGCTATGTGTAAAGAAACACCATTTGATTTAAAATCTGGGCATTTTCACTAATAATGACCTTAAATGACCTTAAACTCCTGGCTATTAATACTAATCTCTATTATTCTACTTTAAAGTAGATAAAATTTAAGAAATGTGGCAACATCTATGTTGGATATCTTGGACATGTGAATATATTTTCACTTAAAGTTGAAGAAAACTTTTCCCCATAATACTTTATACTTTTGTTGTGATTTCATCTTGTATCAAAAAGATTTTTTTTAATGTATAAAAGTGAAAATGCCCAGCTCATTTAATCTCAAATTTCTCTTTTAGGATTCTAGCATATTACTCTTCAAAACACATCAACTATATAAGATTAAAAGTAAGGTAATTAGCAAGTCATGTCATTTATGATTGAGGCTTGGCCTGCTATGACAATTGCAACAGAAAATTGTTTAAAAGAAGAGTTCATTTTGCTTCCCATAACAGTTTGGACATAGGAAGTCCAAGCTGGCTTGCTAACTGCTTGATATCAGAGACCCAGACTCATTCTATCTTGTTCCCATCAACCCTTGGTGTTTCCCTGGTGGCTCAGCCTGTAAAGAATGTGCCTGCAACAATGTGGGAGACTCAGGTTCAATCCCTGGGTAGGGAAGATACCTTTGAGGAGAGCATGGCAACCCACTCCAGTATTCTTGCATGGGAAATCCCGTGGACAGAGGAGCCCAGCAGGGCTGTAGCCATGGGGTTGCAATGAGTAGGACACAACTTAGCAACTAAACTGCCACCTCCCCCTCTGCTCCTATCCATGAAAGAAGTAATCAGTACTCAATCTAAGAAAGAAATGGAAATTTTTATTTGAGTCAACCTGAGGATCATAACCCAGAAGACAGTCTTTTAGGAAGCTCTGACTGTTCTAAATAGGTAAGGCAGAAAGGAGGATAGTATGTATGTGATTTTGGTATAGGGGTACATGCAATCAAACACACACCTTGGTAGAAGGTTTCTTCTATTCCCAAGGGACAGATATCTTAGTTAATGGTTTTATTGCCTTTTCAAGGATAGGAAGATGCAAGAAACTGGGTTCATAAAATTTCCCTTTGAAAACGTAATTGTCAAGGTCCGTGCACGAGTTGGAAAAGAATTTTCAGACACGAGGCAGAGTGAGAGGAAAGTAAAATTTATTAGCATGAGGGAAGGGAGAGTCCTTACCAGTACAGTGGGCAAAATTTAAGAAATGTGGCAACATCTATGTTGGATATCTTGGACATGTGAATATATTTTCACTTAAAGTTGAAGAAAACTTTTCCCCATAATACTTTATACTTTTGTTGTGATTTCATCTTGTATCAAAAAGATTTTTTTTAATGTATAAAAGTGAAAATGCCCAGCTCATTTAATCTCAAATTTCTCTTTTAGGATTCTAGCATATTACTCTTCAAAACACATCAACTATATAAGATTAAAAGTAAGGTAATTAGCAAGTCATGTCATTTATGATTGAGGCTTGGCCTGCTATGACAATTGCAACAGAAAATTGTTTAAAAGAAGAGTTCATTTTGCTTCCCATAACAGTTTGGACATAGGAAGTCCAAGCTGGCTTGCTAACTGCTTGATATCAGAGACCCAGACTCATTCTATCTTGTTCCCATCAACCCTTGGTGTTTCCCTGGTGGCTCAGCCTGTAAAGAATGTGCCTGCAACAATGTGGGAGACTCAGGTTCAATCCCTGGGTAGGGAAGATACCTTTGAGGAGAGCATGGCAACCCACTCCAGTATTCTTGCATGGGAAATCCCGTGGACAGAGGAGCCCAGCAGGGCTGTAGCCATGGGGTTGCAATGAGTAGGACACAACTTAGCAACTAAACTGCCACCTCCCCCTCTGCTCCTATCCATGAAAGAAGTAATCAGTACTCAATCTAAGAAAGAAATGGAAATTTTTATTTGAGTCAACCTGAGGATCATAACCCAGAAGACAGTCTTTTAGGAAGCTCTGACTGTTCTAAATAGGTAAGGCAGAAAGGAGGATAGTATGTATGTGATTTTGGTATAGGGGTACATGCAATCAAACACACACCTTGGTAGAAGGTTTCTTCTATTCCCAAGGGACAGATATCTTAGTTAATGGTTTTATTGCCTTTTCAAGGATAGGAAGATGCAAGAAACTGGGTTCATAAAATTTCCCTTTGAAAACGTAATTGTCAAGGTCCGTGCACGAGTTGGAAAAGAATTTTCAGACACGAGGCAGAGTGAGAGGAAAGTAAAATTTATTAGCATGAGGGAAGGGAGAGTCCTTACCAGTACAGTGGGCAGGTTTAAGGGAGAAAGTGGGAGACACTGTGAGAACAGTGGGCCAGCTCAAGGGAGAGCTGACATTGTTAAAGTGGAAGACGCTGCTAGAACAGTGGGTCAGCTCAAAGGAGAACTGACCCTAAGCAGATGTCTTTGATTCTTTTTATAGCTAGGGTCTAAGGAGTGGCAGGGGGGGGGTCTTAAGCATCATTGCTGATTGGACAGTGTCCTGGGTAGGGCAGAGTGATGACTACAGCCTGAGAAGAAGACAGTAGAGTCCAAGGAGTGGAAAAGTGGTCTTAAGAATTGGGCGTTGTACTACAGCCTGGGGAAGGGAATGACAATAAGGGTCTGGTTTATCTCTTCTTGCATTCCAGGACCCTCCTTGTTCCCATGTTCTTTCCTGGAGGCACCACAGTAATGAGCCAGTACTACTAGTTTTTCCAGAGCACAGAGTGCCTCATCCTGATCTTCCCTTTGAATTATTTTTAGGGTGTACTGGGTCAGTTACTGCAGTGGGTAATGACCTGATCCTTGTAAAACCAGATAGATGGTGGGCAACACTCTTATAATCCCCTGCCTTCTGGTCTTAATTCTGACTAAGGCTTGGGAGCCATTTTGTGACTAATTTGTTCCATGGTACTAGGAATTCTCATACCTAGATCAGGCGGGGTGTTCACTGACAGACCACTCAGTGTGCTATCACTGGACCAACCCCTGTTACTGGCAGCCAAAGCATCTGGGCTGCCTATTTTACTCCTCTGTTATGGTTCAGAAATTGGTTCTCTCTTGCTTCCTCCCCATGTCTAGAGTTATGCTATTAAAATCATTGATATTATAAAACTACACATTTGGTCAATCGTTTCAAGATGCCTAGTCATCATCATTTTTTTTTTTTGGAGGGGAAAAGGGGTGGGTTTGGGAGGGAGGGGGGCAGGTGGGCCACTTCTATTTGTCTTTCATTTATCTATTTTCATTCATCCTTGTCCTTTGGCCCATGTGGGCCTCCCATCGCGGTGGCCTCTGTTGTCACAGAGCACCGGCTCTGGGCGCATGCGCTCCAGAGCTCTGGCTCGGTAATTGGACACATTGGTCCAGCCGCTCCGCGGCACGTGGGATCTTCCCAGGTCAGGGATCAAACCGGCGCCCCTTGCACTACAAGGCGGTGTCCTTACCCACTGGACCACCAGGGAAGCCCCATCATTATTTTTATACAATGTTCAAAGTCAAACATTTGTTAATGCAAGAAACAATAATCTTGTAAAACAGACAAAATAATGTATTACTTGTATTACAATCACAAGCAAGTATTTAAGCTAAGAACTTCCATTTAGTGTGGCTTTATCACCAGGCCATCTGGCCCAGTCTGTTCTGTACCAATTGCTACAAAAATCTAAGGTCCAAATCTGCACGTTCAAGGCAAGTGGTGGGTCACAATAAGGGTCTGGTTTATCTCTTCTTGCATTCCAGGACCCTCCTTGTTCCCATGTTCTTTCCTGGAGGCACCACAGTAATGAGCCAGTACTACTAGTTTTTCCAGAGCACAGAGTGCCTCATCCTGATCTTCCCTTTGAATTATTTTTAGGGTGTACTGGGTCAGTTACTGCAGTGGGTAATGACCTGATCCTTGTAAAACCAGATAGATGGTGGGCAACACTCTTATAATCCCCTGCCTTCTGGTCTTAATTCTGACTAAGGCTTGGGAGCCATTTTGTGACTAATTTGTTCCATGGTACTAGGAATTCTCATACCTAGATCAGGCGGGGTGTTCACTGACAGACCACTCAGTGTGCTATCACTGGACCAACCCCTGTTACTGGCAGCCAAAGCATCTGGGCTGCCTATTTTACTCCTCTGTTATGGTTCAGAAATTGGTTCTCTCTTGCTTCCTCCCCATGTCTAGAGTTATGCTATTAAAATCATTGATATTATAAAACTACACATTTGGTCAATCGTTTCAAGATGCCTAGTCATCATCATTTTTTTTTTTTGGAGGGGAAAAGGGGTGGGTTTGGGAGGGAGGGGGGCAGGTGGGCCACTTCTATTTGTCTTTCATTTATCTATTTTCATTCATCCTTGTCCTTTGGCCCATGTGGGCCTCCCATCGCGGTGGCCTCTGTTGTCACAGAGCACCGGCTCTGGGCGCATGCGCTCCAGAGCTCTGGCTCGGTAATTGGACACATTGGTCCAGCCGCTCCGCGGCACGTGGGATCTTCCCAGGTCAGGGATCAAACCGGCGCCCCTTGCACTACAAGGCGGTGTCCTTACCCACTGGACCACCAGGGAAGCCCCATCATTATTTTTATACAATGTTCAAAGTCAAACATTTGTTAATGCAAGAAACAATAATCTTGTAAAACAGACAAAATAATGTATTACTTGTATTACAATCACAAGCAAGTATTTAAGCTAAGAACTTCCATTTAGTGTGGCTTTATCACCAGGCCATCTGGCCCAGTCTGTTCTGTACCAATTGCTACCTTTAAGGGAAATGATATACTGGAATTGTGTATAAAGTTCACCAAATATATCTGCACGTTCAAGGCAAGTGGTGGGTCACTGTGACCCCTGACCTGGTAAAGAAAAGACTCTTATTCTCTGAGAGCTACAGGCTGGTGTCAGAAGAAAATTGATCTTTATGGTTGACCAGTTATTATGCCAATGGGGCGGTCTGGTTAATGCATAATGCTGATGCAAGTACAATAGAGGGGGGAAAGGAGGCCTAAGTGGGCAGAGGAAATTTTTATGTTTAAATGTTTATTGACTTAAAATATGAATTTCATTTCATCACTCCCATCTATATGCTCCCAGGAGGCTTTACCACAACCACATCTCAGCCAGTGAAAACGGAGAAGGCACCCAGGACAGTGCTCACCTTCTCTTTAAAAACACAGTGTGGAAGTCATACACATCACTTCTGTTCACACTTCTTTGGCTTGAATGCATAACATCAGCCGGTACCTAGCAGCAAAGGAAACTGAGAAATCTAGCCTGTAGTTGGGAAGTCATGTACTCAGCTAGAAATTACGTTATTGAGGAAAAGGAGAAAAAATAGATATTAGCAGGTGAGTTATGATCTTTATCATCCATCAAGAGCAGAATACTTTAAACTATGTAAGAAGAAAATTACCTCTATTCTTCATAGGTTCGTATTAAACAAGACAAAAATTTCCTTTCAGTATGATACTAATGCAGTAACTGAATGTATTAGTTTTATTCAAATGATAAAGCATTATCTTATTATATGTACATTCATTTTGCTAGGTGCTTTAAGGGTCCCCCAAAAATACAAAGCATAGTTATAGCTCTCAAGGGGTTTATAATAATGGCTCATGCGAGTTGGAAAGCAGAAAGCAACATGAGTATTTCCGTTAAGTCAGAACACTAAATTAGGCAAGTGCCATCAGAAATGCTGATGCTGGTGAGGGGTAGTTTCAGAGAAACGAAAGTTTGTATTTAGTTATAGGAGTCAATAAAGGAAAAAATAGTTACTTGAAGAATGGTTTAAATTAGATCTAAGGCAGACCCATTGTGGTTTTCACCAGGCCATCTGGCCCAGTCTGTTCTGTACCAATTGCTACCTTTAAGGGAAATGATATACTGGAATTGTGTATAAAGTTCACCAAATATATCTGCACGTTCAAGGCAAGTGGTGGGTCACTGTGACCCCTGACCTGGTAAAGAAAAGACTCTTATTCTCTGAGAGCTACAGGCTGGTGTCAGAAGAAAATTGATCTTTATGGTTGACCAGTTATTATGCCAATGGGGCGGTCTGGTTAATGCATAATGCTGATGCAAGTACAATAGAGGGGGGAAAGGAGGCCTAAGTGGGCAGAGGAAATTTTTATGTTTAAATGTTTATTGACTTAAAATATGAATTTCATTTCATCACTCCCATCTATATGCTCCCAGGAGGCTTTACCACAACCACATCTCAGCCAGTGAAAACGGAGAAGGCACCCAGGACAGTGCTCACCTTCTCTTTAAAAACACAGTGTGGAAGTCATACACATCACTTCTGTTCACACTTCTTTGGCTTGAATGCATAACATCAGCCGGTACCTAGCAGCAAAGGAAACTGAGAAATCTAGCCTGTAGTTGGGAAGTCATGTACTCAGCTAGAAATTACGTTATTGAGGAAAAGGAGAAAAAATAGATATTAGCAGGTGAGTTATGATCTTTATCATCCATCAAGAGCAGAATACTTTAAACTATGTAAGAAGAAAATTACCTCTATTCTTCATAGGTTCGTATTAAACAAGACAAAAATTTCCTTTCAGTATGATACTAATGCAGTAACTGAATGTATTAGTTTTATTCAAATGATAAAGCATTATCTTATTATATGTACATTCATTTTGCTAGGTGCTTTAAGGGTCCCCCAAAAATACAAAGCATAGTTATAGCTCTCAAGGGGTTTATAATAATGGCTCATGCGAGTTGGAAAGCAGAAAGCAACATGAGTATTTCCGTTAAGTCAGAACACTAAATTAGGCAAGTGCCATCAGAAATGCTGATGCTGGTGAGGGGTAGTTTCAGAGAAACGAAAGTTTGTATTTAGTTATAGGAGTCAATAAAGGATAAAATAGTACTTGAAGAATGGTTATAGATCTTAAGGCAGAAATGCAAGAGCACATGAAAAGCCCATACTTTAAAGATAAGAAAGCTTTAAAGTCATCTGAGGTATAAGTAACTCAATTTTATTGGCTCAGAGGAGTAGTGGTAAAAGATTAGGTCAAATTGCTGGTTAATAAGCATATAGTGGATAGCCTTAAATGTGAGACCTTTAGAAATCAGTTTCCAAGGGAACTAGGGGTTAGTGGAAGTTTCTTAAAATGAGAGATAGATTGTAATCCACTCAACAGAACAAATCTGTCTCATCCATTGCTATATGCCCAGCATCCAGAGCAATAACTCATGAAGTGTGATACCTGTGAGATAAAACATTTGTGAATCACTGAATGAATGACAGAACATGTACCTCAGGAAAATTGATCTATGAGTGTTATGTAGAGTGAATCAGAAGGAGATTATCATACTACTTGCATCATTATGATTATTGTTAACATAAAATTCTGTTAATATTTAGTAAGAACTGTACTCTGTGCCCAGTTTGTGTCAAGCCTTTTACAAGCCTATCTCAATATTGAAATCAATGTTGTTGTTGTTGTTTTCATAAAAAAGGAAACTGAAATTCAGAGGGTTAGCAATTTATCTAAATTATCCAATCCCAAGTCACTGATCTCCTGTCCCCTGATCTCCTGTCTCCTGTCCCTTGATCTTCTGTACACTTAACACTACAATTGAGCTTCATCTTTCTGAGAAGACTTGGCTGTCTTCTAAAATAAAAAAAAGTGCAAGTAAGGCAAAGCTGGACTTCCCTAGTGGCTCAGATAATAAAGAATCTACCTGTAATGCAAGAGACCCAGGTTTGACCCCTGGGTTGGGAAGATCCCCTGGCAGAGGAAATGACAACCCATTTCAGTATTCTTGCCTGCAGAATTCCATGGACAGAGGAGTCTGGCAGGCGACAGTCCTGATGCTGGTTTGCAGGGGGGTAGTTTCCGTTAAGTCAGAACACTAAATTAGGCAAGTGCCATCAGAAATGCTGATGCTGGTGAGGGGTAGTTTCAGAGAAACGAAAGTTTGTATTTAGTTATAGGAGTCAATAAAGGATAAAATAGTACTTGAAGAATGGTTATAGATCTTAAGGCAGAAATGCAAGAGCACATGAAAAGCCCATACTTTAAAGATAAGAAAGCTTTAAAGTCATCTGAGGTATAAGTAACTCAATTTTATTGGCTCAGAGGAGTAGTGGTAAAAGATTAGGTCAAATTGCTGGTTAATAAGCATATAGTGGATAGCCTTAAATGTGAGACCTTTAGAAATCAGTTTCCAAGGGAACTAGGGGTTAGTGGAAGTTTCTTAAAATGAGAGATAGATTGTAATCCACTCAACAGAACAAATCTGTCTCATCCATTGCTATATGCCCAGCATCCAGAGCAATAACTCATGAAGTGTGATACCTGTGAGATAAAACATTTGTGAATCACTGAATGAATGACAGAACATGTACCTCAGGAAAATTGATCTATGAGTGTTATGTAGAGTGAATCAGAAGGAGATTATCATACTACTTGCATCATTATGATTATTGTTAACATAAAATTCTGTTAATATTTAGTAAGAACTGTACTCTGTGCCCAGTTTGTGTCAAGCCTTTTACAAGCCTATCTCAATATTGAAATCAATGTTGTTGTTGTTGTTTTCATAAAAAAGGAAACTGAAATTCAGAGGGTTAGCAATTTATCTAAATTATCCAATCCCAAGTCACTGATCTCCTGTCCCCTGATCTCCTGTCTCCTGTCCCTTGATCTTCTGTACACTTAACACTACAATTGAGCTTCATCTTTCTGAGAAGACTTGGCTGTCTTCTAAAATAAAAAAAAGTGCAAGTAAGGCAAAGCTGGACTTCCCTAGTGGCTCAGATAATAAAGAATCTACCTGTAATGCAAGAGACCCAGGTTTGACCCCTGGGTTGGGAAGATCCCCTGGCAGAGGAAATGACAACCCATTTCAGTATTCTTGCCTGCAGAATTCCATGGACAGAGGAGTCTGGCAGGCGACAGTCCATGGGGTCACAAAAGAGATAGCCATGACTGAGCAACTGACACACACACACACACACACGGCAAAGTCAGTCATCTAAAAGACAACAATTTGTTCAAAATAATGATATCAGCAGTGTATTCAATTTGTATGCATATGTATACATTGTGTGTGTGTGTGTGTGTATGTGTGTAAATGAAATGGATAACAGCAAGAATACAAGGTATGAAAGGAAGGAACTGTGATGATTTTGTTATTAAAAGGTACTCAGACTACCTGTGAAATGGCACAGTGTTGTTCTAAAGTGGTCATGGATTAGTTGAAATGTATACTTCCCACGTGACGCAGAGCAGCTGGACCTGTGTGCCCAATTGTGAGTCAGCACTCTGGAGCATGTCATAAACAAATATAGTAGATATTAATCCAGCTATGTCAATAATCACATTGAACATCAATGACTTTAGTACACTAATGAAAAGACACAGACTGTCAGAGTAAATTTTAAAAAAAGAACCAACTACAAGAAACTCATTTTAGATACACAGAAACAAGTTAAATATACAGATCTCAAGTAAATGTATAGAGGGAAACATACTTAAATATAATATTCAAATATATAAAAAATAGAGAGGGGACATAAGTATCCCTACGGCTGACCCATGTTGATATCTGACAGAAAGCAACAAAATTCTGTAATTATCCTTCAAATAAAAAAAAGAATGTCAAAAATATATATTAAATATATTCATATTTATATATGTTCAAATATACATAAAAATATACTATTCAAAACAAAGTAGGTAGAATAATAATAATTTCAAATAAAGAAGACTTCAACACAGGGAAATGTATGAGGGATCAAGAAGGACATTGCATAATGAAATGATAAATGGTGAATGCTCCCCAAAAAACAGAAAAATGTGAACATGCATGCACCTAACAAAAGAGTATCAAACTATGCGAGGTAAAAATTTTTAAAGATACAAAGAGAAATAGATATATCCATCATCATAAGAAAGTGCAAGTAAGGCAAAGCTGGACTTCCCTAGTGGCTCAGATAATAAAGAATCTACCTGTAATGCAAGAGACCCAGGTTTGACCCCTGGGTTGGGAAGATCCCCTGGCAGAGGAAATGACAACCCATTTCAGTATTCTTGCCTGCAGAATTCCATGGACAGAGGAGTCTGGCAGGCGACAGTCCATGGGGTCACAAAAGAGATAGCCATGACTGAGCAACTGACACACACACACACACACACACGGCAAAGTCAGTCATCTAAAAGACAACAATTTGTTCAAAATAATGATATCAGCAGTGTATTCAATTTGTATGCATATGTATACATTGTGTGTGTGTGTGTGTGTATGTGTGTAAATGAAATGGATAACAGCAAGAATACAAGGTATGAAAGGAAGGAACTGTGATGATTTTGTTATTAAAAGGTACTCAGACTACCTGTGAAATGGCACAGTGTTGTTCTAAAGTGGTCATGGATTAGTTGAAATGTATACTTCCCACGTGACGCAGAGCAGCTGGACCTGTGTGCCCAATTGTGAGTCAGCACTCTGGAGCATGTCATAAACAAATATAGTAGATATTAATCCAGCTATGTCAATAATCACATTGAACATCAATGACTTTAGTACACTAATGAAAAGACACAGACTGTCAGAGTAAATTTTAAAAAAAGAACCAACTACAAGAAACTCATTTTAGATACACAGAAACAAGTTAAATATACAGATCTCAAGTAAATGTATAGAGGGAAACATACTTAAATATAATATTCAAATATATAAAAAATAGAGAGGGGACATAAGTATCCCTACGGCTGACCCATGTTGATATCTGACAGAAAGCAACAAAATTCTGTAATTATCCTTCAAATAAAAAAAAGAATGTCAAAAATATATATTAAATATATTCATATTTATATATGTTCAAATATACATAAAAATATACTATTCAAAACAAAGTAGGTAGAATAATAATAATTTCAAATAAAGAAGACTTCAACACAGGGAAATGTATGAGGGATCAAGAAGGACATTGCATAATGAAATGATAAATGGTGAATGCTCCCCAAAAAACAGAAAAATGTGAACATGCATGCACCTAACAAAAGAGTATCAAACTATGCGAGGTAAAAATTTTTAAAGATACAAAGAGAAATAGATATATCCATCATCATAGTTGCAGACTTCAATACCACCCCCCTTTCTCTGTGAAATGGATAGATCCAGCAGACACAAAATCAGTTAAGATACAGTTGAACTCAATAACATCATCAATAAGCTGGACCTATAAACTACTTTATCCAGAAACAGCAGAATGCATACAGACAGTATCAGGAGAATTAGATGACTGTGAGGAAATACTTGCAAGTCACATCTGATAAAGAAGTGTCATCCAAAATGTACAAAGAAAATTAAAACAAAATCTAAGCAACAACCCAGTTAGAAAATGGCATTAATGGACACCTCACCAAAGATATACAAATGGTAAATTAGCATATTAAAAGATGCTCCGCATCATATGTCATCAGCAAATGTGAATTAAGACAACAGTGAGATACCACACAACTGCTGTTGTTGTTCAGTCACCAAGTTGTGTCTGACTCTTTGTGACCCCATGGACAGCAGCATGCCAGGCCTCGCTCTCCCTCACCATCTCCTGGAGTTGGCCCATATTCATGTCCATTGGATCAGTGATGCCATCCAACCATCTCATCCTCTGTTTCCCTCTTCTCTTCCTCTCAACTATAAGGATGGTCAAAATCTGGAGTATTAAATGCTGGTGAGGATGTGGAGAACAGAAAATCCCATACATTGATAGTGGAAATGCAAAACAGTAGAGCCACCTGGCAAGAGAGTTTGACTATTTCAGACAATACTAAACATACTCCTATAGTCTTCTCCAGAAATTATACTTCTTAGTATTTCCCCCAAATGAGTTGAACACTTATGTCTACATTGCATACAGATGTTTACAGCAGTTTTATTCATAATTGCCAAAAACATGGAAGCAACCAAGATGCCTTTCAGAGGGTGAATGGATAAACCAAGATGCCTTTCAGAGGGTGAATGGTCCATCAAGACAATGAAATATTACTCAGTTCTAAAAATGACCTATCAAGTCATGAGAAGATATGGACTAACCTTAAATGCATATTGCAAAGTGAGAGAAGCCAGCATGAAAAAGCTACATACTGCCTGATTCCAACTATATGATATTTTGAAAAGGCAAAACTATGGAGATAGTTAAAAAACAATCAGTCTGGGGTGGCAGGTGGGAAAGGACGAACAGGTAGAGCACAGAGGATTTTCAGGGCAGTGAAATTACTCTGTATGATACCATAATGGACCAGCAGACACAAAATCATAAGATACAGTTGAACTCAATAACATCATCAATAAGCTGGACCTATAAACTACTTTATCCAGAAACAGCAGAATGCATACAGACAGTATCAGGAGAATTAGATGACTGTGAGGAAATACTTGCAAGTCACATCTGATAAAGAAGTGTCATCCAAAATGTACAAAGAAAATTAAAACAAAATCTAAGCAACAACCCAGTTAGAAAATGGCATTAATGGACACCTCACCAAAGATATACAAATGGTAAATTAGCATATTAAAAGATGCTCCGCATCATATGTCATCAGCAAATGTGAATTAAGACAACAGTGAGATACCACACAACTGCTGTTGTTGTTCAGTCACCAAGTTGTGTCTGACTCTTTGTGACCCCATGGACAGCAGCATGCCAGGCCTCGCTCTCCCTCACCATCTCCTGGAGTTGGCCCATATTCATGTCCATTGGATCAGTGATGCCATCCAACCATCTCATCCTCTGTTTCCCTCTTCTCTTCCTCTCAACTATAAGGATGGTCAAAATCTGGAGTATTAAATGCTGGTGAGGATGTGGAGAACAGAAAATCCCATACATTGATAGTGGAAATGCAAAACAGTAGAGCCACCTGGCAAGAGAGTTTGACTATTTCAGACAATACTAAACATACTCCTATAGTCTTCTCCAGAAATTATACTTCTTAGTATTTCCCCCAAATGAGTTGAACACTTATGTCTACATTGCATACAGATGTTTACAGCAGTTTTATTCATAATTGCCAAAAACATGGAAGCAACCAAGATGCCTTTCAGAGGGTGAATGGATAAACCAAGATGCCTTTCAGAGGGTGAATGGTCCATCAAGACAATGAAATATTACTCAGTTCTAAAAATGACCTATCAAGTCATGAGAAGATATGGACTAACCTTAAATGCATATTGCAAAGTGAGAGAAGCCAGCATGAAAAAGCTACATACTGCCTGATTCCAACTATATGATATTTTTGAAAAGGCAAAACTATGGAGATAGTTAAAAAAACAATCAGTCTGGGGGTGGCAGGTGGGAAAGGACGAACAGGTAGAGCACAGAGGATTTTCAGGGCAGTGAAATTACTCTGTATGATACCATAATGATGGAAACATGTCATTATACATATGTCCAGACCCATAGAATGTATACCAAGAGTGAACCCTACTGTAACTTACAGAATGTACACCACCAAGAGTGAACCCTACTGTAACGTACTAGAACCCTTCAGGTAACTATGACATCTCATTGTAGGTTCATCAGTTCTAACAAATGTATCACTCTGGTGGGGGATATTGAGGAGGCTCTGCAAGTGTTGGGGTAGGGGATATACAGGAAATCTCTATAGCGTCCCCTCAGTTTTGCTGCTTACCTAAAACTGCTCTTCAAAAATAAATTAATTCAAAAATGTATTTTTTCAGGAAGGATATAGGTTTTCCAGACTTTCAAAGAGGTCCATAGCACAGGAAAAATGTTAGAATCTGATACAGAATATGTAAATGTGACAAAAATTATTTGCTCAATAAGACATAATTGTTTTCTTCCTTTTATAAGCAGCAATGTGAAGAGTACTGAAAATATAATGTTACTAACCTCCAGTATTTTTGCCTAGAGAATTCCATGGACAGAGGAGCCTGGCGGGCTACAGTCCATGGGGTCAGACAGAGTCGAACACAACTGAATGACTGAGCTCAAAGCAGGCAGCAACCTAAAGAGGAGAGGCAAATCTAATTTGCAGGGAGCCAGTGCAGGGATTTTTGTATGATAGTAAAAGGGATAAGAGATCATTTTAATAGGTGGCAGGTTAGATGGAATGAAAGATAAAGTAATCTAAGAGAATTCTGTGAAAAACAAGATTGGTCACATATCGTAGGAAAGAGAAAATACTTATTTTACTTTAATTTTCAGTTTAGACATCAATTATGTTTCTTTATAAAGTCTGGTTTATGTGGTGGTGTCATTTATTTTTGGAGAAGAATCACCATAAAAACTTTGGAATGCATGCAAAGAAAACCAGTACTAAAGTATAATGCTCAGAAAGGCAGTACTTGTTCCAAAGATCTAGATGAAGAAAAAAGTTCCTATCCACACATTCTCTCGGCATTCACTGTTTTAGCCTTTCCAATCCTTCATTTTGTTTGTCCAAATTCTTGCCATGGAAATAACAACATACCTAATCTAATTTTTGATAAAGCACATGGAACCCAGTTCCTAATTATTTCACTAAGGATGCTTGAATAGTGCCTGAGTATTAGTGGACACCAAAATCGAGTTTTCATGGTGTTCCTAATTTTATTAAGTACATTAGTATTTGCTGTATTTCTAGAGTAAAAATAATCTCAAAGGAAGTTACTGTTTCAGAAATATGTTTAATGATAAAAGAGCATTTAATAAACAACAGGAGTTAGAATGGAGGTCGTTTTTTAAAAAGCTTTGGTAAAAGCTACAGAATATGAATGAATCAGTACACTTATCTGGACAAACGGCCTTCCAATGTAATTGAGTCCTAAATGCCAAACTAAAATAGTTTGCTATAGACTCAATGAAAATGTTCTGTTCTAAGAATGTCCTGACTGATAGTAAATTTAATAAAGTTTAGAAATGTCAAGTTGAGTTTTGCATAGCTCCTAGAATGTAATGTGTTACAAATTCAATATGCTGAGACCAGCTTCCTCCAGCTTTTTAGATTTTAACAGTAAGAACTTCAGAGAGCAAACATAATCAGAATGTAATGCAGAAGTTCAATAACTGATAGGAATTACAAACCTGTAGAATGGCATTTTAAAGTAAAAATTTTTAAAACTCCAGGTTGAGCATCTCCAAATCAGACTGCTTTAAAAAAAATACTAACATTTACTTGGTATTTAGCATGCTCTGGATATATATATATATATATATATTTAATTGTAGTTGATTTGCAATGTTGTGCTAGTTTAGGTGCATAGCAAAATGATTCCTATATGTACAAAATACACACACACACACACACACACACACACACACACACACACACACACACACACACACACACATATATGTAGGCTTCCCCGGTGGCTCAGTGCTAAAGAATCTGCCTGCAGTGCAGGAGACATGGGTTTGATCTCTGGGTCAGGAAGATCCTCTGGAGGAGGGCATGGCAACCCACTCCAGTATTCTTGCCTGGAAAATCCCATGGACAGAGAAGCATGGTGGGCTACAGTCTGTAGGGCCAAAAAGAGTTGGACAGGACTAAAGCAACTAAGCATATATCTATATATACACATACATACACACACACACGCATATATATATATAATTACTTCTTCAGATTCTTTTCTATTATAGGTTATTACAAAATATTGAACATAGCTTCCTGTGCTATAAAGTCCCTGTTATTTATTTAATAGTGATACTATTAATACTATTTATAGCACTGTGTATCTATTAATCACAGACTCACAGTTTACCACTCTCTGGTCCTTTTCCCTTTGGTAACCATAAGTTCATTTTCTGCATCTATGAGTCTACTTCTGTTTTGTAGATAAATTTATTTGTATCATTTTTTTATGAGTCCACATGAAAGTGATATTTGTCTTTCTCTGATATACTTCCCTCATTTTGATAATCTCTAGGACCAACCATGTTGCTGCAAAATGGCATTATTCAAATTAGGCTTTTTTATTATATCAAATAATTTGCCTTAATTTTTAGCATCTAGCTAACAGATTAAAAAAAACATTTTTAATTGTAAAACTGAAATATATCAGTTAAACATCTACCTGCTCTATAAAAAATGTTACTCTTCAGTAAATTTTCAATTATCTTACTTGAGAAAAAAATAGCTATGATGTGCTTAATACAAGTGAAATAATAATGATAATAAATATCTAAGCTACCTAAAATAATTATTTTATCAACAAAAATGAATCACAGCTTCTATAAACAAACCAGCCTGGTTAATAAATTTTAGATAACTGTCATCTGTGTATCTTACCTGCCTCCTGAGAAACCTGCATACAGCGCAAGAAACCAACAGTTCGAACCGGATATGGAACAATGGACTGGTACAAAGTTGGGAAAAGAGTACGTCACGACTGTACATTGCCACACTGCTTACTCTATGCAGAGTACATTATGCCAGATGCCAGGGTAAATGAAGTATTGCTGGAATCAAGATTTCCAAGAGAAATACCAACAGCCTCAGATTATGCAGATGACACTACATTAATGGCAGAAAGTGAAGAGGAACTAAGAGCTCTTAATGAAGATGAAAGAGGAGTGTGGAAAAGCTGGCTTTAAACTCATCATTAATGCAAAAACTAAGATCATGGCATCTGGTCCCATAACTTTATGACGAATAGGGAAAAAAATGACAAATAGGGAATAAAATGGTAGCACATTTTATTTTCTTGGGCACCAATATCACTGGGGATGATGACTGCAGCCATGAAATTAAAAGACAGTTGCTCCTTGGAAGAAAAGCTATGGAAAACCTAGACAGTGTATTCAAAAGCAGAGGTATCACTTTGCTGACACAGGTCCAAACAGTGAAAACTACAGTTTTTCCAGCAGTCATGTACAGATGTGACTGCTGAACCATAAATAAGGCTGAGTGCCAAAGAATTGATGCTTTCAAACTGTGGTGCTGGAGAAGACACTTGAAAGTCGTTTGGACAGCAAGGAGATCAAATCAGTCAATCCTCAAGGAAATCAACATTGAATATTCATTGCAAGGACTGATGCTGAAGCTCCAAAACTTTGGCTCCCTGAGGTGAAGAGCCAACTCACTGGAAAATACCCCAGTGCTGGGAAAGACTAAGGGCAGGAAAAGGTGACAACAGGGAATGAGTTGGTTGGATGGCATCATTGACTCAATGGACATGAGTTTGAGCAAACTCTGACAGATAGTGAAGGACAGGGAAGCCTAGTGTGCTAGTTCACGGGGTAACAAAGAGTCAGTCATGACTTAGAAACTGAAAACAATGTAAACATAACAGCCTCATTAAAAATATCTTACATTCAAGCTTGTGTAGTTAGTTATACATTGTGTAGTTATATATATTCTCTAATTTCTTGTTTGATTCCTTCATGCAACCATGAATTATTTAGAGGTCTTATTTAAGTATAAATATTTTAGGATCTTTTAGATATCTTTCAGTTATTTGCCTCTATCTTAATCTTGCTTGGAGCAGTGAACAATTCTATATAACTTGAATTCTTTCAAATTTGTTGAAACTTGTCTTATGGCTTCAAATATAGTCTTTCTTAAAAAAGAGTCTGTACACACTTAAAAATAATATGTATTCATAGTTTTGGTGGGGTGAATGCTAAAAACACTTTAGTTGGGTAACATATACGTAAACTTTACTGTAATATAAACTTAGTACTGTTTGGTAGTGTGCAGGAATATACTAAATTTGTGTTTAGGTTTATTTGACTATTAAATGATCCTTTCCAAAATTCTATAATATTTTTAAGTCACTTTCAGTCTTAAACCTTATTTCCCCCCTTAAACAAAGAGGTGGAATTAATAATGTCGACATTACAATTTGGCCTTGATTATTTCTCATGTGCATAAATTTCTAAAACAGAGCTATTTACCTATTTGTTCTATGGCATAATAAGCTATAGGATAGCAGGAATCATATCTATACTGTTACAGAGTTTATCCACTGTGCCTAGGATACTGCCTGTCAAATATTAGCCACTCTATTCATTCCAGTTTCCCTTGTTTTGGTTAATACTTAGTATTAGAATACTCTTGTAACAATCCATTAAAATCTATTTATGCGTGTGGTTTTTATTTCATCCTTCATATATTTCAGTTTACTCTTAACAGATAAAAGTATTTCCCAGCTTCAATACCTGAGAGAAGAACAAACTATGGAAATTGTGTTCTAATGTGTGATTCACGATGGCCCATGTTGCCTCTACATTTTAAAAAATGTTTATCTGTGATTCTTTGAGAAATGTCACACAGTTCTCTGGCGTGTACATGTCTGACCTACTAAGAATAGGGTACATTTAAAATAATGAAAGTAAATATCATTTGTAATAATAAATCATAAGTAAATGAAAATTTTATGTTTATAGCTCATTTCCTCTCATTTATTTGGCTGAAAATGTAGTGATTGACCCAAAATACATTATGAATCACTTTAAACTTTATCATCGCCTGTTTCTACCATGAGGCTAGCAAAGCCAAATGTCATTTCTTAGTCTCCTTTCAAACCTAGGGTTATCTGTGTTATACAGCCTTGCACAAGGAATAATTCCAGTGACAAGGATTTTAAAACTACTTTAGTCTTTCTTAAAAAGAGTCTGTACACACTTAAAAATAATATGTATTCATAGTTTTGGTGGGGTGAATGCTAAAAACACTTTAGTTGGGTAACATATCGTAAACTTTACTGTAATATAAACTTAGTACTGTTTGGTAGTGTGCAGGAATATACTAAATTTGTGTTTAGGTTTATTTGACTATTAAATGATCCTTTCCAAAATTCTATAATATTTTTAAGTCACTTTCAGTCTTAAACCTTATTTCCCCCCTTAAACAAAGAGGTGGAATTAATAATGTCGACATTACAATTTGGCCTTGATTATTTCTCATGTGCATAAATTTCTAAAACAGAGCTATTTACCTATTTGTTCTATGGCATAATAAGCTATAGGATAGCAGGAATCATATCTATACTGTTACAGAGTTTATCCACTGTGCCTAGGATACTGCCTGTCAAATATTAGCCACTCTATTCATTCCAGTTTCCCTTGTTTTGGTTAATACTTAGTATTAGAATACTCTTGTAACAATCCATTAAAATCTATTTATGCGTGTGGTTTTTATTTCATCCTTCATATATTTCAGTTTACTCTTAACAGATAAAAGTATTTCCCAGCTTCAATACCTGAGAGAAGAACAAACTATGGAAATTGTGTTCTAATGTGTGATTCACGATGGCCCATGTTGCCTCTACATTTTAAAAAATGTTTATCTGTGATTCTTTGAGAAATGTCACACAGTTCTCTGGCGTGTACATGTCTGACCTACTAAGAATAGGGTACATTTAAAATAATGAAAGTAAATATCATTTGTAATAATAAATCATAAGTAAATGAAAATTTTATGTTTATAGCTCATTTCCTCTCATTTATTTGGCTGAAAATGTAGTGATTGACCCAAAATACATTATGAATCACTTTAAACTTTATCATCGCCTGTTTCTACCATGAGGCTAGCAAAGCCAAATGTCATTTCTTAGTCTCCTTTCAAACCTAGGGTTATCTGTGTTATACAGCCTTGCACAAGGAATAATTCCAGTGACAAGGATTTCCTGATAAACATATATAGATGCTGCTTGACTCTTTTTGCTTGATTTATTTTTGCGGCCAGTTGTACTTTTTACCTTGAATGGCAACAGTCACAGATTTAGCAATCATGAATACAGATCATTATATAAGAATGGAAGAACAGAGGGCATCCCTGGTGGCCCAGTGGGTGATGAGTCCACCTTGCAGTGCAAGGGCACTGGTTCAGTCCCTCACCTGGGAAGATCCCACGTGCCACAGAGCGGCTGGACTGGTGTGTCCAATTACAAGCAGGTGCTCTGGAGCACATGCTCCCAGAGCCGGTGTTCTGCAACGAGAGAGGCCACTGCAGTGGGAGGCCCACACAGGCCAAAGACTAAAGATGGATGAAAATAAATAAGTAGAAAAAAACAATAAAAAGAGGGCAAAATTTTTTTTAAAAGTAAAGAATGGAAGAACATAAAGATAGAGATGATCTAGGTCTTCTTATGAAATTATCTAGCAGAGAGATCAACATTATCAAGTACTAAAATCTAGATTTCTTTCATGTGAGAAAAACATAACAGGAATTATTGTTTATGTCTTCCTCTTAGGTCAGGCCATATTTCTAACTAATAAAGGTGACTTTCCTGACAAGCATATAGTATAAATTCACACATTATTTATTTTTTAACATTGTATTGAGAACTTTTGGACTCCTTGTTGTTATCTTAATATGGAAAACGAAGAGAGAAATAATTAATAGTCAGAACCTGTCCAACTTCAGAGAAGATAAATACATGTAATAATATTTCTTTCTTAAGTTAGTTAATTAAAACAGAAAGTTTTCCTTTGTCTTTCAGAATCCATACAGTAACGCAAGTAATGAACTTACCTAAGATGTTAAGATGAAATAACATTCCCCATAAGAAAAACATATGAAGTTTTATTAAAAGATATAAAAGAAATCACAAATAAATGTAGAGATTTCTCATGTTTCTCTATGGACTGATGTGATATTGTAAATACATTATTTCTGCTAAACACAGTCTATGAAATCAAAATGATTCCCAACAAAACTTCAAAGGGCTCCTCATAGAACTTGAAAATGATTTCTATAGTTAGTTTGAAAAAAAAAGAGTTCAAGAACAGCTAATTTAGAAAATTAAAAATAATAGGGTAGTAAAGTAACTACCAGATTATTAAAAATATATACATGTGGGTTTGGTATACAAATACATATGGGATCAATGAATAAGAATGTTGAACACAGGTAGTGATTTCAGTTAATGTGAGAATTTAACATAAGAGACATAGGGCAAAAAAGAAAGGGACATAGGGCATTTATTTTTGATGAAATGATGAAATTTGAAAGTATTTCACAAATGGTGGTTGTGGGAGAAATGGCTACTCATTTGCAAAAACAATATTAGATTTCTATCTCAAAGGCATATTCTAGGCAAACTACAAATGCACCTTAAATACACACGCATACACACATACATATGACTACAAAAGCATTCAAGGAAAATACATAAGTCAGAAAACTTCTTCCAAGGACAAAATTCAATAGAATCAGAGGTAAGATTGCCAAATTAGGCTATCAAAACACTAAAATTTTCTTTATAACAAAGTTAATGGACAGAGGAGCACATGGGAAAATACTTACAACATAAATTAATATTCATGATCTATTAATTTCAACTTTACTACATACAAGAAGATATAAATTAAAAACAAGGATATAATATTTGTCCATTAGACTTTTCATATTCCTATTTCTTGTCTGCTTACTGTAGCTGATCTTCCAATACTATGTTAAATAGAAGTGGCAAGAGTAGATATCCTTGTTCTATTTATGATTTTAAAAGATAGGCTTTCAGCTTTTAACCATCAAGGATAATATTACTTGTGAGTTTGTCATAAATAGACTTAGTCCCAACTTTGTTGCAAGATTTTTTATTATTATGAATGAGTGTTGAATTTTGTCAGTTTCTTTTTCTGGATCTAATTGAGATGATCTTGTGATTTTTATTCATTGTGCCAATGCAGTGTATCACACTGACTGATTTGCAGATATTTAATTATGCTTGCATCCCAGGAATAAATCCAACTGATCACAGTGTCTGATCCTTTTATATACTGTTACATTTGGTTTGATATTCTGTTGAGGATTTTTGCATCTATATTTATCAGAGATATTGTCCTGTAATTTTCTCTTTTTTTTTTTTTGTAGTGTTTTTATCTGGCTTTATTATCAGAGTAATGGTTGCTTTATGTAATAGAATAAATTTGAGAATGTTCCCTTCTCTTCAATTTTTTCGGACAGTTTCAGAAGGACAGTTGTTAATTCTCCTTTATACATTTAGTAGAATTCCACTGTGAGGTGTCCAGTTCTGGAATTTTGTTTGTTGGAAGTTACTGATTACTATTCAATTTCCATACAAGTGATTGGTCTGTTCAGATTATCCATTTCTTCCTGATTCAGTCTTAGAAACTATGCTCTCATGAATTTATCTATTTCTTCTTGGTTGTCCTACTTACTTAGTTATGATATGTCTCGGTGTGGGATTCTTTGGCTTCATCGTGGTTGAAACTCTCTTTTCTTCCTGTACCTGGCTATCTGCTTTCTTCTTCAAGTTTGGGAATTTTTAAGCCATAATTCCATGAAATACATTGTCTACCCCTTTTTCTCTGTCATTTCCCTATAAGGCCCCTGTAATGCAAATTTTAGGATGTTTAATGTTGTCTCAGAGGTCCCTTGAGTTACTCTCATTAAAAAAAAATTGTTTTTGATTTCCCTCATCTGACATGGGGATTTCCGTTATTCTATTTTTAACATTACTTATGCATTCTTTTTATCATCTAATCAGCCGTTCATTTCTTCTAGTGTTGTCCTTTCAGGTATTTTTTTCTTCATTTCAGTTTAGTTCAGTTGCTCAGACTCTTTGCGATGCCATGGACTGTGGTAAGCCAGGCTTCCCTGTCTTTCACCATCTCCAGGAGCTTGCTCAAACTCATGTCCATTGACTCAGTGCTGCCATCCAACCATCCTGTCCTCTGTCTTCCCCTTCTCCTTTTGCATTCTATTTTTCCCAACATCAGGCTCTCTTCCAATGAGTCGTCTCTTTGCATCAGGTGGCCAAAGTACTGGAGCTTCAGCATCAGTCCTTCCAACTGATCACAGTGTCTGATCCTTTTATATACTGTTACATTTGGTTTGATATTCTGTTGAGGATTTTTGCATCTATATTTATCAGAGATATTGTCCTGTAATTTTCTCTTTTTTTTTTTTTGTAGTGTTTTTATCTGGCTTTATTATCAGAGTAATGGTTGCTTTATGTAATAGAATAAATTTGAGAATGTTCCCTTCTCTTCAATTTTTTCGGACAGTTTCAGAAGGACAGTTGTTAATTCTCCTTTATACATTTAGTAGAATTCCACTGTGAGGTGTCCAGTTCTGGAATTTTGTTTGTTGGAAGTTACTGATTACTATTCAATTTCCATACAAGTGATTGGTCTGTTCAGATTATCCATTTCTTCCTGATTCAGTCTTAGAAACTATGCTCTCATGAATTTATCTATTTCTTCTTGGTTGTCCTACTTACTTAGTTATGATATGTCTCGGTGTGGGATTCTTTGGCTTCATCGTGGTTGAAACTCTCTTTTCTTCCTGTACCTGGCTATCTGCTTTCTTCTTCAAGTTTGGGAATTTTTAAGCCATAATTCCATGAAATACATTGTCTACCCCTTTTTCTCTGTCATTTCCCTATAAGGCCCCTGTAATGCAAATTTTAGGATGTTTAATGTTGTCTCAGAGGTCCCTTGAGTTACTCTCATTAAAAAAAAATTGTTTTTGATTTCCCTCATCTGACATGGGGATTTCCGTTATTCTATTTTTAACATTACTTATGCATTCTTTTTATCATCTAATCAGCCGTTCATTTCTTCTAGTGTTGTCCTTTCAGGTATTTTTTTCTTCATTTCAGTTTAGTTCAGTTGCTCAGACTCTTTGCGATGCCATGGACTGTGGTAAGCCAGGCTTCCCTGTCTTTCACCATCTCCAGGAGCTTGCTCAAACTCATGTCCATTGACTCAGTGCTGCCATCCAACCATCCTGTCCTCTGTCTTCCCCTTCTCCTTTTGCATTCTATTTTTCCCAACATCAGGCTCTCTTCCAATGAGTCGTCTCTTTGCATCAGGTGGCCAAAGTACTGGAGCTTCAGCATCAGTCCTTCCAATGAATATTCAGGGTTGATTTCCTTTAGGATTGATTGGTTTGACCTCCCTGCAGTCCAAGGGACTCTCAAGAGCATTCTCCAACATCACAGTTCAAAGGCATCAATTCTTTGGCACTCAGCCTTCTTCATGGTTCAGCTCTCACATCCATACCTGACTACTGGGAAAACCATAGTTTTGATTACTTGAACTTTTGTCAGCAAAATGATAGCTATGCTTTTGAATATACTGTTGAGGTTTGTCCTAGTTTTTCTTCCAAGGAGAAAGCATCTTTTAATTTCATGGCTGTGGTCACCATCACTGCAGTGATTTTGGAGCCCAAGAAAATAAAGTCTGTCACTGTTTCTATTGTTTGCCTATCTATTTACCATGAAATGATGAGACCTGATGCCATCATCTTAGTTTTTTGAACTTTGAGTTTTAGGCCAGCTTTTTCACTCTCCTTTTTCAGTTTCCTCAAGAGGCTCTTTAGTTCCTCTTTACTTTCTGCCATAAGGGTGATGTCTTCTGCACATCTGAGGTTATTGATATTTCTCCCAGCAATCTTGATTCTAGCTTGTGCCTCATCCAGCCCAGCATTTTGTATGAGGTACTGAGCATAGAAGTTAAATAAGCAGGGTGATAATATAGAGCCTTGATATGCTCCTTTCCCAGTTTGGAACCAGTCCTTTGTTCCATGTCTGCTTCTAACTGTTGCTTCTTGTCCTGCATACAGGTTTCGCAGGAGGCAGGTAAAGTGGTCTGGTATTCCCATCTCTTTCAGAATTTTCCAGTTTTTTGTGCTCCACATAGTCAAAGCCTTATTGTAGTCAATGAAGCAGCTGACCAATTCTTTATATTTTCTATTTTTTGGAGTTCAGTTGCTCAGACTCTTTGCGATGCCATGGACTGTGGTAAGCCAGGCTTCCCTGTCTTTCACCATCTCCAGGAGCTTGCTCAAACTCATGTCCATTGACTCAGTGCTGCCATCCAACCATCCTGTCCTCTGTCTTCCCCTTCTCCTTTTGCATTCTATTTTTCCCAACATCAGGCTCTCTTCCAATGAGTCGTCTCTTTGCATCAGGTGGCCAAAGTACTGGAGCTTCAGCATCAGTCCTTCCAATGAATATTCAGGGTTGATTTCCTTTAGGATTGATTGGTTTGACCTCCCTGCAGTCCAAGGGACTCTCAAGAGCATTCTCCAACATCACAGTTCAAAGGCATCAATTCTTTGGCACTCAGCCTTCTTCATGGTTCAGCTCTCACATCCATACCTGACTACTGGGAAAACCATAGTTTTGATTACTTGAACTTTTGTCAGCAAAATGATAGCTATGCTTTTGAATATACTGTTGAGGTTTGTCCTAGTTTTTCTTCCAAGGAGAAAGCATCTTTTAATTTCATGGCTGTGGTCACCATCACTGCAGTGATTTTGGAGCCCAAGAAAATAAAGTCTGTCACTGTTTCTATTGTTTGCCTATCTATTTACCATGAAATGATGAGACCTGATGCCATCATCTTAGTTTTTTGAACTTTGAGTTTTAGGCCAGCTTTTTCACTCTCCTTTTTCAGTTTCCTCAAGAGGCTCTTTAGTTCCTCTTTACTTTCTGCCATAAGGGTGATGTCTTCTGCACATCTGAGGTTATTGATATTTCTCCCAGCAATCTTGATTCTAGCTTGTGCCTCATCCAGCCCAGCATTTTGTATGAGGTACTGAGCATAGAAGTTAAATAAGCAGGGTGATAATATAGAGCCTTGATATGCTCCTTTCCCAGTTTGGAACCAGTCCTTTGTTCCATGTCTGCTTCTAACTGTTGCTTCTTGTCCTGCATACAGGTTTCGCAGGAGGCAGGTAAAGTGGTCTGGTATTCCCATCTCTTTCAGAATTTTCCAGTTTTTTGTGCTCCACATAGTCAAAGCCTTATTGTAGTCAATGAAGCAGCTGACCAATTCTTTTTTATATTTTCTATTTTTTTGGTAAAAATTTTCATCCATTCTTCAGTTCAGTTAGCATTCCTATTACTATCACTTTGAACTGTTTATTGAACAAATTATTTATCTCTGTTTCATTAGGTTTCTTCCAAGAGTTTTCCCCTTGTTTTTCTGTTTGACATATTTGTCTTTTCATTTTGTTTAACTTTTTGTTTTTGTGAAATTAAGTGAAAAATTATCTATCCCATTCTTGAAGCTTTGTCCTTGTGTGGGAATGTCCCTGTACAGCTTGTGTGTGCCCAGGGGCTGGGGTGGGAGAGCTGAACCTGACATGAGCATGGGCCAATTCTTCCCCCAGGGTCCCCCAGGGTGTTGTGGAAGCCAACACCTTGGTGGAAGGTATGGCTAGTGTTTATGGGGCTAGAGTCAGAGTCAGAGCCAGGTGCAAGCTGAGGTTTCTCCCACGTACAGGGTTGGGAGGGTTGGTGATGGCAGTCTCCATGCTGGCACTAGCCTCACTCCCTCTAGAGGGAGGTGTGCAGGTACATGTGAGGTGGCAGTGGCTACCCAACCCTGGTGGGTGTCTATGCTGCTCCATCCCCTCCAAGTATGCACATTCTCATTGGCAATGGAAGACTTCACTTTAGCAGAAAGCAGCACTGAGCAAGAGGGGCTCAAGCTAGAGCCCAGTGGAGGTTGGGATCAGGCAAACACCAGGGTAGTCCTTGCAGGATGACCAGAGTCCCAAGCAGTCTTCACTATGCTGCCTCTGCTCTGTGTGACTGGGAGTAAGCAAGTCTGTGTATACTCTTCAAGACTGGTTTTCAAAACACCTAAGGGAGCTCGTCTCCACATTGTCAGACCCCAGGCCTGGGATGCCTAACATGTGACTCAAACCCTTTGCTCCCAAGGGAGGATCCTGTGACCTTTGATACCCCATCCTCTTCTGTCTCCTTCACTCAGGGTGCAAGTCCTCTCTAGATCACTTCTCCCTTCCTACCAGAGTCCATGTGGACCTTTCTTTAGAGCCTTGGTTGTACAAAGGCTGTTCTACTGATCTCCCAGTCAGTTTCACTGAGGGTCACTCTATATTTAGTCGTGTTTTCATGTCTTAGGGAAGGGAGGTAGCCCAGTATCATCCTACTCTGCCATCTTGACTGCTCCTAAATACTAATTCTTAAGTGAATCATCCTAAACATTAAATCATCCTGAGCCATCTTCCCAGGTGGCTTAGCTGTAAGGAATCCACAGCCAGTGCATGTGATGTGGGAGATGTGGGCTCCATCTCTGAGCCTCGAAGATTGCCTGGAGTAGGAAATGTCAACCCACTCCAGTATTCTTGCCTGGAGAATCCCATGAACAGAAAAATCTGGTGGGCTACAGCCCATGGGATTGCAAAAGAGTTGGAGTGACTTAGTGACTAAACAGCAGTAGCGCACGTTCAATACCAGCTTAATTTGTTATAAATTATAAGTTTGATTTCCCCAATCCCAATGATACTGACTCCAAATTTATTAAATATGGGAGAATAAGCTTGTCAATATGCAGCTAATATGAGTTTGTACTTCTTTCTACCATGTCCTTGGCATATGTGCTAGAGGTGATAAAAATATTTTATACTTTATGTAAACAGCTATCAGTCTCATGAGACTCTGGAGATACAATAATGACTCACATTTAATTAATTCTACAATAGAAAATGAAATACAGCAAGCACTTTCATACATGGCTGGTAGATACATAAATTCATGATTCATGTAAGTTTTCTGGACAGCAATTTAATAGTATGTATAAGGATCCTTAGAGATGGTCAAAACTTTGACTCACAATTTTGTGAAAAATAATTAAAACTAAGGTAACAGAAAAAAATATTAAGATTTATATACAAATGTATTCATCTTAAGATAATCTATAATAGCTAAAAATAAGTATTAAGTAGTTTCCAAATGTTGAATCAATTTTAGCTGAATAAATTATGAAGAGAGTAAAACAAGGCAAAGAAAGCTAGAGGAGATGCACACAAGCTTATGTGTATATCTATATGGGCATTTAAGAAAATATTTTTGTAATAACACTTCCAAGTCAGTGGACCTTTCTTTAGAGCCTTGGTTGTACAAAGGCTGTTCTACTGATCTCCCAGTCAGTTTCACTGAGGGTCACTCTATATTTAGTCGTGTTTTCATGTCTTAGGGAAGGGAGGTAGCCCAGTATCATCCTACTCTGCCATCTTGACTGCTCCTAAATACTAATTCTTAAGTGAATCATCCTAAACATTAAATCATCCTGAGCCATCTTCCCAGGTGGCTTAGCTGTAAGGAATCCACAGCCAGTGCATGTGATGTGGGAGATGTGGGCTCCATCTCTGAGCCTCGAAGATTGCCTGGAGTAGGAAATGTCAACCCACTCCAGTATTCTTGCCTGGAGAATCCCATGAACAGAAAAATCTGGTGGGCTACAGCCCATGGGATTGCAAAAGAGTTGGAGTGACTTAGTGACTAAACAGCAGTAGCGCACGTTCAATACCAGCTTAATTTGTTATAAATTATAAGTTTGATTTCCCCAATCCCAATGATACTGACTCCAAATTTATTAAATATGGGAGAATAAGCTTGTCAATATGCAGCTAATATGAGTTTGTACTTCTTTCTACCATGTCCTTGGCATATGTGCTAGAGGTGATAAAATATTTTATACTTTATGTAAACAGCTATCAGTCTCATGAGACTCTGGAGATACAATAATGACTCACATTTAATTAATTCTACAATAGAAAATGAAATACAGCAAGCACTTTCATACATGGCTGGTAGATACATAAATTCATGATTCATGTAAGTTTTCTGGACAGCAATTTAATAGTATGTATAAGGATCCTTAGAGATGGTCAAAACTTTGACTCACAATTTTGTGAAAAATAATTAAAACTAAGGTAACAGAAAAAAATATTAAGATTTATATACAAATGTATTCATCTTAAGATAATCTATAATAGCTAAAAATAAGTATTAAGTAGTTTCCAAATGTTGAATCAATTTTAGCTGAATAAATTATGAAGAGAGTAAAACAAGGCAAAGAAAGCTAGAGGAGATGCACACAAGCTTATGTGTATATCTATATGGGCATTTAAGAAAATATTATTGTAATATTAACAAATTTTAAAAATAAAATAATCAAAATAAATCTTCACTGGAAAAATTACTTAAGAACAAAGAACAAAGATTCTGAGAACCTCTTTGAAACAAAACATGACAGCTATATGTATGTAATGTATGATTACTTGTTTTGGTTCTGGTAAAACTACTGATCTTGGCTTTGTTTCCTTCTTCTCCTCCATCATAAAGTCAGTAGGTTTAAAGTTTTCCTCTTGTATTAACAACTTAGTAGGAGTGATTATTTCATCGGAGTTAATAAAGAAAATAGACAGAACTACCAAGATTTCATGGTCTAGTGTTTGAAAATTACTGGTGTTTAACTCATGTGATGATAAAAAATATGTAGTATATTTATTGTCAAATATATTGATGTTTCTGCTGTTATGATGTTTAATGTTCTGAATTTTAAAATGTTTTGCTAAAGCTCTGTTATTTAATTTAACTTGAAGTATGAACAGTCTGTTAAATACTGAACAGTCTGTTAAATAATGAATAAGCTTTTATTTCTTATACTGAGATTAAGGTTGGTAGAGAAAGCTATTACTTTTTTCTGAAGAATATAAAATGTTAAAAAAAATAGTGGAAAAGAAACAATAACAGAAACTATGTCAGAATAGTACAATAAGCTTACACATGTATTTTGTCTTGCTGACACTGCTTGTTAAAATATATCTGAAACTGGATGAATTATCAAGATCCTTGCCTCAACTCCCAATTTACAGCCACCAACAATTCTTGCCTCGGCTGCTGTCTCAGATACGGTCTCCTTTATTTCACTGTGCAATCTCTAATTCTGATAAAATGCAAGTCACATTAAGCTCAGATCATATCAGTTAATGCTGAAATTTCTCCAATAAAAAAAGAAAAAGAAGACCTACACAGTCTTTTTTAACTGGCATCTTACTTATTTCCAAAGTCAATTACCACTTCAGTCTTAACATTTTAGAGTTTGACTCACAATTTTGTGAAAAATAATTAAAACTAAGGTAACAGAAAAAAATATTAAGATTTATATACAAATGTATTCATCTTAAGATAATCTATAATAGCTAAAAATAAGTATTAAGTAGTTTCCAAATGTTGAATCAATTTTAGCTGAATAAATTATGAAGAGAGTAAAACAAGGCAAAGAAAGCTAGAGGAGATGCACACAAGCTTATGTGTATATCTATATGGGCATTTAAGAAAATATTATTGTAATATTAACAAATTTTAAAAATAAAATAATCAAAATAAATCTTCACTGGAAAAATTACTTAAGAACAAAGAACAAAGATTCTGAGAACCTCTTTGAAACAAAACATGACAGCTATATGTATGTAATGTATGATTACTTGTTTTGGTTCTGGTAAAACTACTGATCTTGGCTTTGTTTCCTTCTTCTCCTCCATCATAAAGTCAGTAGGTTTAAAGTTTTCCTCTTGTATTAACAACTTAGTAGGAGTGATTATTTCATCGGAGTTAATAAAGAAAATAGACAGAACTACCAAGATTTCATGGTCTAGTGTTTGAAAATTACTGGTGTTTAACTCATGTGATGATAAAAAATATGTAGTATATTTATTGTCAAATATATTGATGTTTCTGCTGTTATGATGTTTAATGTTCTGAATTTTAAAATGTTTTGCTAAAGCTCTGTTATTTAATTTAACTTGAAGTATGAACAGTCTGTTAAATACTGAACAGTCTGTTAAATAATGAATAAGCTTTTTATTTCTTATACTGAGATTAAGGTTGGTAGAGAAAGCTATTACTTTTTTCTGAAGAATATAAAATGTTAAAAAAAATAGTGGAAAAGAAACAATAACAGAAACTATGTCAGAATAGTACAATAAGCTTACACATGTATTTTGTCTTGCTGACACTGCTTGTTAAAATATATCTGAAACTGGATGAATTATCAAGATCCTTGCCTCAACTCCCAATTTACAGCCACCAACAATTCTTGCCTCGGCTGCTGTCTCAGATACGGTCTCCTTTATTTCACTGTGCAATCTCTAATTCTGATAAAATGCAAGTCACATTAAGCTCAGATCATATCAGTTAATGCTGAAATTTCTCCAATAAAAAAAGAAAAAGAAGACCTACACAGTCTTTTTTAACTGGCATCTTACTTATTTCCAAAGTCAATTACCACTTCAGTCTTAACATTTTACTCCACTTCAGCCAGACTGGCAATGTGAGATGCTCTAAACATTTCCCTGTGTCAGAGCTTGTGCTGATTTCTTCAACCTAGAATGCTTCTCCTCTAAATATTTCCATGATTTCCTAATCTTCTTCCTTTGATTTTTGCTAAAGGTCATCATCTCAGAAGGAGAAACCTCTTATCACCTTACCCTGCATTCCTTTTCTTTACTGAGTATCTTGTAACTTGACTTTATTTTTTATTTTTAGTTTTTTTCTCTCACCGGAGCAGAGATCTATCAATTTTTGTTTGCCTGTTTTAAGATACTGTATCCAATAATGCTCTACACATAATGAGAGTTATAGTAGTTAAATCAATGCATGAATTTTAACCGTATAAGGTTATAATTACAAAGGTATCATACTGACTTTATAATTAAGGATACTGAGGGTAGAAAAATTTTACTTGGTGACGTGCAGAAGCCCAGTCCAGTGCAGAACCCAGACTTATGTCATTCTCAAGGGTATGCCCTTTGGTACCACATTCAATGAATTCATTCCTCTTTATAGACCTAAACCATTTGTGGATCTTTAGAAAAATATACATACCTGAGCTTAATCCAGGAAATATTGATTCAGTAGGCTGAAGTGAGGTGCAACAGAAAAGTTTGGCATGCAACCAAAGATGCGTGATGTATTGCACATGTAATATATATACTATTATATACTTTTAGAATTTTGTATCAATAATAATATACTATTATATATGTACAAATAATATGCACTGTATACATACATATTCCTTTATATATACAATATTACATGTCATGATAGCAACTGCAATTATATGATACATATGATGTTGCATATATATGTAATACACACATATATAATAGTGAATATTATTGGTTATCTGATATGAGGAGCTGACTCTTTGGAAAAGAGCCTGATGCCGGGAAAGACTGAGGGCAGGAGGAGAAGGGGATGCCAGAGGATGAGATGGTTGGATTGCATCACTGACTCAGTGAACATGAATTTGAGCAAATTCCTGGAGATGGTAAAGGACAGGAAGCCTGGCATGCTGCAGACCATGGGGTGAAGAGTTAGACATGGCTTGACAATTGAACAACAAGAACCATAGACTATTCCCCACTCAGGGCTGAAGAGTTAGACTGTGTCAGAGCTTGTGCTGATTTCTTCAACCTAGAATGCTTCTCCTCTAAATATTTCCATGATTTCCTAATCTTCTTCCTTTGATTTTTGCTAAAGGTCATCATCTCAGAAGGAGAAACCTCTTATCACCTTACCCTGCATTCCTTTTCTTTACTGAGTATCTTGTAACTTGACTTTATTTTTTATTTTTAGTTTTTTTCTCTCACCGGAGCAGAGATCTATCAATTTTTGTTTGCCTGTTTTAAGATACTGTATCCAATAATGCTCTACACATAATGAGAGTTATAGTAGTTAAATCAATGCATGAATTTTAACCGTATAAGGTTATAATTACAAAGGTATCATACTGACTTTATAATTAAGGATACTGAGGGTAGAAAAATTTTACTTGGTGACGTGCAGAAGCCCAGTCCAGTGCAGAACCCAGACTTATGTCATTCTCAAGGGTATGCCCTTTGGTACCACATTCAATGAATTCATTCCTCTTTATAGACCTAAACCATTTGTGGATCTTTAGAAAAATATACATACCTGAGCTTAATCCAGGAAATATTGATTCAGTAGGCTGAAGTGAGGTGCAACAGAAAAGTTTGGCATGCAACCAAAGATGCGTGATGTATTGCACATGTAATATATATACTATTATATACTTTTAGAATTTTGTATCAATAATAATATACTATTATATATGTACAAATAATATGCACTGTATACATACATATTCCTTTATATATACAATATTACATGTCATGATAGCAACTGCAATTATATGATACATATGATGTTGCATATATATGTAATACACACATATATAATAGTGAATATTATTGGTTATCTGATATGAGGAGCTGACTCTTTGGAAAAGAGCCTGATGCCGGGAAAGACTGAGGGCAGGAGGAGAAGGGGATGCCAGAGGATGAGATGGTTGGATTGCATCACTGACTCAGTGAACATGAATTTGAGCAAATTCCTGGAGATGGTAAAGGACAGGGAAGCCTGGCATGCTGCAGACCATGGGGTGAAGAGTTAGACATGGCTTGACAATTGAACAACAAGAACAAGTCATAGACTATTCCCCCACTCAGCCTTACATGTAACGCTGAGATAATCCTCCCAATTTCACGTGACTTCCTGCTGGATGCTCATGGTTCTTATTTCAAGAGGATAGAGAATGCTATGCAATACACTGTATTTTTACCACACAAGAGACATTTAATCACTACTAGCTGAATGGATGCAATGCTTCAATGAACAAATACATTGTGAGACTCACACTGGATTGATACAATCGAGCAAAACTGATTTCCTCATGACTACTGTTAGAAAATTCTGGCTTTCTGGGAACAATAAAAATTTGCTGTCTGTTTTGACAAGCAGAAAGACATATCTAAAAGATTTGTAGAACTACCACTGTCAGAACAATGTAGTTAAATTGTATTCAACATCTGTAAAAAAGAGTAATTATGCCAATAACATCATATTAATTGGAGATAAGTAAAAAAAAGTCCTGTTTTAGCAGCACCAAACAAAGCATTAACTGGAGTTCATAAATTTAAGTTCTTTAACTTATGATTTATTATAATCATTAGACTAAATTATTATTTTGCTTGTTCACTATTACCAATAGACCAGCATTGTATTACACTAGAGGACCAAATTCAATTTACAATTCAAAACCCTTACACTTACCTGACCTCCTTTTTTTCGCACCAGCTAGCTCTAATGATTAATAATAATGCTTTGTGTTTATGCTATTACTCTATATTCAATAAAGAATAATTATCTTTTCTCTTTTATGATAGTATATATAAAGTAATACTTGAATTATTTTATTATAATGAGTTATTTCTAATCATAAATATGTACATAATGAGAACAAGTAGAGTGAATAAACAGAGAAGAGGAAAAG
The DNA here is from genome assembly GCA_022376925.1 of Tragulus kanchil. NCBI lineage: Eukaryota > Metazoa > Chordata > Mammalia > Artiodactyla > Tragulidae > Tragulus > Tragulus kanchil. The sequence continues at coordinate 75,113,532 of JAIOJX010000025.1, forward strand.
GCACAAGAATAATGCAAGTGCAGAGAAAATGATACTTTAGAGAACATTAAGGAAATACAGCAGGGCTTTCCTGATAGTCCAGTGGGCAAAGAGTCCACCTTGCAGTGCAAGTGGCACTGGTTCGATCCCTCGCTCGGGAGGATCCTGCATGCCATGGAGCGGCTGGACCAGTGTCCAATTATGAGCCAGCACTCTGGAGCGCATGCACCCGGAGCCAGTGCTCTGCAACAAGAGAGGCTACTGTAATGCGAGGCCTGCATAGGCCTAAGAATAAAAAGATGGATGAAAAATAAATAATCAATTAAAAGAGGCCAAAAATAAAAAGAGAGAGAAAGAAAGACATCAGATTAAAAAATAAAAATAGCTGCACTAGAGTGGGGAAGACTGGGGAAGACTTACGGGAAACAGCTGTCTGTCCTAACTTCACAAACAGGACTGGAATAAAACTTCCCACTTTAAAGATAAGAGAATTCTCACATGCACTAAGGGGAGCCATCATTTCTGTCTCACCCCTTACAATGAACTTACAGTCCAAATAATAGCCCTGCTATATATTTCTTTAGCCCTGCTAAAGAAAATGGAAGCAAAGAAGCCAATTTAGAATTGGTTATTTAGGCAAATGTTTTTGTTGAAATTTCACAACTGTTGATAATTGTATCTTCATTTATTACATCTCTGATGGGTATTTAAATTAACAATAACTTTCAATTTATGAATTAAAAAACCCTCTTACATATGTAGAACCTTTAAAATGAAGTAAATGTAGGTCAATATGCACTCTATAAAAAACATATAATTGTTCACTCTTGTTTTTATTATGAAAATGTATCAATATTATTATTTTGAAAGTCTGCCTTTGAACATTTTTATATGTAATTTCAAATTTTTGTTCCTTTAGGTGTCTATTAAGTCCCTGAATTAATGTTATTTATAATTAAAGCATTCCACTGATACCAGTTCTCTTTTTGTGTATGCAGCAACCATTTCTCAAATTTTTCTCAAAACCATGTTATGCTGCAATAAGTCTACTAGGAATAAAGACAGTCAAAAAATACAGAGAAAACTTATAAACATTTCCATATAATATAGAAAAAATACTAAAACCTCTCAAAGTCTCTTACAGTGATATTAAAGTTTTAAATTAGTTTGTGTGGTAAATGACAAAAGCTGCTTTTATGATCAGTGGTCAGTACATTGAGGCATGAGGCAATATTTAAACTTGAAAAAAAATCCAGGAGATATGATCTTATGATATATTTTTCTTTGGCACCTCAGCTTAATCTATAGGATATTTTATCAGGTCTAACTGCATTATTGTGGTAAATGACTATGTATTTAATATAGTTATTCATATTTCTTGCCTCCAACTATTAATAACTCACTTCACTCTATGCTGTGTCTGTGCTGTGCTTAATCCACTCAGTTTTGTCTGACTCTTGTGACCCCATGGACTTTAGCTTGCCAGACTCCCCTGTCCATGGGGATTCTCCAGGTAAGAACACTGGAGTAGGTTGCCATGCAGTTGGAATGTATTATATGAATAAATACTATCTGCATGCTGAGGCTAGGTTAACAAAAATCCTTTTCCTGGGGCAATCAATGGTACTAACACCTGTGAAGTAAAATATCAGGTCACAGGTCACAAGATATATAAACTAAAGGATCAAAAAAGTGTGCTTATACTAAACAAATTCATTTTATGTTTAGTTGTTTAGTCTAGTCTGGGTAAACTCTTACGCAATAAAAGTCTTCATATGCTTTAAATTAAAATTTTTTTAAATCTGAACTCTCAATAATGAAAACACTTCAGGAAGCTGAAAGTATTCTTAGTCTAAATTTAGTCTTCCAGTAGAGTAAGTCTCTAGTAACCATGAATGTTCTTGAATATAGGAATAGTCCTTGAAAAACAATAAAAATCCAGTCTTCCAAGCAGTCTACTTCCAGTTTCAGCAAAATGTAGGTCAAGGAAGTAATTTCTTCCAGTCTGATACCTGGGTTTATTCTGGAGCCATTGCACACTAGCTGTGTGACCTAGAATAAATTATTTCTCCTCAGCTTTCTCATATCCAAAATAGAAGTATGCCCTCTAAAATATTGTTTAATATCTGCTTCACAAGTCTGATCAAACTATTAAAAAAAGAGAACACATGCATAGGTAAGAGGCCAGCACATATAAACTTCTCAGTAAATTCTAGATGCTATTATTTTTGTTATTCTTCTTATTATTAGAAAATGGTTTTCCAAGTAATATACTTTGGTTGCTGATATTCAACTAATTAACTAGCAGTCTGTGAGTTCTCCAGTTAGAAGCTGATGGGTCATTTCTGCCTACTTCTGGAATTTAGAATTAGTAAGTAGTATTGGACTAAGTGGACCCACAAAGGCCACCTATATTCTGGCACTCATATTCTTTCCCTCAAGAAAGGGAAGGCTTCAGGAGAGCAGAAGGCACAGGATAATGAATGATAGAAGAAAACAAAGCACGTCCACGTGGATTTGATCATCAAACTCTAAAGGAAATCAAATCCTAAAGGAAATCAACCCTGAATATTCATTGGAAGAACCGAAGCTGAAGATCCAAAACATTGGCTACCCAATGCGAAAAGCCAACTTGCTGGATAAGACCCTGATGCTGTAAAGATCGAGGACAGGAGCAGAAGGAGGCAAAAGAAGATGAGATGACTGGATGGCATCACCGATTCAATGGACATGAGTTTGAGTCAACTCCAGCAAATGGTGAAGGATAGTGAAGCCTGGCATGCTACAGTCCATCGGGTCACAAAGAGTTGGACACAACCTAGCGACTGAACAACAACGAGTATGAATGAATTTTAGGAACTGTAGGCGTCAGTGAAAGCTACTCTACAAACAATAAACTTTATGGAAGAGACTGGCTCTGAATTATGACCTTGAAAAATGTGCGGTATCTTTTAATTTCTATAAACTTCAGGGAAAAAAATCAGTGCTCAGCTGGTCTCCATTTTCCATTTAGAAGCAATTATAGTTTGCCAATTTTTATTAGAGTTAGTATTTAAAAGAGAAAAGAAACTTTGGTATTATTGACAGTGACAAATAGGAGAGTAAGAACTAAAATAGACTAATACATAACTATTAATAATAATTTTTCAAATATATCTAATACAAAATTTTGTTTAATTATGGAAAGGAACAAAATTATCAGGTTGTCACAAAATTCTAGGGTAAAGAAATACAGATATGTACTATAAAGAGTCCTCACTGAAAGAAAAAAATTTTAATTTAAAAAGATTTGTTTTCCATTTCATGTAAATAACTTAGAAAATATTTTTGTTATTCAAAACCAAGTAATATACTTTGGTTGCTGATATTCAACTAATTAACTAGCAGTCTGTGAGTTCTCCAGTTAGAAGCTGATGGGTCATTTCTGCCTACTTCTGGAATTTAGAATTAGTAAGTAGTATTGGACTAAGTGGACCCACAAAGGCCACCTATATTCTGGCACTCATATTCTTTCCCTCAAGAAAGGGAAGGCTTCAGGAGAGCAGAAGGCACAGGATAATGAATGATAGAAGAAAACAAAGCACGTCCACGTGGATTTGATCATCAAACTCTAAAGGAAATCAAATCCTAAAGGAAATCAACCCTGAATATTCATTGGAAGAACCGAAGCTGAAGATCCAAAACATTGGCTACCCAATGCGAAAAGCCAACTTGCTGGATAAGACCCTGATGCTGTAAAGATCGAGGACAGGAGCAGAAGGAGGCAAAAGAAGATGAGATGACTGGATGGCATCACCGATTCAATGGACATGAGTTTGAGTCAACTCCAGCAAATGGTGAAGGATAGTGAAGCCTGGCATGCTACAGTCCATCGGGTCACAAAGAGTTGGACACAACCTAGCGACTGAACAACAACGAGTATGAATGAATTTTAGGAACTGTAGGCGTCAGTGAAAGCTACTCTACAAACAATAAACTTTATGGAAGAGACTGGCTCTGAATTATGACCTTGAAAAATGTGCGGTATCTTTTAATTTCTATAAACTTCAGGGAAAAAAATCAGTGCTCAGCTGGTCTCCATTTTCCATTTAGAAGCAATTATAGTTTGCCAATTTTTATTAGAGTTAGTATTTAAAAGAGAAAAGAAACTTTGGTATTATTGACAGTGACAAATAGGAGAGTAAGAACTAAAATAGACTAATACATAACTATTAATAATAATTTTTCAAATATATCTAATACAAAATTTTGTTTAATTATGGAAAGGAACAAAATTATCAGGTTGTCACAAAATTCTAGGGTAAAGAAATACAGATATGTACTATAAAGAGTCCTCACTGAAAGAATATCAATAAATAGATTGTTCCATTTCATGTTAAATAACTTTTGAATAATACTTCTTGAGTATTTTTAACTCGGAAAGTAAGAGAGAAAAAATCGTGCCAGCTGGCCTGATTCAAAATAAATGACTCACTTAAGAAAGATATTTTCTGAACATCAGCTACCAGAAATAGTATTCTTTCTCTGAATAACTAGAAAACATGGATTAACTCTGAAAAAATCAATTTATAATACAGAATATAAATATAAAATTTTATTTTTATAATAGAAAACTTTTACCTCAAAAATTCTGAATATACTAGCTAAGTGTGTTATTAATCAGTAGATTAGTAGTAAAGTTTCAAATATGAAAATGAAACACCTGAAATTACATCAAAAAATTATATATATATATATATATATATATATATGTATGTATGTATTATGAAGTGAAAGTTGCTCAGTCATGTCTAACTCTTTCTGACTCCATGAACTGTAGCCCACCAGGCTCTTATATCCATAGGATTTCCCGGCAAGAATACTAAAGTGGATTGCCATTTCCTTCTTCATCAAATTTTTAAAAGTCAGAATTCCTACATCATAACATGATGTTTCTGTACTGAACAGTTATGTCTGCTTGTTAAACACACCTCAGGCTTATGAAGCACATTGATAAGATGGCTCAGCCAACAGGTCATTTTTGAAATGACAGATCCTCAGCAGGCTACGCTTTCTCCACCAAGTTTTGATTTCATTTTCCCTTGACCATTATAATATTTTTATATGGTGAGTACTGTTTTCCTCTTCACCTTCTTGCTACTTTATGCAATTGTATCTGGCACTCTCCCATCTGGCAGGGTATTGTCAAAATATTTTCCAAATAAAAGAGCCGCATTTACTGCCTTTGGAGTTCGTGCCTTTGCAAACTCTAGTTGTATTTCTCATTAAGTAACCCTGTCCATTCCTTTCCTTCCTTGGTAAGTACGAGAAAGTCTTAAAACACACAATGTCTTTTCTGTTTTACATATGGTAATGTATATATTTTAAAGTTACTCGTTCAATTTGTACCCCCCTCTCCTTCCCCAACTCTGTCTACAAGTCTGTTCTCTATCTCTGTGTCTCCATTGCTGCCCTGTAATTAGGTTTATCAGTACCATCTTAGAAGATATTTCTTGATTTTTAATAATCCTATATAAAATACAGTCTATTCTAACTTACTTTATTATTTTAAAACATGACAATAATTATTAAATACACTATAAAGTACTTCAGTGTTGACATAGTTTTTAAAAAACAATGCATAGCAAGAATCATTACTTTGATAGTACATCAAAGCAAAAAATATAAAATTTAAATTTTTATAATAGAAAACTTTTACCTCAAAAATTCTGAATATACTAGCTAAGTGTGTTATTAATCAGTAGATTAGTAGTAAAGTTTCAAATATGAAAATGAAACACCTGAAATTACATCAAAAAATTATATATATATATATATATATATATATATATGTATGTATGTATGAAGTGAAAGTTGCTCAGTCATGTCTAACTCTTTCTGACTCCATGAACTGTAGCCCACCAGGCTCTTATATCCATAGGATTTCCCGGCAAGAATACTAAAGTGGATTGCCATTTCCTTCTTCATCAAATTTTTAAAAGTCAGAATTCCTACATCATAACATGATGTTTCTGTACTGAACAGTTATGTCTGCTTGTTAAACACACCTCAGGCTTATGAAGCACATTGATAAGATGGCTCAGCCAACAGGTCATTTTTGAAATGACAGATCCTCAGCAGGCTACGCTTTCTCCACCAAGTTTTGATTTCATTTTCCCTTGACCATTATAATATTTTTATATGGTGAGTACTGTTTTCCTCTTCACCTTCTTGCTACTTTATGCAATTGTATCTGGCACTCTCCCATCTGGCAGGGTATTGTCAAAATATTTTCCAAATAAAAGAGCCGCATTTACTGCCTTTGGAGTTCGTGCCTTTGCAAACTCTAGTTGTATTTCTCATTAAGTAACCCTGTCCATTCCTTTCCTTCCTTGGTAAGTACGAGAAAGTCTTAAAACACACAATGTCTTTTCTGTTTTACATATGGTAATGTATATATTTTAAAGTTACTCGTTCAATTTGTACCCCCCTCTCCTTCCCCAACTCTGTCTACAAGTCTGTTCTCTATCTCTGTGTCTCCATTGCTGCCCTGTAATTAGGTTTATCAGTACCATCTTAGAAGATATTTCTTGATTTTTAATAATCCTATATAAAATACAGTCTATTCTAACTTACTTTATTATTTTAAAACATGACAATAATTATTAAATACACTATAAAGTACTTCAGTGTTGACATAGTTTTTAAAAAACAATGCATAGCAAGAATCATTACTTTGATAGTACATCAAAGCATGGAAGAAATATATGAAATAGATGTTCTAAAAGTTCACTAATAGTTTCAGGTGTGACATGCAAAGATCTTGGAAGTCTTCACTCCCAACCATACAATGAGAAATAGTTGGACAAGCTGAAAATTGATGACAAGGTTTGGAGCTATCAGAGAATTGAGGTCATAGGGTAAATGACATCCCAACATGTGGAGAGAGATACGTCTCTGGAGAGATACAGCAACCAACATAAACTGAAGCTCCAGGGAAGATCTCCCTGTGGCTCTTCTCAGGGTGAGGGAAAGAGTAACCATGGTGAAACATTCCTCAAATCTTCTCCACACAGAAGCTGTCTCTCCAAGGATAAGAAATTTGAAGCACAATTCTGAAATCCTGTTTAACCAGGATGAAGGGATTTCCTGCCTGCTCAGCTTTTCCCACTTCCCTGTCTCACCTTCAGGGAAAAACTATAATAAACAGGGGATAGGGCCTTACGGATATAAATTAGGAATTCTTTAGATACTGAGGGAATAGGGGACAAGTTTTTATTTTTAATGTAAACTGGAAGAAGAGATCACTTGTGAAGGCACAGCCCTAGGCAAAGTCTCATGAAAAGACTGAGATTTAATCAAAACATTATATAACGTTTCCCTCTCCCATACCTTAATGATCCCAGCAAAAGGGCTCCAGTATAATAATAGTAATTACAAGTGAAAGACCTGTAGAGCTGACTTTCTCTGAGGAACAATGCTTCACAGAAAAGCATGTAGGCCAGGAGAAAAGACAAAAACAATGACTACAGAAATTTGAAGCCTGTGGCCCCTATAGCTATTATACAGCAAACCCCCAAAGTCCAGCTGCAAGACAGAGGAACATAAATCTACAAGTCTGTTCTCTATCTCTGTGTCTCCATTGCTGCCCTGTAATTAGGTTTATCAGTACCATCTTAGAAGATATTTCTTGATTTTTAATAATCCTATATAAAATACAGTCTATTCTAACTTACTTTATTATTTTAAAACATGACAATAATTATTAAATACACTATAAAGTACTTCAGTGTTGACATAGTTTTTAAAAAACAATGCATAGCAAGAATCATTACTTTGATAGTACATCAAAGCATGGAAGAAATATATGAAATAGATGTTCTAAAAGTTCACTAATAGTTTCAGGTGTGACATGCAAAGATCTTGGAAGTCTTCACTCCCAACCATACAATGAGAAATAGTTGGACAAGCTGAAAATTGATGACAAGGTTTGGAGCTATCAGAGAATTGAGGTCATAGGGTAAATGACATCCCAACATGTGGAGAGAGATACGTCTCTGGAGAGATACAGCAACCAACATAAACTGAAGCTCCAGGGAAGATCTCCCTGTGGCTCTTCTCAGGGTGAGGGAAAGAGTAACCATGGTGAAACATTCCTCAAATCTTCTCCACACAGAAGCTGTCTCTCCAAGGATAAGAAATTTGAAGCACAATTCTGAAATCCTGTTTAACCAGGATGAAGGGATTTCCTGCCTGCTCAGCTTTTCCCACTTCCCTGTCTCACCTTCAGGGAAAAACTATAATAAACAGGGGATAGGGCCTTACGGATATAAATTAGGAATTCTTTAGATACTGAGGGAATAGGGGACAAGTTTTTATTTTTAATGTAAACTGGAAGAAGAGATCACTTGTGAAGGCACAGCCCTAGGCAAAGTCTCATGAAAAGACTGAGATTTAATCAAAACATTATATAACGTTTCCCTCTCCCATACCTTAATGATCCCAGCAAAAGGGCTCCAGTATAATAATAGTAATTACAAGTGAAAGACCTGTAGAGCTGACTTTCTCTGAGGAACAATGCTTCACAGAAAAGCATGTAGGCCAGGAGAAAAGACAAAAACAATGACTACAGAAATTTGAAGCCTGTGGCCCCTATAGCTATTATACAGCAAACACCCAATATAGTCCAGCTGCAAGACAGAGGAACATAAATCCCCACACTAGAAGACTATTTATTTCCTATTACTGAATACAGCAGGTATAGCTCTAAACAAACAATCATAAGGTATGCAAAAAGGCAAAAACACAATCACCTGAACTAGACTCAGATATTATACCTATTGGTGTTATGAGAAAAGAAATCAAAATATTTATAACCAATGTTAAGGATTTGTGATGGGGTCCTCGATAACCACCCTCAGGCTCAAGGATTCTCTAAAAGGACTTACAGGACTTGCCAACAAGAGAATCTCACTCAAGCCTTGATGTCTTACTGGAGATCAGTCACACAGGCATGAAGCACATGACTTAGCTATGCAGTAGTCCAGAATTCCCCCCTCCAAAAAAAAAAAGCTTTACACATGTTAGAATAGATACAATACAAAAAACTAACAACAGAATTGCTGGCAAGAATGCAGGGCAACAAATACTTCCATTTCTTGCTGGTACGAATGTGAAATGCTACAGCCAATTTGAGAGACAGTTGGGGAATTTCTTACAAAGCTACATATATTTCTACTATAATCCAGCAATGGCACTCCTAGGAACTTATACAACTGATTAGAAAACTCATACCTACATGAAAGCCAGCATTGCAAGTTTTGTGTCAGCTTTATTCATAATCACCAAATACTGGAAGAAATCAAAATGCCTTTCCACAGGAAAATGAATAAACTCTGAGATATCCACACAATGGGATAATATTCAGTGATAAAAAGGAATAAGCTATCATGCCCTATGAAAATAAGGATGAATTTAAATGTATTTTGCCAAGTGAGAAAAGTCAGTCTAGGGACTTCCCTGGTGGTTCAGTGGTTGAGACTTTGCCTTCCAAAGCAGGGGGTATGGGTTCATTCTCTGGTCAGAGAGCTAAGATTCTACATGCCTTAGGGTCAAAACCCAAAACATAAAACAGAAATAAATTCAAATTCATAAAGACTTAAAAAATGGTCCACATCAAAAAGTCTTTTTAAAATTGTCAGTCTGAAAGTGTCACAGGATCCCACTTTTATGACATTCTGGAAAAGGTAAACTACAAATGTGATAAACAGATCAGTGGTTGCAGTGGTTTTCAGGTTTTTATGGAAGAAGGATATTTTTAGAGTGGTTAAGCGATAATATATATACTGTAATAACTGAATAACAAGACTCTTTGCATTTGTCTCAACCCATGATAATTTATAAGCATAGAATAAATCTTAGTGTATGCACATTTGAATCTAAAAATTGATTGCAAGGTTGGGAGAATCCCACAGTGGAATGCACACTGGGGAAAAAGAGTCTAACTCTATTAAAAAATGTAAAATATAAAATGTAAAGATGTATTAAATAACCTCATTTGTGAGGGTGGGAGAAAGTTCTCAGCTAAGCAACTTTGGAAATAATTGGAAATTGTATGTTTAAAGGTAAAAGAAGTATGCATTTGGTACTCTAATTGGTAAAGGTGGTTTATCATGCAAAGTTAACAATTCTGAAATCACTATACAAGTGTAATAAAACTGAACAATTAAGTAAATTAATGTCTGATGGTGAAATATAGATTTGTCACAGTAGAAATGGAACATTACAGACAAACAAAGAGAAGGCTAGAAAGACCCATGTAGTATTAATTAACAGAAATACAACATTGCAGAGCAACCATACCAAATTTTTTTAAAAAAATGATTATAATCAGGAATTGATTATACTCTTAGAGGAAAGAATGGAGGTAAATTATTGAGTTTCCTAAAGAGTGTCATAAGAGTAATCTGTGTTTACATTTCATCATCAATGTTAGAAACCAAATATATTTATGAAAATATACATTATTTATATCTCCTGTCCTTACAAATAGATGTAAATAAATGTAGGTGCTAAAATTCTATCTTTGATTGAATAATTCAGTTCATTGATCCATTATCATTTGAATACTCCTATCTCTGTGCATGAATGAATGGTAGTATATCCATACACTGTTCAGGCTATCTATATTTAAAGCTTAGACACCTGATACCAAATATGTGACAGTACTTAAAATTACACATCAAAAGTCTTTTAAAATTGTCAGTCTGAAAGTGTCACAGGATCCCACTTTTATGACATTCTGGAAAAGGTAAACTACAAATGTGATAAACAGATCAGTGGTTGCAGTGGTTTTCAGGTTTTTATGGAAGAAGGATATTTTTAGAGTGGTTAAGCGATAATATATATACTGTAATAACTGAATAACAAGACTCTTTGCATTTGTCTCAACCCATGATAATTTATAAGCATAGAATAAATCTTAGTGTATGCACATTTGAATCTAAAAATTGATTGCAAGGTTGGGAGAATCCCACAGTGGAATGCACACTGGGGAAAAAGAGTCTAACTCTATTAAAAAATGTAAAATATAAAATGTAAAGATGTATTAAATAACCTCATTTGTGAGGGTGGGAGAGAAAGTTCTCAGCTAAGCAACTTTGGAAATAATTGGAAATTGTATGTTTAAAGGTAAAAGAAGTATGCATTTGGTACTCTAATTGGTAAAGGTGGTTTATCATGCAAAGTTAACAATTCTGAAATCACTATACAAGTGTAATAAAACTGAACAATTAAGTAAATTAATGTCTGATGGTGAAATATAGATTTGTCACAGTAGAAATGGAACATTACAGACAAACAAAGAGAAGGCTAGAAAGACCCATGTAGTATTAATTAACAGAAATACAACATTGCAGAGCAACCATACCAAATTTTTTTAAAAAAATGATTATAATCAGGAATTGATTATACTCTTAGAGGAAAGAATGGAGGTAAATTATTGAGTTTCCTAAAGAGTGTCATAAGAGTAATCTGTGTTTACATTTCATCATCAATGTTAGAAACCAAATATATTTATGAAAATATACATTATTTATATCTCCTGTCCTTACAAATAGATGTAAATAAATGTAGGTGCTAAAATTCTATCTTTGATTGAATAATTCAGTTCATTGATCCATTATCATTTGAATACTCCTATCTCTGTGCATGAATGAATGGTAGTATATCCATACACTGTTCAGGCTATCTATATTTAAAGCTTAGACACCTGATACCAAATATGTGACAGTACTTAAAATTACACAAACATATATAAGTTACATAAAATTAAAGTTATATAAACTAGTATTAATCTGGTTAGAGAACAAGTTTCTGATATATAAAAAATATATTAGTAGTCTTTACATTTTAGATTCCATATAAACTGACAGCAGTATTAGCATTAAGAGAGTGGACTCCTTTGGGTCCTACTTATCTTTCATGTCTTTTGAACTAACTCTACATTATAACAAGAAAGTGAAAGAGAAGCCACAGAAATCCAAGAGAGAGAAATGGAACAGCTAAATAGACAGCAACAAATGTTGAAAAAGAAAATGTGCCCAAATCTAAGATTAAATCTAGGATAGATTTTTCTTTTTCTTTTAACACTTTCTCATCTCTTACTGAAAGGGGTACATAGGCAACTTTGATAAGGAGGCTAGCGGGTCCCAGGGACAAGAAGGAGAAGAGGATGGTCAAGGAGAAGAGGACGGACAAGGAGAAATAAAGGCAAAGATCTTCAATATTGAAACAGAAAACTTCTAGTCTTACGTTAATCTGGGCATTTACATTAGAATGTCTCACCTAACCCTGAGCCCTGGAGACTGCCCTAGCTAATCTCATGTTAATGTTGTGGGTGTGGGCCTACAGGGCCTTTACAACCTTAAGATATTCTTTTGATTTATTGTTTTGGTAAGTGACTGGAAATACAAATTGTCATGCTTAAACTGACAAAGCGGGATACTCTTCTATCCCCCTTCCAGTGTCTATGCTGGAAGTTTTTCCCTATCCTTTCTTACTTTAATAAACTTTTCACTGCACAAAGCTCTGAGTGACCATCGCTGAGTCTTTTATCTCAATGTGAATTCTTCTCCATTGCAGATCAAGAATTTGACACCGTTCATGGTTTTTCCTTTGAACTAATAATTTCATGTTAGAAACCAAATATATTTATGAAAATATACATTATTTATATCTCCTGTCCTTACAAATAGATGTAAATAAATGTAGGTGCTAAAATTCTATCTTTGATTGAATAATTCAGTTCATTGATCCATTATCATTTGAATACTCCTATCTCTGTGCATGAATGAATGGTAGTATATCCATACACTGTTCAGGCTATCTATATTTAAAGCTTAGACACCTGATACCAAATATGTGACAGTACTTAAAATTACACAAACATATATAAGTTACATAAAATTAAAGTTATATAAACTAGTATTAATCTGGTTAGAGAACAAGTTTCTGATATATAAAAAATATATTAGTAGTCTTTACATTTTAGATTCCATATAAACTGACAGCAGTATTAGCATTAAGAGAGTGGACTCCTTTGGGTCCTACTTATCTTTCATGTCTTTTGAACTAACTCTACATTATAACAAGAAAGTGAAAGAGAAGCCACAGAAATCCAAGAGAGAGAAATGGAACAGCTAAATAGACAGCAACAAATGTTGAAAAAGAAAATGTGCCCAAATCTAAGATTAAATCTAGGATAGATTTTTCTTTTTCTTTTAACACTTTCTCATCTCTTACTGAAAGGGGTACATAGGCAACTTTGATAAGGAGGCTAGCGGGTCCCAGGGACAAGAAGGAGAAGAGGATGGTCAAGGAGAAGAGGACGGACAAGGAGAAATAAAGGCAAAGATCTTCAATATTGAAACAGAAAACTTCTAGTCTTACGTTAATCTGGGCATTTACATTAGAATGTCTCACCTAACCCTGAGCCCTGGAGACTGCCCTAGCTAATCTCATGTTAATGTTGTGGGTGTGGGCCTACAGGGCCTTTACAACCTTAAGATATTCTTTTGATTTATTGTTTTGGTAAGTGACTGGAAATACAAATTGTCATGCTTAAACTGACAAAGCGGGATACTCTTCTATCCCCCTTCCAGTGTCTATGCTGGAAGTTTTTCCCTATCCTTTCTTACTTTAATAAACTTTTCACTGCACAAAGCTCTGAGTGACCATCGCTGAGTCTTTTTATCTCAATGTGAATTCTTCTCCATTGCAGATCAAGAATTTGACACCGTTCATGGTGACATACAGTCATCTATCACCTATCATTACCTGTATACTAAGTCAGAATGTGCTCAGTTGCTTCAGTCGTGCCTGACCCTTTGTGACTCCATGAATTGTAGCCCACAAGGCTCCTCTGTCCATGGGATTCTCCAAGCAAGAAACTAGAGTGGGGTGGCATTTCCTTCTGCAAGGGATCTTCCTGACCCAGAGATCAAACCCGTATCTTCTGCATTGGCAGGCAGGTTCTTTATGACTGAGCCATCCCGGAAGTCCCATGCAAATATCCTATCTCCTGTACTACAACAATCCTAAAAGTCAGGTAATAGTAATGTCTCAACAAAATGGGTGGCTCATTGGTAAAGAATCCACTGTCAATGCAGGAGACTCAAGATACCTGGGTTTGATCCCATGGTTGGGAAGATTCCCTAAGTAGGAAATGGCAACCCACTCCAGTATTATTGTCTGGAAGATTCCATGGGCAGAGGGGCCTGGTAGACTACAGCCCATGGGGTTGTGAAGAGTTGGACATGACTGAGCAGTCATGAACACAATACAACAAGTAAATAAGGATATCAAAATATAACTGAAGAAGATTATATCAGACATTGTACATCTAAACTACTGTGGAAAAACTGCTGCTGCATGTTATCTCTGCCTTCTCAATATTTTTAAAATCTGTTCCCTACACACTGTCTTCAACAGTCTCTATCCACAGCTATTTCCAGAGTTCAGGGGCCATCACCTTTCATCCAGGTTACCATCCCTTGCCTCACTCATTGTAGCCTCTTTAAAATAAATTATTTGAACCATTATTTTATATAAAAAATTTTGGTTGATCTATCAAATGTAATGTACACCAAAATTTCTTTCATTAGAACAATATTTTTTTTTAATTATAATTTTCAATTTTTTAAAAACTTAATGCTCAGATACTTTGGTTACTAGCTCACATATCCACAAATTTAGTCAGTTCATATGGTGCAAAAGGGACTCAGAGCTAGTTGACTAATGATTACATTACTTATATGAACATTTGTTCTATAAAACCTCTATATATTTTTGTTCTGTCTTATGAATTACAGCACTATCTGAGTCTTCTTCCTTTTGAGAGATAGAAGTGTAGTAGAAGATAATATCATTATCACATTTCATTAGGCAATCTGGCAGTAATCATTCTTTTTTTTTTTTTTTTTTGCTTTGGATGACTATAGCTATTGTCATGGTTTATCACATCTCTAAAAACTACAGAAGAGGGCTTCCCTGGTGGTCCAGTGGATAAGGACACCGCCTTGCAGTGCAAGGAGTGCCGGTTCGATCACTAGCCTGGGAAGATCCCACGTGTCGCGGAGCAGCTGGACCGATGTGTCCAATTACCGAGCCAGAGCTCTGAAGCACATGCTCCCAGAACCGGTGTCTGCAACAACAGAGGCCACGGCGATGGGAGGCCAACACGGGCCAAAAGAACAAAGATGGATGAAAATAGATAAATGAAAGACCAATATAAGTGGCCCGCCCACCGGCCTTCCTCCCCAGCCTGCCCCCCAAAAACATATAAAATAAAATAAACCTATTAAAAAAAAAAAAAAAAAACTACAGAAGAGTTATTGAATATGCCTCCCTCGAGTCATGTAGCTCCCAAGGAATTAATTTTATGATAAAGTAAATTGAAAATGGCCTGAATATAAGAAATATTAAAAGAATACATACACATTAATAAAAGTATTAAATAATGCGTAAATTTTCCTTTTTGTGAGCACTTGAGCATCAAGTGATAATGGTAGCCTGAATTAAATATTATACTGTGATTACAAAATGATTATTTTTTTCATATTATATGATTCCTTATACATGTGTTAGTGGCATTTTTCTGTAAAGAAGTCATCTGACCTCCATCACTTTTTTAATATTATAAAGGACACATGATTTCCTTGTATTCAATGTTATGTATTATTTTACTATCATCATTTTCTAATGCTTTTTTGACCCCGTTTGACCAATGGATGTCCCTTCAAGCTGACGCTCTGCTCTTTTGCTCTGATTCTATCAAATCTTTAAGCATCTACTTGCTTTCACTGTAATTATGACAGATCAGTTTCCTCTTGTACTTTCCCTGCCCCTGTTCTGAAAGGTGTTAATCCACTAACAGCTTTTAGTGGAGCAGAGTAATTAGAAACCAAGATTCTACCTCTAGCTGCATGTATTGGTAGTGGGATATAACTATCCCTAGGCTCCCTCAGTGAACAGAGCTAGGAAGTCAAGTCTTGAGTTTATACTGATACCACCAGTGCAAATCCAACATTCTGAGTCCTCCCTTGTTCTCTTGCATCTGATATTTGTACCTCCCTTCTTAAATTATGAGAACCCTCACTCCAAATATATTTAACATTTATTTTAAAGTATAGTTCCATGTGTGAATGTGAGCATACTTGTGCACTAATACACTAATACCACTACTACAACCAAATCTACTGTGTAAAGTTCAAGTTTGCAGTGCTTTTAGTCCTTATAGTTTATCTCACTGAAGGCTCACAGTTAGGTTCTTTCAATCTTTTTTGATATTGTTTCAAAGTTACTGGAGTTTTGTAAGGGAAAAATTGATGGAGTATCAGCAAAATCTGGAACATCTAGAACAGCTCTGATATTGTTCATGCCTGACTCTCTTTCTTAACCATTTCTATTTATGTTGTGAACAACCCAATAGCATTCCAAAGAGAAAAACAAAATAAAATGAAACAATTGCTTCAGTTAGCAAGAGTTGATTTTGTGGCAAAGAATCCAAGTCAGTACAGATCAGGCACCTACAGCAGGACCAGTTCATATTCCCCAGATACACACACACTTTTTTGTTGGCCTATTCATTGATGCTGTGCCCTCCCTTGTAAATTTCTTTCTCCTAATATCCAGAGAGTTAAGTCTATGGTTGCTTTGGGCAGACTGCTGAGTTTGAATTTTTTCTCATTCATCTAAATAGCTGTGAGTTACATCACCTAATCTTTTAGCCTGAATTTTCTCATCTATGAAATGATGATAATAAAAGTACTTAATCCAAAGGTTGCTATAATGATAACTAATAAATATAAAACTTTAGAAATATAACTGATGTAGTAAATACTTTATGAATGGTACAAAGTATATTTTAAGCAATAGAAATGTGACTTTCCACTCCTCTGATACCTATTGTGACCTCTTTTGGTATGCAATACATTCAGTCTTTTAATATTATATTTCTTAAAGCAGTGCCACATATACTATAGATGCTCCAAAAAATATATTCATTACAAAAATTAACTGTATTTGAGATATTACACAATTAAGGACAGACTGTATGCAATATGTACAATCATATTCAATAATATTTGTTAAATTAATTAAAAACACAAAAGTGTTTTATATTATTCTGGCATTAATATAAAAACTTTGAACCTTCGTAAATAGGAAAGGATCTCATTTGACTAAAATCTGGCAATAAATTGTTCACATCACTTACTTCATTCTAGGCCTGAAAATTTTGATTCTAATAATAATAATTCTAATAAATTTTGATTCTAATAACTGGGTGATTCTAGTTTCACCCAGTTCAATATCAAAAGCCTCCTTTACAGAGGATTAAAAATAGTGAAATATTTATTGTGAGTGACTGAACCAAATTCTAGCTCTCGAGTTACATATATGTTTCTTATGTGTGCATATAAAATAATTACCAGTGTGTTCTTATATATTATTTTTCTAACCTTGCAAAGAAACAAATAATAATCCTTTACCAAGATGTCCTTATAGATTCTATGTATAATCAATATACAGTTACTAAACTGAGATATTTTAATTAATTCTCTCATAGTAAGTATTGAAGTCTAGGATGTATTTTATAGTTAATATACAGCTCAATTTGGACTGACCGCATTTTCAGGGCTCACTGTGTTAGATCAGATAGCGCAGATTTAGTTTCTTACTATGTGCTTATATGTTCTGGCTCAAAATAAAGCCTTTAAGTTTTGTTGTTCCTTTCCTTGTTATGCCATTGATATCTACTAAACTTCTGCTTTAGACTAAGAAACTCTCCAATTCAAAAGGGTCAACTGCTTTGCAGTTAATGAAATCATTTTTGTTTGCTGAAGCCTCTGCCTTTCTGTATCTGAGAGTTCCATCTTACCTTTGTGCTACTCTTCAGTGAATGTGGTATTCTCTATAATTAGTTATTTTATCTACATGATTTGGAAAGAAATGACTTAATATTTAGTGGAAAAAAACATCACCAACCTTTTAATAATCTTAGGAAGCCCTTTCTAAGTAAAACTATCAAACATCCTCCTACAAGAAAGAGTTAATTAGTTTTATCTTGTAATCATTTCCCAGGGAGAATAAATTTGATCCAATTTGAGTTCATTGAACTCTTCAAAATGCAAATTAATAATTTAGCTTTCTAATATATTCAAATCAATTAATGTATACTTATGACCAGGGAGTTGTGTTACTTATTCAACTCGATACAAACAGTCTCTTATTGGAACTGGTCACCATGACCTCTCTATTTAAAATTACCAGGTCCTCCTGAGCAGTGTTTTTAAACTTTTTAGTGATGGATATTTTCCCTTTAAATTAAATTTTTAAAGATAAATTTGAACTTTATTGAAGAGAGAACAGTACCTCAGTAACTTTCTCTTATTTTTCCCCTCCAAGGTTTCAGAGAAGTTCTCTACGGCATCCCTGTGGTGGTTGAAAAAAAAAAGAGTGAGAGAAGGATTAATTTAGAGCAATTAAGAATATAATCACTCAAATTTTGAACTGGGTTTTCTCTACTACTTCTTCAAACTTAAAAATTCACACATAAATAGAGAAAATCTTCATCTTACTCCAATACTCTAATAGCTGCTATAACTACTACCTATGCTATCCAAAATCAGATCCTAGCTGATTAAATATAAGTATAATCTGTAGAGCTCTTTGTATGTTTCATTACATTATACTTCCACAAAAATTGATACTGGAAACACTGAGTATTTGTAGAAATAGAGCAAATTCACACAGCATTATCACAGCTCCTTCTTGCTGCCTTCCTTTTTGTAGTATAGTTCTTGATATACTGTTTTTCAGTGGAGAGCTTCTGAAAACTAATGAGAAAATACTTTTGCAGCATAAGCAAGCTATATTCAGACTCTTTGGTAGACACCAACTACAATAGGAGTCATCACACAGAACTACTATACCAAATGATGAGGTAAAGTTGCCTATAACTAATGCCAAGAATATCACACATTCTGAGATCATAGATTCTAGCTTACAGAGCATTCATTACTATTTTCTTCACTGTATGAAGAAAAATACAGCTATTCTTTTTTTATCTCTATTTTTTTAATTGTAATTTCCCCCTTCACAGTTGAATAAACTACAAGTTTATATAGGCCCTATTTCAGCAAAATATCAGGATTTATGCAAATTATATACAATGCTCAGTCAGGTATAATTAAAACTGTTAGAGAATGTTGGTATGATAATTAAGATTATGTTTTGAGAATGTACAATTACCTTTCAATTCCACCATAATAGAGCTATTTTAGTGAGTTAGTAGAAACATTTTGTTCAAAATACTATTTGGTTTCAACTTAATGGATCAAAACCATACTGTGTTTTTTAAAAAAATCATTCAGGGAATTCCCTGGTTGTCAAGTAGTTAGGACCCCATGCTTTCACTGTGAGGGGCACAGATTCAATCTCTGGTCAAGAAATTAAGATCCTGTAAGCCACGTGGTATGGCCAATAAGTAAATAATCATTCAGATGAGTAGAAGATTTTTATATGCCCAGTTCATTTTTCAAAAGAATATTAGGGAGTATTTTTCCACATTGTGGTATGAATTTAAACATACAAAATACATTTAAAATATAATATTTGCATGTTTTTGTTGTGCTTTGAAACAAAAATCAGAAAATAAAAATTCTATGTATAAATAGTTTTTTAATACATATGAGTTACCTTTAAATTGCTAACCTTCCATAGAAAAGTTAAAGAGATGTATATTATATGAGGAAGAAATTTGCTTCACATTCAGGTAGCAGAGGTTTAACAATTTCTTAAAATATTATAAATCACAGAACAATGTTCATGTGTACTCTTTTGAAATTCTGGCCTCTGTAATCAATTAAATGTTTATTTTCTCCTATGCTGAAAAAAATTTTTTAATGGTGTAAAGTGTATTCTCTGCCCTCAAGAAGATTACTAACATACTCTCAAATTTATATTTTACATTTCAATTATAGTAGTTCTGTTGAGGTAGATGTAAAATGATTCTGAGAACAAACCTAACTGAAAAAGGAGGTCTTCCTTCCCCTTTGCTTTCTCTCCATCCCATCTATCTGTCTTGAACCAAACAGTTTCTGAGGTCTTTGGAGTGTTTCATTCTGGTGTTCTGGAATCTCTACTGAGAATAGGTATTCTAACCTACAAAAGGGGGTGTGCTTGGAGACCACCTTAAAAGAGATACTATATTGCAAAGCCACAATTCAGTATCTGGACATAGATTTATTCTAAGAGGCCTGCAGGTGCCACTGGGAACAGAATAATACTGGTCTGGTCCCTCTGGCTCTAGGAAGGCAGTTAGAAGTCAGAAGGAGTTACTCTGTTGTTTATCCTTCCTAAGGTGGAAAAGAAGGAAATAGGCGTTCTTCTAGTGCCTCAGAAAGATCCAGCTACCTAGGGAGAGAAAGATGAGTTAAACAGAAGGATATCCAGCAAAACAGAGGCTCCTGAACTCAAGAGAAACTTGAACTGAAAACTGATGATGGTGGTGGTTACACGAATTAAGAAAAATGTGCTGTGGCTTGAAAAAAAATCTGACTCTAAAACAAACAAAAAAAGATTTACCAACTTTAAAAGTCAGTAGATTGGGGCTTCCCTGGTGGTCCAGTGGGTAAGGACACTGCCTTGCAGTGCGAGGGGTGCCAGTTCCATCCCTGGCCTGGGAAGATCCCACGTGCCGCGGAGCGGCTGGACCGATGTGTCCAATTGCCGAGCCGGAGCTCTGGAGCGCATGCGCCCAGAGCCGGTGCTCTGCGACAACAGAGGCCACCGTGATGGGAGGCCCACACGGGCCAAGGAACAAATATGGATGAAAATAGATAAATGAAAGACCAACAGAAATGGCCCACCCACCCCTCCCTCCAACCCACCCCTCCAACCCACCCCTCCTCCCCCCACACCAAAAAAAAAAAAAAAAGTCAGTAGATTAATTGAATGAGGAGACAGAAACAGTTGTAACTAAAGTTAATGGCTTGGAAAATCAAGTTGAAGAAATATCTAAATCACAGAGCAATACTGGGATGGATATAATGAAGAGAAAGATGAGGAGATTGGAACATATATTAATGGTGCATGAAGTATAAATAATAGTAGTTACTTCTTTAAATGAAGGAACAGATGCAGAAAAATAAAAATTAAGCTATGAATAAGGGGGAAAAAAGTCCTTAAGATGGAGAGAAACAAAGCTTGAAGACTGACAAAAATTCACAGCTGGTCATGTCATTTCTGAACTCTAGGAATAAAAACGTAATCACACAAGTTTATAAACAGAAGTAAAATACTTTTCTACAAAAATTAAATTTATATTGAAATTCTTTATAATTTGTAGTTGTTTAGTCAAGTTTAGAGCAATGCTGAAGAGGGAAGAGAACAGAAGAGAAGGAGGAGAAAGAGACTGTTGCATCTACCAACTCTGTTTGGCAGCCAGCCAGTTGTTACATTGCTTTCTAGATGATGGACAAATGATGACACCTCCATGAATAAGTACATGTTCCTCTTCTACATCCATAGCATTTTCTATACCACTACTGAGATTCTTTTTATCTATATAATGCTCATTTTCTAATAAATATATTGCTGGTTTATTGACTATTGCTCTACAATGTTAAGTGTCTATACTGCATGCAGGTGTGCTAAGTCTCTTCAGCCATGTCTGATTCTTTGTGACCCTATGGACTGTAGCCCACCTCCTTTGTCCATAAGATTCTCCAAGTAAGAATACTGGAATGGATTGCCACGCCCTCCTCCAGGGGATCTTCCCAATCTGGAGACAGAACCAGCATCTCTTTGTCTTTTGCATTGGCTGGAGGGTTCTTATCACTAGCACCACCTGGGAAGCCCAAATACCTATACTGTTGATGTCTTATTATTGACCAGTCATAGTACAGATGCTTTCCAGATTGTCAACCCTCCTTTCTTGAGACATCTGAAGAATACGTGGCTTTCTTAGCATCTTCAGATAACTCACTATTGAGAGACTGGCATTTAGGCAGAATGTTAGATAGTGTCTCAGGAGAATTTAATGAAAGAACCAGAGAGTAATAGTCACATGTTCATTTATTTGGTTGGTACCTTCATGGCTTTTCCCTGTTGCATGTCTTGCATATACCATTTCCACTTTCTGGGGAAAGATTCAATGCTCTTCCCAACTTGTTGGGATGATCATCAGCTAAACACAGGCCACACTGGGTATTCAGATCTCATAATCAGAGCATGTTATTCAACAGTTCAGTTTTAATTAAACCTGAAGAACTACTTTGCAGTTGCTAACTAGGTATGACACTGCACTAAGCACCAGGTGTCCAGTACTACTAGTAAAGTTTCTTTACTAACCCTAAGTCATTTTATCTGCTGCTGCTACTTAGTCACTTCAGTTGTGTCCGGCTCTGTGTGACCACATAGACTGCAACACACCAGGCTCCTCTGTCCATGGAATTCTCCAGGCAAGAATGCTAGAGTGGGTTGCCATTTCCTTCTCCTCATTTTATCTATACAAACACAAACTGCCTATTAACTCCTGGTGACTCAACTGCTTCTTGTCTAAGAGATTTGGATTAAGTGATCTCTATAGTCTCTATACAAACACAAACTGCTTGTCAACTCCTCGTGACTCAACTGCTTCTTGTCTAAGAGATTTGTATTAAGTGATCTCTATAGTCTCTCAATAATAAGAGACCTCTGAATAGTTCAAGTTAATTTTTCTCTCCCTTGGTTTTATGTCTTTAGCTATCCAAGGAAATTATTTATGGAGATGAAGCAATCAGTTTCTTTTAAGCCCAGGGAGAACAATTGTCTGAAGAGTTATAAATGCCTGTCTAAAGAGATATTTCTATAAATAAACTGCATCTTTTTAATAAAAAGTTCACTCTCTAAGGTTTCAGAAACACAGTCTTATTTATAGCTCAGTAGCTATTTTTTACTGTCAAATAACAAATTGTTACAACCAAAAAAGAGAGTAGTAATCATAATAGAGACTGAGATCAGAATTTTCCCATCTTAAGAATGATTTACTCATATTTTTCCTTCTCAACTACACTTGATCTATCCTAACATGTGTGTGTGTGCTCAGCCACTTCACTCAGTTCCAACTCTTTGCAACACTATGGACTGTACCTGCCAAGCTCCTCTCTCTATTCATGGGATTCTCCAAGCAAGAATACTGGAGTGGGTTGCCATGCCTTCCTTCAGGGGATCTCCCTGGCCCAGGGATCAAATCCACATCTGCACTGCAAACAGATTCTTTACCTGCTGAGCCACTATCCTAATATAACTAAACTAGAAAAAACAATCTCATTAAGTCTATTAGTGCAGAATTTCAAGGGAAATAATGTAAAATATCTGGATAAAGGATGAACACTTGCTGAATAAGATGAAAGTCATCAAGGTTGGATTAAATGTCTGAAAGGTAGAACAGAAATTAGAAGCAAAGAAAGAAAAAAAATAATTACGACAACCAGGTTTTTTCCAGTACTACTAGTAAAGTTTCTTTACTAACCCTAAGTCATTTTATCTGCTGCTGCTACTTAGTCACTTCAGTTGTGTCCGGCTCTGTGTGACCACATAGACTGCAACACACCAGGCTCCTCTGTCCATGGAATTCTCCAGGCAAGAATGCTAGAGTGGGTTGCCATTTCCTTCTCCTCATTTTATCTATACAAACACAAACTGCCTATTAACTCCTGGTGACTCAACTGCTTCTTGTCTAAGAGATTTGGATTAAGTGATCTCTATAGTCTCTATACAAACACAAACTGCTTGTCAACTCCTCGTGACTCAACTGCTTCTTGTCTAAGAGATTTGTATTAAGTGATCTCTATAGTCTCTCAATAATAAGAGACCTCTGAATAGTTCAAGTTAATTTTTCTCTCCCTTGGTTTTATGTCTTTAGCTATCCAAGGAAATTATTTATGGAGATGAAGCAATCAGTTTCTTTTAAGCCCAGGGAGAACAATTGTCTGAAGAGTTATAAATGCCTGTCTAAAGAGATATTTCTATAAATAAACTGCATCTTTTTAATAAAAAGTTCACTCTCTAAGGTTTCAGAAACACAGTCTTATTTATAGCTCAGTAGCTATTTTTTACTGTCAAATAACAAATTGTTACAACCAAAAAAGAGAGTAGTAATCATAATAGAGACTGAGATCAGAATTTTCCCATCTTAAGAATGATTTACTCATATTTTTCCTTCTCAACTACACTTGATCTATCCTAACATGTTTGTGTGCTCAGCCACTTCACTCAGTTCCAACTCTTTGCAACACTATGGACTGTACCTGCCAAGCTCCTCTCTCTATTCATGGGATTCTCCAAGCAAGAATACTGGAGTGGGTTGCCATGCCTTCCTTCAGGGGATCTCCCTGGCCCAGGGATCAAATCCACATCTGCACTGCAAACAGATTCTTTACCTGCTGAGCCACTATCCTAATATAACTAAACTAGAAAAAACAATCTCATTAAGTCTATTAGTGCAGAATTTCAAGGGAAATAATGTAAAATATCTGGATAAAGGATGAACACTTGCTGAATAAGATGAAAGTCATCAAGGTTGGATTAAATGTCTGAAAGGTAGAACAGAAATTAGAAGCAAAGAAAGCTATTACATAAACCTAATTTTTATACCACCACTGAGACTCGGAAAGATGGCACAAACAGGAGGGGAGATGTGGTCTTCTGTTAACCCCAGCATCCTCAGAGTGCTGCTAGATTAAGCCAAGAGAGATATCTGTCAGGAACAGACAGCAAGGCATCTTCACTGTGGCTGGAGAAAGGTGTCAGCGAGAGAAATTGGACAGGAAAGGGAAGGAGAGCAAAAACATCTTTTTATAACAGATCTCCACCAACTGAAATATTAACATGCAGCACATGCACACACAGTCATCAATGTACAATTGATATCTCTGTTCTACTATACTAATATGTTTAAATTTTAAAACATACTAACAACATAAAACATTTAAAGGACAAGATAGAGAATAAAAATACTAAAATAGGTCTTTGCATATTCTAATTAATCATCTATAGCATTGCATGGAGTATATGTAAATAAAGATAACTAACAGATCTTGATCAATAACTTGTAGAATACTACATTATCAGCATATAAAGTACAAAGATTAGAATGTAATTTGTAGGGCTTCCCTGATAGCTCAGTGGTAAACACTCTGCTTACTATGCAGGTGATACGGGTTCAATCTCTGATCTGGGAAGATTCCACACGCAGCAGAGAAGCTAAAGCCGTGTTCCACAGAGCAACTGAGCCTGTGCTCCAGAGCCCGGAAGCAACTTCTGAGCCCACATGCCTCAGTTACCGAAGCCCAGGCGCCCTAGAGTCCATGGGCGCCTCCACAAGAGAAGCCACTGCAGTGAGAAGCCCACTCACCACAACTAGAGAGTAGTTCCAGCTCCTTGAAACTAAGAGAAAAGCCAGAGCAGCAACAAACCCCAGCACAGCCAAAAATAAATAAAATGTTTAAAAGAATGTAATTTATCTGGGATTCTCCAAGCAAGAATACTGGAGTGGGTTGCCATGCCTTCCTTCAGGGGATCTCCCTGGCCCAGGGATCAAATCCACATCTGCACTGCAAACAGATTCTTTACCTGCTGAGCCACTATCCTAATATAACTAAACTAGAAAAAACAATCTCATTAAGTCTATTAGTGCAGAATTTCAAGGGAAATAATGTAAAATATCTGGATAAAGGATGAACACTTGCTGAATAAGATGAAAGTCATCAAGGTTGGATTAAATGTCTGAAAGGTAGAACAGAAATTAGAAGCAAAGAAAGCTATTACATAAACCTAATTTTTATACCACCACTGAGACTCGGAAAGATGGCACAAACAGGAGGGGAGATGTGGTCTTCTGTTAACCCCAGCATCCTCAGAGTGCTGCTAGATTAAGCCAAGAGAGATATCTGTCAGGAACAGACAGCAAGGCATCTTCACTGTGGCTGGAGAAAGGTGTCAGCGAGAGAAATTGGACAGGAAAGGGAAGGAGAGCAAAAACATCTTTTTATAACAGATCTCCACCAACTGAAATATTAACATGCAGCACATGCACACACAGTCATCAATGTACAATTGATATCTCTGTTCTACTATACTAATATGTTTAAATTTTAAAACATACTAACAACATAAAACATTTAAAGGACAAGATAGAGAATAAAAATACTAAAATAGGTCTTTGCATATTCTAATTAATCATCTATAGCATTGCATGGAGTATATGTAAATAAAGATAACTAACAGATCTTGATCAATAACTTGTAGAATACTACATTATCAGCATATAAAGTACAAAGATTAGAATGTAATTTGTAGGGCTTCCCTGATAGCTCAGTGGTAAACACTCTGCTTACTATGCAGGTGATACGGGTTCAATCTCTGATCTGGGAAGATTCCACACGCAGCAGAGAAGCTAAAGCCGTGTTCCACAGAGCAACTGAGCCTGTGCTCCAGAGCCCCGGAAGCAACTTCTGAGCCCACATGCCTCAGTTACCGAAGCCCAGGCGCCCTAGAGTCCATGGGCGCCTCCACAAGAGAAGCCACTGCAGTGAGAAGCCCACTCACCACAACTAGAGAGTAGTTCCAGCTCCTTGAAACTAAGAGAAAAGCCAGAGCAGCAACAAACCCCAGCACAGCCAAAAATAAATAAAATGTTTAAAAAAGAATGTAATTTACACCTGAGTTAGTTATATTTAAATTTTTAATCTAAACCATGTTAGATTAAACCATGTCAGATGTTGATTTGCTTATAGATGATGTTCTTAGAAATCTTCTTAGACCACTAAGAACATTTGGGAATAAATGTGTATCCAGAAAATTTCATGCACTATTATGAGTGAATATAACCTATTTTCTCTTTAGTATACTTTCATTTTTATGGAGCTTATGTTGTGCTCAGATTTCAAAGGAAAAATTATGCCAGCCATAAATGAAGCATATGTGAATAAAGATATCAGCACCTCCTGTACACAATAATTTGTGATTCCTCCTTCAAATGATGGTAAATGAATATGTGGCACAGAAATTATATACCAATCATGCAATCCTATAATTTTACTGATTAACTCTGATTCAATTAACACATAGGAGCTCTCCAAGGAGCTCTTATTTTGAGGATTAAAGAGAAGCTGAATTATTCAACTACCCCCACCCTCACATTCAGTAATTCTTAAATTCAGAGAAACAGATACTCTAATGGTCCTGAAAGATTATTTTTTCTCCTAATTATGTCACCTGTGTCTCTTAAATCAATATGGCAAATCTCAGTATCTGCAGATAATCAACAGATGTCCAACTTACCACCCTATATTTACTTGAATAAGATGCCTTCTCTCCTTACACAAATAAACACATTCTGATGCAGAAAAAATCATTTGTATGAAAATATTTTCCCTTGAGAAATTGCTTCCCTGATAGCTCAGTGGTAAACACTCTGCTTACTATGCAGGTGATACGGGTTCAATCTCTGATCTGGGAAGATTCCACACGCAGCAGAGAAGCTAAAGCCGTGTTCCACAGAGCAACTGAGCCTGTGCTCCAGAGCCCGGAAGCAACTTCTGAGCCCACATGCCTCAGTTACCGAAGCCCAGGCGCCCTAGAGTCCATGGGCGCCTCCACAAGAGAAGCCACTGCAGTGAGAAGCCCACTCACCACAACTAGAGAGTAGTTCCAGCTCCTTGAAACTAAGAGAAAAGCCAGAGCAGCAACAAACCCCAGCACAGCCAAAAATAAATAAAATGTTTAAAAAAGAATGTAATTTACACCTGAGTTAGTTATATTTAAATTTTTAATCTAAACCATGTTAGATTAAACCATGTCAGATGTTGATTTGCTTATAGATGATGTTCTTAGAAATCTTCTTAGACCACTAAGAACATTTGGGAATAAATGTGTATCCAGAAAATTTCATGCACTATTATGAGTGAATATAACCTATTTTCTCTTTAGTATACTTTCATTTTTATGGAGCTTATGTTGTGCTCAGATTTCAAAGGAAAAATTATGCCAGCCATAAATGAAGCATATGTGAATAAAGATATCAGCACCTCCTGTACACAATAATTTGTGATTCCTCCTTCAAATGATGGTAAATGAATGTGTGGCACAGAAATTATATACCAATCATGCAATCCTATAATTTTACTGATTAACTCTGATTCAATTAACACATAGGAGCTCTCCAAGGAGCTCTTATTTTGAGGATTAAAGAGAAGCTGAATTATTCAACTACCCCCACCCTCACATTCAGTAATTCTTAAATTCAGAGAAACAGATACTCTAATGGTCCTGAAAGATTATTTTTTCTCCTAATTATGTCACCTGTGTCTCTTAAATCAATATGGCAAATCTCAGTATCTGCAGATAATCAACAGATGTCCAACTTACCACCCTATATTTACTTGAATAAGATGCCTTCTCTCCTTACACAAAAATAAACACATTCTGATGTTACTAGAATTATTTTATAATTCATTTGTATGAAAATATTTTCTGTTTCTTTGAGAAATTGTCTCCAAATTACTTGACAGTAAAAATGCAGGTGGAAAAATTACCATCACTGTATAATTCTATGGAATTACATCATATATGTGTTTAATTATCTAAAACTCCAATAAATATATTTGGAAAATAAAAAAAGATTTTAAAAAATGGAATGAGAGGTAGAGAGAAAAGGAGGGAGAGAAATAATTTATATTATTCAGATAATACATTTCTCATTTCTTTCGTTTAGCATAATCCCAGGGAGAAGAGGAGACGGGAGACATGAATCTTTAATTCAGTCATTCTCAACTCTCTGTATACAGGTTTTGTACATATGGTGTGATTATAGTATTTAAATGTGTATTTTATACTATCTGGACTCTAAATACAATCTAATAATTTATCATGTGCTAAACTGAAAAAGCAGCAATATATTCCAGCCTGAAGACTAGCTGTTTTAATCCTTAGAAAATAATAGTGTATCTACATATTATGCTACATAGGTGATACAGGGGATTCTTAAGGGTGACTTCAATAATGTGACTTTCTTTTCAGACTGTAAGAGCTAATTTCCATGTCATCTGTGCCTATGTTGTGCATATATGCTTAAAAACATGGTAATGAGGATATCAGTCACTTCTGAGTCATCGCTGTCGTTCATATTCATATGATATCAGCCATGGCCCCAGTCTTTAAAACACAGTTACTCCTATTTGCCTTTATTGCTTGGGTTTTAATTCCAAAGATATTACTTACTTGTTTGTTGATTTGTGGGTGTTTTGTTTGTCTTCTACAAAACTCCATCAGTGCTTTACTTAAGACCCTGCATGTTTGAAAATGTCTTTCTGTTATCTTTCTACCTGAAAAAGAATTTTTAATCAATGGGATAAATTTTTTGAGGGGTTTCCATGTAAGGCAGTGGTAAGGAATCTGCCTGCCAATACAGGGGATGCAAGAGACTCAGATTCAATCCCTGGGTAGGGGGGATACCCTGGAGGAGGGCATGGCAATCCACTCCAGTATTCTTACTTGGGAAATTCCATGGACAGAGGAGCCTGGCAGGCTATACAGTCCATAAGATTGCTAAGAGTCAGACATGCCTCAGTGACTGATCACACACATACATTTTAACAGCACTTGGTAATTTGAAGGAGGGAGGAATTCAAGGAATTTTTTTTTTTTTACTTATTGCTTCCCACCGTGTGTTTGGTTTGTAATACTTGTACAAAAGATAGAGTTGTCATTCTCTTAATTTTTTTTTTTGAGAGGTAGAGAGAAAGGAGGGAGAAATAATTTATATTATTCAGATAATACATTTCTCATTTCTTTCGTTTAGCATAATCCCAGGGAGAAGAGGAGACGGAGACATGAATCTTTAATTCAGTCATTCTCAACTCTCTGTATACAGGTTTTGTACATATGGTGTGATTATAGTATTTAAATGTGTATTTTATACTATCTGGACTCTAAATACAATCTAATAATTTATCATGTGCTAAACTGAAAAAGCAGCAATATATTCCAGCCTGAAGACTAGCTGTTTTAATCCTTAGAAAATAATAGTGTATCTACATATTATGCTACATAGGTGATACAGGGGATTCTTAAGGGTGACTTCAATAATGTGACTTTCTTTTCAGACTGTAAGAGCTAATTTCCATGTCATCTGTGCCTATGTTGTGCATATATGCTTAAAAACATGGTAATGAGGATATCAGTCACTTCTGAGTCATCGCTGTCGTTCATATTCATATGATATCAGCCATGGCCCCAGTCTTTAAAACACAGTTACTCCTATTTGCCTTTATTGCTTGGGTTTTAATTCCAAAGATATTACTTACTTGTTTGTTGATTTGTGGGTGTTTTGTTTGTCTTCTACAAAACTCCATCAGTGCTTTACTTAAGACCCTGCATGTTTGAAAATGTCTTTCTGTTATCTTTCTACCTGAAAAAGAATTTTTAATCAATGGGATAAATTTTTTGAGGGGTTTCCATGTAAGGCAGTGGTAAGGAATCTGCCTGCCAATACAGGGGATGCAAGAGACTCAGATTCAATCCCTGGGTAGGGGGGATACCCTGGAGGAGGGCATGGCAATCCACTCCAGTATTCTTACTTGGGAAATTCCATGGACAGAGGAGCCTGGCAGGCTATACAGTCCATAAGATTGCTAAGAGTCAGACATGCCTCAGTGACTGATCACACACATACATTTTAACAGCACTTGGTAATTTGAAGGAGGGAGGAATTCAAGGAATTTTTTTTTTTTTACTTATTGCTTCCCACCGTGTGTTTGGTTTGTAATACTTGTACACAACAGATAGAGTTGTCATTCTCTAATTTAAATCTTCTTAAATATTACCTTCAACACTAAATTTGTTCATTGTGAGTTCCTTCCTTAATCCTGTGAAGTTTCTCCCTCCACTCCTTCCACTTACCATCTCTGTGGTCTTGCACAAATTAACCTCTTAAATTCTCTATTTTCTCATCTGTAAAGTAGGTACCTCCTTTACTTTAGCAATGTTTAAGGATGAAGTAAGATCTATGTCACTACGGTGATAATGGAATAACTGAAACAGAATAACTACTTCATAAATAAGTTATTTTAATTAAATTAAATATAAAATCAATCTTTAAGAGGTAATATATTTTCATAGTTAAGTATCTATCCCTAAGAAAAAGGTACAATGTGTTTAGAAAAACCCTATAGTCAAGCTACATCAAAGCCTAAGTCCTGTATAAGTTCTATCCCTACAACAGCCCCTAGCATGAAACAGAAATGCAATAAATATTTTCTGAGAAAGTGAATGTTGAGTGACTCCTCGCCACACCACTAAAGGTTTCAAGTCTTTTACAAACCCAGAAAAACCACCACCTTTCCAAGTAAAGTTATACAAATCTGTTGATAAATATCTGAATTTGTGTGCATTTCTTGTTTCCAGCTGGAAATAAAGAAGGGGAAGGGATGGAGGAAGGGAGAGAGAGGAAAGAAAAAAGAAATGGAAAGAAAAAATTATACCAGTTATGCTTTCAAAATACTTTGCTGGGTTTCAAAGATCTCACTATTCTTTTTTCCTAAGCTATATGGGCCAATGTTTTTTATACAGAAGTAGTAGAGAAAGAAGTAACTGTATGTGTGATTCATTCATTATGTTCATACTATGTGGAACGAATTTCCACATAATATGAACATAAGAACTGAATCATAATATGAAATGACAAAATAAGCAAAACAAGAAAGATTAAGATTCTCTTTTATGAAAATTGTACGTTTTCAAGGAAAGATAATTACAATGTAAAATTAACATGATTTTCTATATCTTGTATCATGAACTATTATTGTCTCTCTTCCACAAGTGATTCATTGGAGATTCTTATTCCCACCGTGTGTTTGGTTTGTAATACTTGTACACAACAGATAGAGTTGTCATTCTCTAATTTAAATCTTCTTAAATATTACCTTCAACACTAAATTTGTTCATTGTGAGTTCCTTCCTTAATCCTGTGAAGTTTCTCCCTCCACTCCTTCCACTTACCATCTCTGTGGTCTTGCACAAATTAACCTCTTAAATTCTCTATTTTCTCATCTGTAAAGTAGGTACCTCCTTTACTTTAGCAATGTTTAAGGATGAAGTAAGATCTATGTCACTACGGTGATAATGGAATAACTGAAACAGAATAACTACTTCATAAATAAGTTATTTTAATTAAATTAAATATAAAATCAATCTTTAAGAGGTAATATATTTTCATAGTTAAGTATCTATCCCTAAGAAAAAGGTACAATGTGTTTAGAAAAACCCTATAGTCAAGCTACATCAAAGCCTAAGTCCTGTATAAGTTCTATCCCTACAACAGCCCCTAGCATGAAACAGAAATGCAATAAATATTTTCTGAGAAAGTGAATGTTGAGTGACTCCTCGCCACACCACTAAAGGTTTCAAGTCTTTTACAAACCCAGAAAAACCACCACCTTTCCAAGTAAAGTTATACAAATCTGTTGATAAATATCTGAATTTGTGTGCATTTCTTGTTTCCAGCTGGAAATAAAGAAGGGGAAGGGATGGAGGAAGGGAGAGAGAGGAAAGAAAAAAGAAATGGAAAGAAAAAATTATACCAGTTATGCTTTCAAAATACTTTGCTGGGTTTCAAAGATCTCACTATTCTTTTTTCCTAAGCTATATGGGCCAATGTTTTTTATACAGAAGTAGTAGAGAAAGAAGTAACTGTATGTGTGATTCATTCATTATGTTCATACTATGTGGAACGAATTTCCACATAATATGAACATAAGAACTGAATCATAATATGAAATGACAAAATAAGCAAAACAAGAAAGATTAAGATTCTCTTTTATGAAAATTGTACGTTTTCAAGGAAAGATAATTACAATGTAAAATTAACATGATTTTCTATATCTTGTATCATGAACTATTATTGTCTCTCTTCCACAAGTGATTCATTGGAGATTCTGGCAAACCAACTATACTTCCAAGCAATTTAATTTCTTACATTCCTGATCAGTTTAGTGCAACTGTACACTTTTTTCTTTATTGAGATTTTACAAAACCTTCTCAGTTGACTTAATATGCAAAATCAAAGTGTTTTCAAACATATTGCTTGAAATGTTAAATATACATATCTGCATTGCATTTCTTTGCCTGAAATTTGACAGGGTAATTATAGACAAGAATTGGTAATGTTATCAGTAAACACTGATCAACAGATCCAATAAGTTTGGTCACATGTTATTTCTTTCTGTTAATATGCTATTGGAGAAATAGGGAGGGAGAGGCATGGAGACAGTAACATGGAAGCCTATACTATCATGTGTGGAAAAGATAGCTATTGTCATTGTGCCAAGGGAATAGGAGTACCTACAATCACTTGGGGCGATGGTCTGGAGGGGTGGGAGAGGGGAAAATGGGTGGGGGGAGGGTCCAGGGATATGCATATGAATGATCTGGGAACATACATGTTGGTGAACAACAAAACTCTGTAAAATCTTTAAAATAAAGAATAAAAAAAAAGAAAAAAATATGCTATTGGAGGGGATGAGAGAAACATGTCTAGTGAATTCATCTAGAGTGAGAAGAAAATTTTCATCTTCGGTATATTTTATATGAAAAGGGAACAAAAACTAAAATTCTGTGATGTGATATTTTATTATAAGGAATGAATGTTGTATGTGAATAGTCTGTGTATGTGCATGTAAATCAAATGAATTCATAAAACTCTGTCATTCTATTAAGTACACAAGAATATGTATCTTTAGACAATTACAAACTTATTATAAAAATAAAATTTAATATGGTCATCTGTGAATGTAATGATAATGGCAGATAAATACTATCTCCCTCAAGGTCTCTGGGATAAGGTCAAAAGGCCAGTGTATCATTTCTTATATGAAAATTGTACGTTTTCAAGGAAAGATAATTACAATGTAAAATTAACATGATTTTCTATATCTTGTATCATGAACTATTATTGTCTCTCTTCCACAAGTGATTCATTGGAGATTCTGGCAAACCAACTATACTTCCAAGCAATTTAATTTCTTACATTCCTGATCAGTTTAGTGCAACTGTACACTTTTTTCTTTATTGAGATTTTACAAAACCTTCTCAGTTGACTTAATATGCAAAATCAAAGTGTTTTCAAACATATTGCTTGAAATGTTAAATATACATATCTGCATTGCATTTCTTTGCCTGAAATTTGACAGGGTAATTATAGACAAGAATTGGTAATGTTATCAGTAAACACTGATCAACAGATCCAATAAGTTTGGTCACATGTTATTTCTTTCTGTTAATATGCTATTGGAGAAATAGGGAGGGAGAGGCATGGAGACAGTAACATGGAAGCCTATACTATCATGTGTGGAAAAGATAGCTATTGTCATTGTGCCAAGGGAATAGGAGTACCTACAATCACTTGGGGCGATGGTCTGGAGGGGTGGGAGAGGGGAAAATGGGTGGGGGGAGGGTCCAGGGATATGCATATGAATGATCTGGGAACATACATGTTGGTGAACAACAAAACTCTGTAAAATCTTTAAAATAAAGAATAAAAAAAGAAAAAATATGCTATTGGAGGATGAGAGAAACATGTCTAGTGAATTCATCTAGAGTGAGAAGAAAATTTTCATCTTCGGTATATTTTATATGAAAAGGGAACAAAAACTAAAATTCTGTGATGTGATATTTTATTATAAGGAATGAATGTTGTATGTGAATAGTCTGTGTATGTGCATGTAAATCAAATGAATTCATAAAACTCTGTCATTCTATTAAGTACACAAGAATATGTATCTTTAGACAATTACAAACTTATTATAAAAATAAAATTTAATATGGTCATCTGTGAATGTAATGATAATGGCAGATAAATACTATCTCCCTCAAGGTCTCTGGGATAAGGTCAAAAGGCCAGTGTATCATTTCTTATATAAAATGTCACAGTGTATTTTCCTTAGTGAAACAGAATTATTTCTTTCTAGTATCATTTAAAACACAAATTAACTTCTAAAATTACCACTTTCAATACAACATATATTTCACTTACAGATAACAAATCCAATAAAATAAACTTTATTTCTGAAAGGTCTCATTTTTGGAAGTCAAATGTGCCCTTAAATAATTCAATGTCAATTTAGGGTTGTTACTTTCATATTATACATAAATAGAAGAGCTGGTCTGGTCAGCATGTAGTTATTCCATTCACATATACTTGTTATAGGTTCTAAGCTACCTTGCTGAATAAAGTTCACACTTGGCTCTTGAATGAATGTCTTACAGTTTTAGTTGGGAAGACCTACAAGTAATCAATAATTACAGGATACTATGAAAAAAGGCAGGCTAATGGCATAAACATGGTACAAAGGTGGACTGCCTCCATCATAGGAAGCTTCTTCAAAAAAAAGGAATAATCAAAATGAAATCTAAAGAACAGGTGATAAATTACAAAAAGGGAAGAGGTATTTCAGAAGGAGAGACCAGGACTGTGAAACACAGTGTGTAAAATAATAAGACAGGTTGTGAGAATTGCCAGTAGTTGTTGTGGGTTTTTTTGGTGGGGGGGGGCACTTCTATTGGTCCTTCATTTATCTATTTTCATCCATCTTTGTTCTTTGGTCTGTGTAGGCCTCCCCATCGCAGTGGCATCTGTCACTGCAGAGCACCAACGAAAAATCTGTTTAAAATAAAGAATAAAAAAGAAAAAATATGCTATTGGAGGATGAGAGAAACATGTCTAGTGAATTCATCTAGAGTGAGAAGAAAATTTTCATCTTCGGTATATTTTATATGAAAAGGAACAAAAACTAAAATTCTGTGATGTGATATTTTATTATAAGGAATGAATGTTGTATGTGAATAGTCTGTGTATGTGCATGTAAATCAAATGAATTCATAAAACTCTGTCATTCTATTAAGTACACAAGAATATGTATCTTTAGACAATTACAAACTTATTATAAAAATAAAATTTAATATGGTCATCTGTGAATGTAATGATAATGGCAGATAAATACTATCTCCCTCAAGGTCTCTGGGATAAGGTCAAAAGGCCAGTGTATCATTTCTTATATAAAATGTCACAGTGTATTTTCCTTAGTGAAACAGAATTATTTCTTTCTAGTATCATTTAAAACACAAATTAACTTCTAAAATTACCACTTTCAATACAACATATATTTCACTTACAGATAACAAATCCAATAAAATAAACTTTATTTCTGAAAGGTCTCATTTTTGGAAGTCAAATGTGCCCTTAAATAATTCAATGTCAATTTAGGGTTGTTACTTTCATATTATACATAAATAGAAGAGCTGGTCTGGTCAGCATGTAGTTATTCCATTCACATATACTTGTTATAGGTTCTAAGCTACCTTGCTGAATAAAGTTCACACTTGGCTCTTGAATGAATGTCTTACAGTTTTAGTTGGGAAGACCTACAAGTAATCAATAATTACAGGATACTATGAAAAAAGGCAGGCTAATGGCATAAACATGGTACAAAGGTGGACTGCCTCCATCATAGGAAGCTTCTTCAAAAAAAAGGAATAATCAAAATGAAATCTAAAGAACAGGTGATAAATTACAAAAAGGGAAGAGGTATTTCAGAAGGAGAGACCAGGACTGTGAAACACAGTGTGTAAAATAATAAGACAGGTTGTGAGAATTGCCAGTAGTTGTTGTGGGTTTTTTTGGTGGGGGGGGGGCACTTCTATTGGTCCTTCATTTATCTATTTTCATCCATCTTTGTTCTTTGGTCTGTGTAGGCCTCCCCATCGCAGTGGCATCTGTCACTGCAGAGCACCAGCTGTGGGCACATGCACTCCAGAGCTGCAGCTCGGTAGTTGGACACATCGGTCCAGTCACTCCATGGTACATGGAATCTTCCCAGGCCAGGGATCGAACCGGTGCCCCTTGCACTGGAAGGCGGTGTCCTTACCCCCTGGACCACCAGGGGAAACCCTGCCAGTAGCTTTAGGTTAAAAAGAAGAACCATGCAAGGGAGAAGTGAAAGGTGAAACTAGAGAAGCAAACAGGACCTTAATAATAAAGAGTCTTGATGATTTCCACTGTAAGATTTTTGGCAAGGAAATGATTGATCTAATTTATTTTTAGAAATATTTCTCTAAATCATTAAGAAGAATAGCTGGCAGGAAGCTAAAATCAGCAGCGATCCATTCACTAGAGTCATCCATTATCATCTGTCACAGAATCCTCAGAAGAAATAATAGAGACTGAAAGGAGGAATCCACCAGTGGATACTTTCCTGCTTTCAATGTCTATTATTTCTATGGATGTAATAACTCCTAAGAATGCTGAACTTATTATACTGGAGTTAGACAGTGATTGGATTTGTGGAATAATGGGAGAAAGAGAAATGCAAGGAAATCTTGACTAAGTCCACAGTTTCTAGTTTGGAGAATTAAATTTGGCCAGATTTATTTCCTTATCAACACAGAGCAAACTGGAAAGAACAGGTTTAAGACCTTGTAGGTGAGTACAGTTGGGGTACTGTAGAATTCTTTAGTTTGGGGAGAAATGCTGAAATTTGGAATTACTCTTATACAAGCAAAGGAAGACTAAGTCAAAGGTACTATAAAAAGGGTGGAACTGCCTCCATCATAGGAAGCTTCTTCAAAAAAAAGGAATAATCAAAATGAAATCTAAAGAACAGGTGATAAATTACAAAAAGGGAAGAGGTATTTCAGAAGGAGAGACCAGGACTGTGAAACACAGTGTGTAAAATAATAAGACAGGTTGTGAGAATTGCCAGTAGTTGTTGTGGGTTTTTTTGGTGGGGGGGGGGCACTTCTATTGGTCCTTCATTTATCTATTTTCATCCATCTTTGTTCTTTGGTCTGTGTAGGCCTCCCCATCGCAGTGGCATCTGTCACTGCAGAGCACCAGCTGTGGGCACATGCACTCCAGAGCTGCAGCTCGGTAGTTGGACACATCGGTCCAGTCACTCCATGGTACATGGAATCTTCCCAGGCCAGGGATCGAACCGGTGCCCCTTGCACTGGAAGGCGGTGTCCTTACCCCCTGGACCACCAGGGAAGCCCTGCCAGTAGCTTTAGGTTAAAAAGAAGAACCATGCAAGGGAGAAGTGAAAGGTGAAACTAGAGAAGCAAACAGGACCTTAATAATAAAGAGTCTTGATGATTTCCACTGTAAGATTTTTGGCAAGGAAATGATTGATCTAATTTATTTTTAGAAATATTTCTCTAAATCATTAAGAAGAATAGCTGGCAGGAAGCTAAAATCAGCAGCGATCCATTCACTAGAGTCATCCATTATCATCTGTCACAGAATCCTCAGAAGAAATAATAGAGACTGAAAGGAGGAATCCACCAGTGGATACTTTCCTGCTTTCAATGTCTATTATTTCTATGGATGTAATAACTCCTAAGAATGCTGAACTTATTATACTGGAGTTAGACAGTGATTGGATTTGTGGAATAATGGGAGAAAGAGAAATGCAAGGAAATCTTGACTAAGTCCACAGTTTCTAGTTTGGAGAATTAAATTTGGCCAGATTTATTTCCTTATCAACACAGAGCAAACTGGAAAGAACAGGTTTAAGACCTTGTAGGTGAGTACAGTTGGGGTACTGTAGAATCTGAGGCGATTGTGGAACATCTCAAGGGAAATCTCCAGAAGGTAGCTGAGTATATGAGCACGGAGAAGTAAACTTGATAGACACTATGACCAATGGCGTCTACCAAATGACTAATGATAGTAAAGACTTGTGTATGCATAAGATATGTACCTCAGGGAGAGTATATAGAGTGATACAAGCAAAGGATCAAGACAGCAGTCTTTGAAAGCACAAAAATGTAGTCAACGGTATAATATATTGTTTAGATGTAGAGAGGAAGGAGAAAGCATTAGATAGTTGTTCCACAGCCTCGTTGAGGGAGAAGAAGAATGAAGAAGTCAATAATAATGTTCTACGTTACAATGTGAGGAAGTGGGATGCAACTTCAAATAATGCTTTACAATGTGAAACTGGCTTTGAAATTGGGTGATAAAAAGAAGGTGGAAGAATTTTGAAGTAAATGGTAATGAAAAACCTAAATTGCTTTGAAAAAACTGTAAGTAACACAGCTGAAGAAACTTCCTGATGGTTCAGTAGTTAACACTTCACCTTCCAATACAGGAAACAGTTCGATCCCTGGTCTGAAAGCTAAGATCCCACATGATCCCACATGCGAAAACCAAAACACAAAAATAGAAGCAATACTGTAACAAATTCAGTAAAGACTTTAAAAATGGTATAAAAAAAGAAAAAGAGGGCTTCCCTGGTAGTCCAGTGGGTAAGGACACTGCCTTGCAGTGCAGGGGGCGCCAGTTTGATCCCTGGCCTGGGAAGATCCCATGTGCCATGGAGCAGCTGGACCAATGTGTCCAACTACGAGCCAGAGTTCTTCAGTGCAATGCGCCCAGAGCCAGTGCTCTGTGACGAGAGAGACCACTGTGATGGGGAGGCCCACACAGGTCAAAGAGCAAACATAAATAAATGAAAGATCAATAGAAGTGGCCAAAAAAATATAAAAGAAATATGGTTATAAAAGAGGATTCTGAAGAGGTCTCAGAAGAAAATAAGGAATAGGCTACTGTAAACGGGAAGAAAGGTTATCTTTGTTATAAATTTGGCTGAATAGCATTTTGCTTTTGGGTGGAAAGTAGGACCTAAAACTGACCAACTTGGATATTTAGCTGAGGAGAACTCCAAGCAAAGCACAAAAGTTCAGGCTTGGTTTCTACTTGCTGTTAGTGCAGGAATGGCACCTCCTCATTTCTAAAGATAGGACTACCCCCTCCTTGGGCCAGAAGGATGGGGCAACCTCAAGCTAAAATGGCAGAACTACCACCAAGAGCCCCAGGTAGGAACAAATAGGGTGTTTGTGGACCCAGGATCAGGGACTTATGGACACTCTGCAGACCCAGAGGACACAGCGTCAAGCCTCAGAAAATAATTTTCATGCCTTATATCTAATGAACTTTGTCCCACTAGATCATGAATTCTCTTTAAAACTGTGATTTCTTTATTCCTTCCATTACCTCCCTTTTTTGAAGGGAACTGTCTGTCCCATGCCTGTCTCACCATTGTTTTTTGGGTTTTTTTAAAAATTATTATTTATTTATTTATTTTTGGCTGCGCTGGTCTTTGTTGCTGCACAGGTTTTCCATAAGGAGCAATGTAGCTGCTTTGTACCTTGTGGGATCTTCCCAGACCAGGGATCAAACCTGTGTCTTCTGCATTAGCAGGCCCACTCTTTACCACTGAGCCACCATGTAAGCCCTACCACTGTATTTTAAAAACAGATAACTTGTTTTGTGGTTTTTAAGATCTATAAGTGGAGAGGAATTTTGTTGCATGACAAACTATACATAGAATGTTATGCACCTATGACTTATGTGATAAGATTTGGAACTTTTTGAGTTAATATTTAATAAGATTTTGGACTTAGAATTGACATTGGAATAGGTAAAATCTTGGGGCCTGTTGGGATAAAGTGAATATATTTATTATAAGTGAAGACACTTTGGAAATAGGTTCTTTGCAGATGTAAGCAAGTTAACATGAAGTATACTGGCTTGGGATTGGCCTTAATCCAATGACTAATGTCTTTATAAGAAAAAGGGTAATTTGGACACAGAAAAACACAGAGCAAGGTGATGTAAAGACACACAAGTTTATCATGTAATGACAGGCAGAGATTGGGGTAATGCATCTACAGTCCCAGAAACACTGAAGATTACTAGCAACCAACAGATACTAAGAGACAGACAATGGAGCGTGTTTTCCCTCAGAGCTTCCAGAAAAAAATAGCCTTGTTCAGATTTCAGATCCTGATTTCAGATTTCTAACCTCCCAAACAGTGAGAAAAAAAATACTGTTGTAAGCCTTTCTGTTTGTGGTAATGTGTTATGACAGCCCTAGGAAACTAATGCAATGTTAAATGCTAATGTTACAGAGAGGTCAAGCGAGTTAAGGATGGAAAGTGAAAACTTGTGTAATATGCAGTTAATTGATAGGACAGAGCACTGACACATACATTATTTTCATATCTAAAGATATTGTGAGTGAGGAGTATAAATATCAGACTTATTCTGTTTTAAAAGCTCATCTAGAAACAGAAGAAGAGAGATAAAAGTGGCAACTAAATGTAATATAGTCAGGAAGAGTTATTTAATGTAGATTCTTATATATGACTCAAACCTAGAGAAAAAACAGTGTTTAAGAGATTGGATAGGAATTACTGAAAGAACACATAGCACAGATGAGAGAAGATACACCACTTCCACAGAGACAGGATACATGTCTAAAAGATGGATGAAATGCATAGAAGGGTGAGATTCATTTTGTCAGATACTTTGCAAACAACATAACTTGTTGAACACAGACAGGACGATGAAGAAGAAAGAGCACTGAAGAATAGCTGAAAACCAATCATAGACCCACATGGAAAGGGTGTCTGGTAGACAGCAAGTAATGCTGAGTAGTTGTTTACACAATTAACTGGAGACGATCTGCTGTTGATTAATTGATGGGTTGCCAGCAGTACTCAGCAGCCTGATTTTGGAGTCCAAAACTCAGAAGGTGGAAATGACCCAGTGTAACTGCAAAGCAGATACAATGAAATAATAAAGGGAAACAAACAAAGCAAGAGTCAAAGAGTAGACTTATCAGGATATGATATTGGTAAAAAAAAAAAAAAAAAAAAAGAAGGAAAAAAATATCTCAGCATAGTGAGGAATAATGAACATACTGAAACTAAAAGTGCTGAAGGACTGTCAAACAGAATAGTATTGTGAGAGTAAAATAAAATTTGGAAGAATACAATCTATCATGAACAATAAAATAGGCAAGGTTACTTGGTTACTAGGAACAAACTGAAAGCACTCACATAAATGATCATAATTTGTATTACACTTATGCCATCAAACCAAGACTTACACATTAAATTTAAAACCTATTAGTGTCTCCTAGGGTACCATGATTGGTTTATTTGAAAAAAAAATTTTAAGCCTTTCTGTTTGTGGTAATGTGTTATGACAGCCCTAGGAAACTAATGCAATGTTAAATGCTAATGTTACAGAGAGGTCAAGCGAGTTAAGGATGGAAAGTGAAAACTTGTGTAATATGCAGTTAATTGATAGGACAGAGCACTGACACATACATTATTTTCATATCTAAAGATATTGTGAGTGAGGAGTATAAATATCAGACTTATTCTGTTTTAAAAGCTCATCTAGAAACAGAAGAAGAGAGATAAAAGTGGCAACTAAATGTAATATAGTCAGGAAGAGTTATTTAATGTAGATTCTTATATATGACTCAAACCTAGAGAAAAACAGTGTTTAAGAGATTGGATAGGAATTACTGAAAGAACACATAGCACAGATGAGAGAAGATACACCACTTCCACAGAGACAGGATACATGTCTAAAAGATGGATGAAATGCATAGAAGGGTGAGATTCATTTTGTCAGATACTTTGCAAACAACATAACTTGTTGAACACAGACAGGACGATGAAGAAGAAAGAGCACTGAAGAATAGCTGAAAACCAATCATAGACCCACATGGAAAGGGTGTCTGGTAGACAGCAAGTAATGCTGAGTAGTTGTTTACACAATTAACTGGAGACGATCTGCTGTTGATTAATTGATGGGTTGCCAGCAGTACTCAGCAGCCTGATTTTGGAGTCCAAAACTCAGAAGGTGGAAATGACCCAGTGTAACTGCAAAGCAGATACAATGAAATAATAAAGGGAAACAAACAAAGCAAGAGTCAAAGAGTAGACTTATCAGGATATGATATTGGTAAAAAAAAAAGAAAAGAAGGAAAAAAATATCTCAGCATAGTGAGGAATAATGAACATACTGAAACTAAAAGTGCTGAAGGACTGTCAAACAGAATAGTATTGTGAGAGTAAAATAAAATTTGGAAGAATACAATCTATCATGAACAATAAAATAGGCAAGGTTACTTGGTTACTAGGAACAAACTGAAAGCACTCACATAAATGATCATAATTTGTATTACACTTATGCCATCAAACCAAGACTTACACATTAAATTTAAAACCTATTAGTGTCTCCTAGGGTACCATGATTGGTTTATTTCCCAGGAAACTCAGATATCTGCACAGGTACTCACACATACTTCCATGTCCTAGAAGTGGGGATATTGGGTTCCTCTCTAAGTCACCTAGTGTCTTAGAAGGTGTATCTCAGCCTGTCTGCTCCTTCCCTCAGTGGTACAAGGC
This sequence comes from Tragulus kanchil, assembly GCA_022376925.1. NCBI lineage: Eukaryota > Metazoa > Chordata > Mammalia > Artiodactyla > Tragulidae > Tragulus > Tragulus kanchil. The sequence continues at coordinate 75,156,855 of JAIOJX010000025.1, forward strand.
TAAGGCTTTTGGAGTTCTTATGATAAGAGAAAGAGGATTATAAAGAACTAAGAACCCAGCAGGGTGGGCTCAGGTAAGAGTAGGATTCAGATGCTGAAGCTATGATGGCCAGATAATTCACCAAATTCTCTTAGCTGGGAAAGCTCCTCCTTAACCACTATCTCCTAAACCTTCCTATTTTTCCAGGCATAAGTTTCTGCTAAGTCCATCCTTCTTTTTAGCACCTCATTTTATCCTTACAAAAAAAATTTAAATGAAGTTCACAGAATTCAATGGATAAAACATCCTCCTATGTAGTTACCTATTTCCATTTTTCTCTGTACCTTGCTCTTCTACTACTTATAATTTTCACCTCAAGTGAAAAAATACTACTAGACTGCAGGCTCCATGAGGACAGGGTTCGTATCTGGTTGCTTCACTGCTGTATTCCTAGTGTTTGGTAGGGCTTCTGGAAGGAAGTATGCTCAGTATGAAGGAAGTATGCTCAGTATACACTGAAGGAATTATTGAAGGAATGAATGAACAATAACTACTCCACTAGACACAGGAAAGTCTTTCTATGTAAGGAAGATCTAACATGACCTGGATTTCTTTCTTTCTCTGAATGACAAGAAGGTTTCAAACACCTTTTCTTGTAACTTCTAATTCCACTGTCAGTCATTTTTTGTCATATCACTTCTACTTATGTGTAGGTCCAAGGAGGACAAGATCACAGACTATGACACTCTGCATGGATAAGTAAAACAGTAGTGTAAACTGAGTCAATTTCTACACAACTAAGGAACTTTCAGGCTTATTTTGATCAAATGTTTAAAGCTATAATTACCAAACCACAACATGGCCCATTTCATAATCATGATAAATCGTGTATGTCATACAAAAGAACTTCAGAAAAAAATTCTTCCTTGATTGCCTTAGGGAAGAAAGGCTTTCATTTGTAACTCTAGTAAGTTTAAGATGGTGAATCGACAGAAAGAAGTAATTTGCCTTTCAAAAGAAAACAATTTAGAACTAATTAGCAGGAAGTGCGGAATCTGTGAATTTATGATTTATCACATGTTTTGCAGGTCTTTCTGGGAAGAAAAAGAAAATAACTTTGATAGTTATCATTTTTATCATGCACTTATTTTGAAGTAGGGTTTTATCCATAGGATTATTATCAGAGTGCCTCAAATTTATTTCTCTACACTACCTTTTTGTCATAAAAACTATAAGAAGAAAAATGCTATTTGTTAACCTAAGTCCTAATTATGCAATAATTAGGGTTTTTAAAGAACAGGTCCTTTAAAGAATACAGTGCTCACAAATCACAAATCTTCTCTTGAAGCCAATAAAACTTGCTCTTCAATACATCTTACCTAAAAATGTTTGGATGTACAGCACATTGGAACAAGAGAGAAGGGCACTGACATTTTACTGAGGTCTCTCTTCTGCCTAGTGTTACTGGAAGGTTGTAATCATTCCCATACCCTGAAAATCAGATTAAAAAAAAAAAAATCTTCATTTCAAGTGAAGGAATCAAGACTTAATGCGTTCAAGTGGAAACAAAAAGAGTTCAAGAGTTTGGGGAGATTGCTAAAATATGTGTAGTCCTAAATCCCTTCTCATTTGCCCCACAAGATACTAATGAAAGGGAGTCTTGGCTCTGGGACACTCTGATAACTGCTGGTGAGGTCCACCTGAGCACAGACTGGAGCTGGCAGTGAAAACTAACATGACCTGGATTTCTTTCTTTCTCTGAATGACAAGAAGGTTTCAAACACCTTTTCTTGTAACTTCTAATTCCACTGTCAGTAGGTTTTTTTTCCAAGGAGGACAAGATCACAGACTATGACACTCTGCATGGATAAGTAAAACAGTAGTGTAAACTGAGTCAATTTCTACACAACTAAGGAACTTTCAGGCTTATTTTGATCAAATGTTTAAAGCTATAATTACCAAACCACAACATGGCCCATTTCATAATCATGATAAATCGTGTATGTCATACAAAAGAACTTCAGAAAAAAATTCTTCCTTGATTGCCTTAGGGAAGAAAGGCTTTCATTTGTAACTCTAGTAAGTTTAAGATGGTGAATCGACAGAAAGAAGTAATTTGCCTTTCAAAAGAAAACAATTTAGAACTAATTAGCAGGAAGTGCGGAATCTGTGAATTTATGATTTATCACATGTTTTGCAGGTCTTTCTGGGAAGAAAAAGAAAATAACTTTGATAGTTATCATTTTTATCATGCACTTATTTTGAAGTAGGGTTTTATCCATAGGATTATTATCAGAGTGCCTCAAATTTATTTCTCTACACTACCTTTTTGTCATAAAAACTATAAGAAGAAAAATGCTATTTGTTAACCTAAGTCCTAATTATGCAATAATTAGGGTTTTTAAAGAACAGGTCCTTTAAAGAATACAGTGCTCACAAATCACAAATCTTCTCTTGAAGCCAATAAAACTTGCTCTTCAATACATCTTACCTAAAAATGTTTGGATGTACAGCACATTGGAACAAGAGAGAAGGGCACTGACATTTTACTGAGGTCTCTCTTCTGCCTAGTGTTACTGGAAGGTTGTAATCATTCCCATACCCTGAAAATCAGATTAAAAAAAAAAAAATCTTCATTTCAAGTGAAGGAATCAAGACTTAATGCGTTCAAGTGGAAACAAAAAAAGAGTTCAAGAGTTTGGGGAGATTGCTAAAATATGTGTAGTCCTAAATCCCTTCTCATTTGCCCCACAAGATACTAATGAAAGGGAGTCTTGGCTCTGGGACACTCTGATAACTGCTGGTGAGGTCCACCTGAGCACAGACTGGAGCTGGCAGGCCACAGACCACTCCAGCTCACCGGCTCTCAGCCAAAGCTCAGAAGCCAGGCCTGCCCATGAAAGGAAGGTTATTGTCTCATTCTCATTCGTGTGTTCTCCTGGCCAGAAAACCAAGGTTCTAAGTGGTCAAAACCCTACAGCCATGTACGCATTTAGACTGCTTACAGGATACATTCTTCGCAGAGAAATGAAGAAATGTAAGCCTTGTCCTTGTGTTTCAAGAAAACTTACATCTTAAAATGTATGAGTTATCCTCAGTGGGGAGGGGCGGGCGTAGAGAGCTTCTCTCTGCCTCAGGGGAAGGGGAGAGGTTGGAAAAGATTTCTAGTGATAGAGATCAGAGGAAGAGGAGAAATGGGTGGATTTGGGAAGGGAAAGCAAGAAGAAACGGGATGTGAGAAGGGAGGACAGGAACACACAAGCAGAAAGCCCAGTGAAATTCCAAAAGCCAGTGGCACCCATCAAAAGTGCGCGGTTCTCCGTGCTCACAGCCCTCAGCTAACTGCACTCAGACAGGATTTTGCAGGAAAACTCTCCTGGTACCCTGTCTATGCCTTACAGATAAATGGTTTCACTGGTTTAGAAAAGATCAGTCCACAGTACATTTGAAAGCAGGGACCTCGGCTTGAAGTTAAAAGATGACAAATAATCTTGTAAAGATTTTAATTACGCAGGAGAAAGTGCAGCGCTTCCTTGAGCCTCTCAACCCGCCAAGTTCCAGCGAGTAGCGAATGCATGAAACCCAGAGGGCGGGGGTGGAGGAAAGGAGCGCAGTCGTATTCCAAGAAGGGGTGGTCAGCTCCGCATCCCCCACCACGTCACTGGGGCAGAGCACTAGAAGAGCCTATAAAGCTCGCTGCAGCTCCTGAGCCTCAGCGCTCCAGCTGGTGCCTGGGAACTCGCGCAGGAGCGACCCCCGAGTTCTCCGCTGGCGACTGCGCCTAGCATCACTTTTTCAGACTGTCTCAGCCTTCCTGCCCGCTAGACTCTCAAAGTCTTCGGAGAGAGCGCCTCCTTTCTCCCGGAGTCTTGGCTCTGGGACACTCTGATAACTGCTGGTGAGGTCCACCTGAGCACAGACTGGAGCTGGCAGGCCACAGACCACTCCAGCTCACCGGCTCTCAGCCAAAGCTCAGAAGCCAGGCCTGCCCATGAAAGGAAGGTTATTGTCTCATTCTCATTCGTGTGTTCTCCTGGCCAGAAAACCAAGGTTCTAAGTGGTCAAAACCCTACAGCCATGTACGCATTTAGACTGCTTACAGGATACATTCTTCGCAGAGAAATGAAGAAATGTAAGCCTTGTCCTTGTGTTTCAAGAAAACTTACATCTTAAAATGTATGAGTTATCCTCAGTGGGGAGGGGCGGGCGTAGAGAGCTTCTCTCTGCCTCAGGGGAAGGGGAGAGGTTGGAAAAGATTTCTAGTGATAGAGATCAGAGGAAGAGGAGAAATGGGTGGATTTGGGAAGGGAAAGCAAGAAGAAACGGGATGTGAGAAGGGAGGACAGGAACACACAAGCAGAAAGCCCAGTGAAATTCCAAAAGCCAGTGGCACCCATAAAAAGTGCGCGGTTCTCCGTGCTCACAGCCCTCAGCTAACTGCACTCAGACAGGATTTTGCAGGAAAACTCTCCTGGTACCCTGTCTATGCCTTACAGATAAATGGTTTCACTGGTTTAGAAAAGATCAGTCCACAGTACATTTGAAAGCAGGGACCTCGGCTTGAAGTTAAAAGATGACAAATAATCTTGTAAAGATTTTAATTACGCAGGAGAAAGTGCAGCGCTTCCTTGAGCCTCTCAACCCGCCAAGTTCCAGCGAGTAGCGAATGCATGAAACCCAGAGGGCGGGGGTGGAGGAAAGGAGCGCAGTCGTATTCCAAGAAGGGGTGGTCAGCTCCGCATCCCCCACCACGTCACTGGGGCAGAGCACTAGAAGAGCCTATAAAGCTCGCTGCAGCTCCTGAGCCTCAGCGCTCCAGCTGGTGCCTGGGAACTCGCGCAGGAGCGACCCCCGAGTTCTCCGCTGGCGACTGCGCCTAGCATCACTTTTTCAGACTGTCTCAGCCTTCCTGCCCGCTAGACTCTCAAAGTCTTCGGAGAGAGCGCCTCCTTTCTCCCCATCACCTGCAGATTCAAAGCATCCCTTAACCTGCAAGCGCGGCGGTACCTTCTCCACCCCGCTTCGGGGCGGGGCTGAGGTCCGCTCAGTAGCCGAGGACCAGGGAGGCGGAGAAGAACTTCGAGGGAGCCGGGCCCGGCGGGCGGCGGGTGAGAGAGGCGACCCGGACGGCACAGCCATCGCTATGGCTTCGCTCCCCGTAGCCGCGCACTGGACGGACTGGGGAGCGGCCGGCTCGGACGCCGGGAACCTGAGCGCCGCGCTCAAGGCTGGGGCGGCCGCGGGAGAGGGTGAGGCTGAGTGGCTGCAACCGCTGGTCCACGCCGGCAATCTTTCCGCTTCCTCCTCGGCGCTGGGGCTGGCCGCGGCCTCCCCGGCGCCCCCGCAGCCCCGGGCGAACCTCACCAACCAGTTCGTGCAGCCGTCCTGGCGCATCGCGCTCTGGTCCCTCGCCTACGGCGTGGTGGTGGCCGTGGCCGTCTTCGGGAATCTCATCGTCATCTGGATCATCCTGGCCCACAAGCGCATGAGGACCGTCACCAACTACTTCCTCGTGAACTTGGCTTTCTCCGACGCCTCCATGGCCGCCTTCAACACCTTGGTCAACTTCATCTACGCGCTTCACAGCGAGTGGTACTTCGGCGCCAACTACTGTCGCTTCCAGAACTTCTTTCCTATCATGGCGGTGTTCGCCAGCATCTACTCTATGACAGCCATTGCAGTGGACAGGTGAGAAGAAAAAGAGTGGCATGAGTCAGGAAGCGCAGTCGCCAAGTTCCAGCGAGTAGCGAATGCATGAAACCCAGAGGGCGGGGTGGAGGAAAGGAGCGCAGTCGTATTCAAGAAGGGTGGTCAGCTCCGCATCCCCCACCACGTCACTGGGGCAGAGCACTAGAAGAGCCTATAAAGCTCGCTGCAGCTCCTGAGCCTCAGCGCTCCAGCTGGTGCCTGGGAACTCGCGCAGGAGCGACCCCCGAGTTCTCCGCTGGCGACTGCGCCTAGCATCACTTTTTCAGACTGTCTCAGCCTTCCTGCCCGCTAGACTCTCAAAGTCTTCGGAGAGAGCGCCTCCTTTCTCCCCATCACCTGCAGATTCAAAGCATCCCTTAACCTGCAAGCGCGGCGGTACCTTCTCCACCCCGCTTCGGGGCGGGGCTGAGGTCCGCTCAGTAGCCGAGGACCAGGGAGGCGGAGAAGAACTTCGAGGGAGCCGGGCCCGGCGGGCGGCGGGTGAGAGAGGCGACCCGGACGGCACAGCCATCGCTATGGCTTCGCTCCCCGTAGCCGCGCACTGGACGGACTGGGGAGCGGCCGGCTCGGACGCCGGGAACCTGAGCGCCGCGCTCAAGGCTGGGGCGGCCGCGGGAGGGGTGAGGCTGAGTGGCTGCAACCGCTGGTCCACGCCGGCAATCTTTCCGCTTCCTCCTCGGCGCTGGGGCTGGCCGCGGCCTCCCCGGCGCCCCCGCAGCCCCGGGCGAACCTCACCAACCAGTTCGTGCAGCCGTCCTGGCGCATCGCGCTCTGGTCCCTCGCCTACGGCGTGGTGGTGGCCGTGGCCGTCTTCGGGAATCTCATCGTCATCTGGATCATCCTGGCCCACAAGCGCATGAGGACCGTCACCAACTACTTCCTCGTGAACTTGGCTTTCTCCGACGCCTCCATGGCCGCCTTCAACACCTTGGTCAACTTCATCTACGCGCTTCACAGCGAGTGGTACTTCGGCGCCAACTACTGTCGCTTCCAGAACTTCTTTCCTATCATGGCGGTGTTCGCCAGCATCTACTCTATGACAGCCATTGCAGTGGACAGGTGAGAAGATGGGGAGCAGGAGGAGGGAGACAGAAGCTGGGCAGTGGGGCGAGGTTAAAAAGGAGGTGGTGACAAAATAGGTTTGATGAAAGGAAAGGGATTAAGGGGAACGTTCCTAAAGGGGCTCATCAGCCCGTTTGTAGCCCTTCAACAGCTAAACTGGTTCTATTTCCATGGTCTCCCCACTCCTACCCTAATCCCCTGATCCCCACTGACGGCATCCAGAGGGAATGAAAAAGGCCAGTGAGAGAGATGGGAAAACCTGTGATTCCAAGTAGCAGAAACTCAACTAGAAACACTTCATACTAGCATATTTTCTCAAATGGCTTCAAACAACCGCCACAAAAATTATGTTACCTGTAAACTGTACTTTGTGGGCTTCCTTCTCTCTGTCAGTCACTGTTCTTTCAGAAAAATGAATGGTAAGTTACCCAACCCCATCTCTGGTTTGCTGATTCTCAGCACTGTCCATCCCATATGCACTCCTTGCTCCAGGTCAAGCTCTGGTTTTGTCTGGTCTCCCAGGTGGGAGGATCCATCAGAGATCAGAGGCTCCCTTTAAATGACTGCTCTCGCCCGGCAGGTTCCCCAGTGTTTCAGGTTAGATTTCACTTCCAGTAATCTGTGGAGGCCATGAGCTAGGTAAACTGACTGGAAGGTGGCATCTGACTCATTCAGATGACCAGCAAGAAAAGGCCTAAAGACTTAGTGGTTAAGAAAGGAGGCACATGAGTTTATAACTGTTTAAAGGCAATCTTTTAGAATGTTCTCCCATCCACACTGAGAATTCTGAGATTCTTAATCAATATAAGAAGCTGGGAGACCTCCAGCATTGGTTCTCATCATCCAGTGTATGAAATTTCTGCGTGTTTGCTTTCTCATATTGAGTATTATGGACTAGGCAGACTTTTAGACAATGGTAAATATCTACCTGTTACTGAACTTGGCTTTCTCCGACGCCTCCATGGCCGCCTTCAACACCTTGGTCAACTTCATCTACGCGCTTCACAGCGAGTGGTACCGGCGCCAACTACTGTCGCTTCCAGAACTTCTTTCCTATCATGGCGGTGTTCGCCAGCATCTACTCTATGACAGCCATTGCAGTGGACAGGTGAGAAGATGGGGAGCAGGAGGAGGGAGACAGAAGCTGGGCAGTGGGGCGAGGTTAAAAAGGAGGTGGTGACAAAATAGGTTTGATGAAAGGAAAGGGATTAAGGGGAACGTTCCTAAAGGGGCTCATCAGCCCGTTTGTAGCCCTTCAACAGCTAAACTGGTTCTATTTCCATGGTCTCCCCACTCCTACCCTAATCCCCTGATCCCCACTGACGGCATCCAGAGGGAATGAAAAAGGCCAGTGAGAGAGATGGGAAAACCTGTGATTCCAAGTAGCAGAAACTCAACTAGAAACACTTCATACTAGCATATTTTCTCAAATGGCTTCAAACAACCGCCACAAAAATTATGTTACCTGTAAACTGTACTTTGTGGGCTTCCTTCTCTCTGTCAGTCACTGTTCTTTCAGAAAAATGAATGGTAAGTTACCCAACCCCATCTCTGGTTTGCTGATTCTCAGCACTGTCCATCCCATATGCACTCCTTGCTCCAGGTCAAGCTCTGGTTTTGTCTGGTCTCCCAGGTGGGGAGGATCCATCAGAGATCAGAGGCTCCCTTTAAATGACTGCTCTCGCCCGGCAGGTTCCCCAGTGTTTCAGGTTAGATTTCACTTCCAGTAATCTGTGGAGGCCATGAGCTAGGTAAACTGACTGGAAGGTGGCATCTGACTCATTCAGATGACCAGCAAGAAAAGGCCTAAAGACTTAGTGGTTAAGAAAGGAGGCACATGAGTTTATAACTGTTTAAAGGCAATCTTTTAGAATGTTCTCCCATCCACACTGAGAATTCTGAGATTCTTAATCAATATAAGAAGCTGGGGAGACCTCCAGCATTGGTTCTCATCATCCAGTGTATGAAATTTCTGCGTGTGTTTGCTTTCTCATATTGAGTATTATGGACTAGGCAGACTATGTTAAGACAATGGTAAATATCTACCTGTTACTGATGGTTACACTTTAATTCAATACTATGCTTAAAATGAACCACATCAAAGTTGCTTTTAGTCTCCATTTTGTGACTGGAAGTTTGCCTGGGAGTTGCAGGGGGAGAGGGGTGCTGGTGAAGTCACTTTAACTTCAAGTATCAATGTTCTCATCCAGGAAAAGAAGAGAATTCTTTTTTCTACATTAAAAAATTTGTTTCAAAATAAAGTGAGGCTTAATTCTTACTACATTAAGTCACCATTATGAGAACAAAAATAAGGGAAAAAACCTACTTTTTTCCACCAGCCCATCCACTGTTTATTATTTTCAAATAATGAGCACCGAGGTATTGAAGGCATAAGGTTTTAGAATCAATTTTCAAATGCCAGGCCCAGGGCCAAATTAAAGGAACAGTGGTGAGTGGCCACTAACTAGGATAAGTAAGCAGAAAACCACATATTGTAAAGCCTCTGAAACTGCCATCTGTCCTTCTCCTCTGTCTCTTACTTTCCACAAGTAGCTCGCCCCTTCATTTTCGTAGGCACAGAGATGAGTACACAGAAGAAACAAAGTCAGCCCCAAGTTGGAGAATCAGTGAAACCACTTCTAATCTTCCTCTACTGAGACAGAAAGGAATGTTTCTCTGGTTTGAGTATCTGTATTTTTGGTTTTGGTTTAGTTTGTTTTTCTTTCTCCTGATCTGGAGAAGAGGCATTGAAATGCTTCTGATACATTATGAAATTTGATGAAAATTTAGTGTATGGGGTTGGTATTTCAAGTAAGTGAATGAAAAGAAAAAAGGTCATTTTCTCAATTACTTTCTGCCAATATTGACACAAAATCTGAAATGATACTGGAGTTATTCAAAGTGATAATGTAATGCCATTTAATAACACTCACTGGTTTGAAATCAATGAATGATTTACTATTTTTTCTTTACTATTACCTTACTAGAAAACATTGTTCAATTACCAAAACTATTCAAAATTTAAGAGCATACTATTTGCAACAAAATCTAAAGCATACTCAATTCAGATACTGAAAATCTTTTCAAAACTGTTCATCTAAAAATTGTTTTCCTTTCATCAAGTTGATTAAAGCAATTACAGAAATGAGGTAAGTTTTACAAACAAATGATATACAAATAGAACAGTTATTAGAATTCTCAGTAGTTTACCAGTCCACAGTTGCTTTTAGTCTCCATTTTGTGACTGGAAGTTTGCCTGGGAGTTGCAGGGGGAGAGGGGTGCTGGTGAAGTCACTTTAACTTCAAGTATCAATGTTCTCATCCAGGAAAAGAAGAGAATTCTTTTTTCTACATTAAAAAATTTGTTTCAAAATAAAGTGAGGCTTAATTCTTACTACATTAAGTCACCATTATGAGAACAAAAATAAGGGAAAAAACCTACTTTTTTCCACCAGCCCATCCACTGTTTATTATTTTCAAATAATGAGCACCGAGGTATTGAAGGCATAAGGTTTTAGAATCAATTTTCAAATGCCAGGCCCAGGGCCAAATTAAAGGAACAGTGGTGAGTGGCCACTAACTAGGATAAGTAAGCAGAAAACCACATATTGTAAAGCCTCTGAAACTGCCATCTGTCCTTCTCCTCTGTCTCTTACTTTCCACAAGTAGCTCGCCCTTCATTTTCGTAGGCACAGAGATGAGTACACAGAAGAAACAAAGTCAGCCCCAAGTTGGAGAATCAGTGAAACCACTTCTAATCTTCCTCTACTGAGACAGAAAGGAATGTTTCTCTGGTTTGAGTATCTGTATTTTTGGTTTTGGTTTAGTTTGTTTTTCTTTCTCCTGATCTGGAGAAGAGGCATTGAAATGCTTCTGATACATTATGAAATTTGATGAAAATTTAGTGTATGGGGTTGGTATTTCAAGTAAGTGAATGAAAAGAAAAAAGGTCATTTTCTCAATTACTTTCTGCCAATATTGACACAAAATCTGAAATGATACTGGAGTTATTCAAAGTGATAATGTAATGCCATTTAATAACACTCACTGGTTTGAAATCAATGAATGATTTACTATTTTTTCTTTACTATTACCTTACTAGAAAACATTGTTCAATTACCAAAACTATTCAAAATTTAAGAGCATACTATTTGCAACAAAATCTAAAGCATACTCAATTCAGATACTGAAAATCTTTTCAAAACTGTTCATCTAAAAATTGTTTTCCTTTCATCAAGTTGATTAAAGCAATTACAGAAATGAGGTAAGTTTTACAAACAAATGATATACAAATAGAACAGTTATTAGAATTCTCAGTAGTTTACCAGTCCACAGAATCTATCTGCCTTAGTGTCTTGCCAGAGATGCTTAAAATATTAGTCCTGTGGTATTTGCAATCATTTTATTGACTCAAGTTGGCAAGGCCAACCCCTCCTAGAAAGTTCGAGTGAGTCATGGTGCTTTTGGTTATAGTTGCATGGACCCCCCATCCCATATAGAATAGTTAACAGTATATGCCTCCAGAAATTTTATTTCCCTATATAAATAGTGCTTTACTGAAATAACTATAGAGTTATATAAGCCCTAGTCTTAACTGATAAAGGAACACACCATTTAGATTGTGATATTAACACTTGGCTTACTGAATTGTGCTTTCTATTCACATTTAACATAAACAGAATTGTGTCCTCTCAGCCTAAATGGAAAATGTGTTGAACTCTTTGTGTCCCTCTGTGTGTGCATGCTCAGGCTCAGTTGTTTCCAACTCTTTGTGATCCCATGGACTGGAGCCCACCAGGCTCCTTTGTCCATGGGATTCTCCAGGCAAGAATACGGGATTGGGTAGCCCTTTCCTCCTGCAGGGGATTTTGCCAACCCAGGGATCAAACCTGTGTGCTTTGTGCCTCCTGCGTTGGTAGGCAGGTTCTTTACCACTAGTGCCACCTGGGGAGCCCTTGTGCCTTTCTGCCTAAATCAAAAAGATCATTTGGTGTTTGAAACTACCTCAGCTTTGACCCAGACATTGAAGCTTTCCTTCAGCTCTAGCAAAATGTTTGCAACCTCAGAAATCTTAGACCTGAAGAGGACTGCATATCCTACCTAAAGAACACTTGTATTTTACAAATGGAAAACCTCAGACCAACAGTCACATTTTGAGTAAAAGCACTGAGTTCTCCTTTACGTGTTTTGCACTCATTCTCCACTGGGAGAACTGCTTGATTTCTAATTTCACATTTTTAATGTAATATTGATAACTCTACCAAAGATTTCAATGTTTTTATAGGCCAAGACATCATTTTTAAGTTCTACACACTGCCTGCTTGCCTACATGGCTACTTCACCGTTTGTACAAACACACACACACACACACGCACGGGAATTATTTGCTAAGGAAGAATCACTGTTTCTCTCCACTATCCTTTCCAAATTTCCCATTTTGAAACGTTACGTTTGAATATAATACTTATACGAAAAATGTTCATCTTTCCTAGGATCACGCAGTAGCACTTCAGACCAAGTCCACTCCAGCACTCGTACTGTTCTTTTGGTTTTTTTTTTTTTGTTCTATTGGTCTTTCATTTATCTATTTTCATCCATCTTTGTTCTTTGGCCCGTGTCAGCCTCCCATCGCAGTGGCCTCTGTTGTCGCAGAGCACTGGCTCTGGGCGCATGCGCTCCAGAGCTCCGGCTGGGTAGTTGGACACATCGGTCCAGCTGCTCCGCGACACGTGGGATCTTCCCAGGCCAGGGATCGAACCGGTACCCCTTGCACTGCAAGGTGGTGTACTTACCCACTGGACCACCAGGGGAAACCTTCGTACTGTTCTTAACCTTGACACTTTCTTATCGCTCCTAAGAAGTTGTGATAACTGCATGTTTATATTACAATTTATACTTATTTATGCTATGTATCTTACATGTATATATAAAACATCATATATATATATATATATATATTACTTATGCTTTGAGAATCCAGATGTTCGAAAATTATTGATAGCACAGTTAATAGAAATATTATCTTTTTAAGTACATGGTATATGCCACTTGATATATAGGGATACTAGAAACTATTTTCTTCCATTTTCTAACCACATTTTTTTTAAGTTAGAAATCCTAGGAAAGTTTATTAAAATATAGTAAGAGACAATTTTAGGGTACAGGGCCTGGTATTAAATTAAAATTTTTTTAAAGAATTTAGATAGTTCTCCTTTACGTGTTTTGCACTTATTCTCCACTGGGAGAACTGCTTGATTTCTAATTTCACATTTTTAATGTAATATTGATAACTCTACCAAAGATTTCAATGTTTTTATAGGCCAAGACATCATTTTTAAGTTCTACACACTGCCTGCTTGCCTACATGGCTACTTCACCGTTTGTACAAACACACACACACACACGCACGGGAATTATTTGCTAAGGAAGAATCACTGTTTCTCTCCACTATCCTTTCCAAATTTCCCATTTTGAAACGTTACGTTTGAATATAATACTTATACGAAAAATGTTCATCTTTCCTAGGATCACGCAGTAGCACTTCAGACCAAGTCCACTCCAGCACTCGTACTGTTCTTTTGGTTTTTTTTTTTTTGAGTTTTTTTTTTGGGGGGGGGGGGGGGGGGGGAGGGTGGGAGGCGGGCAGGCCACTTCGATTGGGCCTTCATTTATCTATTTTCATCCATCTTTGTTCTTTGGCCCGTGTCAGCCTCCCATCGCAGTGGCCTCTGTTGTCGCAGAGCACTGGCTCTGGGCGCATGCGCTCCAGAGCTCCGGCTGGGTAGTTGGACACATCGGTCCAGCTGCTCCGCGACACGTGGGATCTTCCCAGGCCAGGGATGGAACCTGCGTCCCTTGCACTGCAAGGTGGTGTACTTACCCACTGGACCACCAGGGAAGCCTTCGTACTGTTCTTAACCTTGACACTTTCTTATCGCTCCTAAGAAGTTGTGATAACTGCATGTTTATATTACAATTTATACTTATTTATGCTATGTATCTTACATGTATATATAAAACATCATATATATATATATATATATATTACTTATGCTTTGAGAATCCAGATGTTCGAAAATTATTGATAGCACAGTTAATAGAAATATTATCTTTTTAAGTACATGGTATATGCCACTTGATATATAGGGATACTAGAAACTATTTTCTTCCATTTTCTAACCACATTTTTTTTAAGTTAGAAATCCTAGGAAAGTTTATTAAAATATAGTAAGAGACAATTTTAGGGTACAGGGCCTGGTATTAATTAAAATATTTAAAGAATTTTATATATGACAGTCACTGTTTTTTACCTGGAAACCTTGAAGAAGTAATTTAATGTTTTATTTAATAGTCCAAAAGCATTAACAGACATAGCAAAAAATCCTTTATATTCTTCAAACCCAGGGACACCTGACATAAATAATTATTAAAATAAAGAGTTACTCTAACTGAAATAAGTTATACTTTCAGCAAAACAAATTTTAAAAAATTATCTTGTTTGCAATACTTTTTAAAATTTGGTTTTCATAAAGCTGTTATGTGAAGCATTCATATAACCTCAATTTCTTTTGAAATTTATTAGACATAGATGAAAATATATAGTCATAAAAATCATGAGGCTTCAATCTGATAACAAATTATCTAGATGTATTGTGATACATGTTACCATTGCTTTAAATATTATGGCTATAAATACTTCAGTAAGTAGTCAGTCTTTAATTTCAGTGCCTGAGCCAGTCTCCTCACTCTTCTCTAATCTGCATGTGTGCTCAGTTGTTCAGTCGTGTCTGACTCTATGATCCTATGAACTGTAGCCTGCCAGGCTCCTCTGTCCATGGGATTTTCCTGGCAAGAATACTGGAGTGGGTTGCCATTTCCTCCTTCAGGCAATCTTCCTGACCCAGGGATAGAACTCACATCTCCTGCATCTCCAGCATTGGCAGGTAGTTTCTTTACCATGCTTTACCACCTGGGAAGCATGGACATATGCCAAGGCAGGGTAAAACCTATAAGCACAGTTTCCAGATGGTCTGGTTTGTTGGATTAAAAAAAAAAAAAAAAAACTACCAGAAAAGATAAAATGCATTTCCTCCAAAGTATTTTTTCACCTGAACTCTGGATACAGCTTGAGAATCAGATAATTCAAAGTTGTAACATATGGCAAAAGCTCTGCAAATCATTCTCATTCTAGCCCCCAGTCTCTGATCCTGAACCATCCTCTATACAACTCATTTATTTAAATGTATTTTCCCCTGATTCATTATAAGGATCATACATGAACAATGAAAAATTAAACATGAATATTATAAAGTTAGACTTACCCATAATTGCCCTACACCCCTAGTATAACCAATCTATGATCTAAATTTTAATATTTTAACTATCCTCCTCATTTTCTGTGATATATATATATATATATCTCACATGTATGTATTAGGCTTCCGTGATGACTCAGATGGTAAAGAATCTGCCTGCAATGCAGGAGACCCAGGTTCGATCCCTGAATCAGGAAGATTCCCAGGAGAAGGGAATAGCTACCCAGCTCCAGTATCTTGCCTGGAGAATCCCATGGACAGAGGAGCGTGGTGAGCTACAGTCCATACGGTCGCAAGCAAATACTCAGACATGTCTAAGAAACTTCACTTTCACTTTTTTCATATATGTATTATACATATATATATATATATATATATATATATATATACACAATTCTTGCACAGTACATTATACATATGCATAAAGATATTTTTAATTATTAAACTTGCTCAAATATGGTCACATTATCATGTCATTAACTTCCTATACAGAGTTACTAAAATTTCTTCATTTTGTGCTTAGTCTTTATTGCATCCTGATGTCTGTCATACTAGTTTGCACATGGTAAACACACAACCCAGACTGTTGAATTAAAGAATCATAAAAGTAATCAAATAAAAATTAAAGTGATGAGATATAACCTTTTCCCATTAAAATTGGCAGCTATTGCTAAGTTTGTAGTCAATATGGCATTTTTTACACGTTTTTAGGTAATTAACTTAATGTAATTGCCAATTTCTATAATGTAAAAATGTCAAATAATATATTTTTTTAATTTTTATTTTACTTTTAACTTTTACAGAGTTTTGTTGTTTACAGATACATATGTTCCCAGATTAGTCATATGTATATCCTCCCCATCCCACCCCTCCAGACCATCGCACAGCACCCCTGCAGGATCCCCTTTTCTCACAGAATGTCAAATAATATTTCATATGGTTTAATCTAGTAGTTGGGTACATACTGTCAAAAATATTTCAGGGTGCAATTTTCCAACTTGTTCAAAGATATTTTTCAATTCAAAGTACTGAAAACAATGAAAAATTCTAACAAAAAGAAATTAGCAAATAAATGATAAGGCATCTAAAAATCAAATTCTATATAGAAATTTAAAAATTACATTTGAATATAACATCAATTCTCTCAAGTCTCTAGGCACATATATACAAATGTGCTAACATTAACATATATATTCAATATTTTTTAGTGCATAACCTTTACTTATAAACCATTTATTGCTACTCTCCTATTACTTCAAAGAATGCCTAGAAAGATCTGATAAGTGGTCATCAGCAGTCTTCTTTTATTCTTCCCACCCCGCATTGGCCAGAGAAAGAGAGAGGGAGAATAAGCAATGTCAACACTTTGGTACCCAGCATAATAGTGTTTCTGGAACAAATCATGCCCTCTCCAGGTGGCTGATTTGGATATATTGCAGCCAAACCTGCAAAAGTCTTTGAGTTCCAAATTGCCCTCTGCCTGAAACTTTTGTGATGTCTATTTGTGTTCCACACAGAATTTGGAGGATTTATCTTGTCCCTAATATTTGCTCCATTAACAACTTCTTAGTGACCAGTGTTCCTTCATCTTCTACTTGCAACTCTCCCTGGGGCTCAGCTCTAAACTACATGTTTAGCATGAGGGAGTCTCCTACTTTCCTATACATCATTGCTCTTGGAATAAACCACTCTAATTAAGGCTTGCTCACTGATATGTTGAGTAAATGCTGTAAAATATACAACTGGGGTTTGCAGCCCCACTACTTCATTATACAGTCAGAATCTGAATTCCATTTTAGACTCAACAGGATCTGAGGAATTTTTGGACAATGGACTTAATTCTCTGATATAATTCAATATGTACAATAAGGTAGATATAGATTTGATTTGCTCTGAATGGTAAGACTTTGGCTAATTTTGTTTTCCTTTATATTTTTCTTTTTCTAATTATCTATAACAAAATGTGCTTTTTTTACATGAAACAAAATACAGTGTTAATTAAAGTTCTGGAGATGAATGTTGCTGAAAGTTGCCCAATGATGTGAATGTATCACTTAACTATACACCTAGTAATAGTTACATAGTAAATTTTATGTTTGATATAGGTTATCACAATAAAAATTTTAACAAAAGAAATTAGCAAATAAATGATAAGGCATCTAAAAATCAAATTCTATATAGAAATTTAAAAATTACATTTGAATATAACATCAATTCTCTCAAGTCTCTAGGCACATATATACAAATGTGCTAACATTAACATATATATTCAATATTTTTTAGTGCATAACCTTTACTTATAAACCATTTATTGCTACTCTCCTATTACTTCAAAGAATGCCTAGAAAGATCTGATAAGTGGTCATCAGCAGTCTTCTTTTATTCTTCCCACCCCGCATTGGCCAGAGAAAGAGAGAGGGAGAATAAGCAATGTCAACACTTTGGTACCCAGCATAATAGTGTTTCTGGAACAAATCATGCCCTCTCCAGGTGGCTGATTTGGATATATTGCAGCCAAACCTGCAAAAGTCTTTGAGTTCCAAATTGCCCTCTGCCTGAAACTTTTGTGATGTCTATTTGTGTTCCACACAGAATTTGGAGGATTTATCTTGTCCCTAATATTTGCTCCATTAACAACTTCTTAGTGACCAGTGTTCCTTCATCTTCTACTTGCAACTCTCCCTGGGGCTCAGCTCTAAACTACATGTTTAGCATGAGGGAGTCTCCTACTTTCCTATACATCATTGCTCTTGGAATAAACCACTCTAATTAAGGCTTGCTCACTGATATGTTGAGTAAATGCTGTAAAATATACAACTGGGGTTTGCAGCCCCACTACTTCATTATACAGTCAGAATCTGAATTCCATTTTAGACTCAACAGGATCTGAGGAATTTTTGGACAATGGACTTAATTCTCTGATATAATTCAATATGTACAATAAGGTAGATATAGATTTGATTTGCTCTGAATGGTAAGACTTTGGCTAATTTTGTTTTCCTTTATATTTTTCTTTTTCTAATTATCTATAACAAAATGTGCTTTTTTTACATGAAACAAAATACAGTGTTAATTAAAGTTCTGGAGATGAATGTTGCTGAAAGTTGCCCAATGATGTGAATGTATCACTTAACTATACACCTAGTAATAGTTACATAGTAAATTTTATGTTTGATATAGGTTATCACAATAAAAATTTTAAAATATTAAATAAATAAATATGGCTTAAAAACCTAATAATGACTCTGAGACAGTCATGCCAAAAAGTTTGGACTCAAGAAGAAAACGACTTTATTAAACTTTGTATAGATATTTTATTGATAAATCTTTTACGGCAACATTTTTAACACACTTTCTAGACTAACTTAGAATTTGGTAAACTGAAATCTTTTACTCAAGAATTATGTAAATATATCACATCTATGTGTAGTAATTCGGAAGACTGTCTAAAGGTACAGGGATAAATGAGCTCAGTATTTCTGTTAGTCAGTCTGGTATATGACAAAGATTTTTAAATATTTGCTTAAGTCCTTGATTTTGAGCTTTTAAGTATTATCATCTATGAACTTGCTTACGTTCAGATCTCAAGTATCAAGATTATTTACATTTTCCATACTTGTAAGTTAGGAAAATATGCATCTGAGTATATCACTAAGCAACAAAGGGCTCAGTGGTGTCCTGGATGCTGGTCTGTACTTGTTAGAGAAAATCAACGTGCATGTTTCTTTTCAACGCTCTTCCCAATGATGCTACTTTGGTAGCTTGAAATCATAGAAGTATTTGCAGCACAGAAATCTGCCAATGCTAGAAATCATGAATTTTGTTTCTGCTTCTGATTTTTTTTTTCTTTAGAGAGCCTGTGGTTAAATTTATCAGCACACAAATCACTATACTTGTAGTCACTCACTCAAAAGATACTTCTTAAGTACCATCCAAGTATTAACCACTGCACAGACAGAGGGCACACTGGAACAAACAAGACAGACATGTCCCGTATCCTAATAAAACTGTAATTAATATCTCCACTTGAACCCCTCGGCTGTACTCCACAGTCCTAAATCCAATAATATATTGGACTTCATCATTTGAAGGTTTAATAACCATCTTGAAATTTACATGCTCCAAACTGAATTCCTGACATTCATCCAAAACCTACTCCTCCTAAAACTTCTAAGGAAAATTCATCAATTTGAAGGTATCACTTAACTATACACCTAGTAATAGTTACATAGTAAATTTTATGTTTGATATAGGTTATCACAATAAAAATTTTAAAATATTAAATAAATAAATATGGCTTAAAACCTAATAATGACTCTGAGACAGTCATGCCAAAAAGTTTGGACTCAAGAAGAAAACGACTTTATTAAACTTTGTATAGATATTTTATTGATAAATCTTTTACGGCAACATTTTTAACACACTTTCTAGACTAACTTAGAATTTGGTAAACTGAAATCTTTTACTCAAGAATTATGTAAATATATCACATCTATGTGTAGTAATTCGGAAGACTGTCTAAAGGTACAGGGATAAATGAGCTCAGTATTTCTGTTAGTCAGTCTGGTATATGACAAAGATTTTTAAATATTTGCTTAAGTCCTTGATTTTGAGCTTTTAAGTATTATCATCTATGAACTTGCTTACGTTCAGATCTCAAGTATCAAGATTATTTACATTTTCCATACTTGTAAGTTAGGAAAATATGCATCTGAGTATATCACTAAGCAACAAAGGGCTCAGTGGTGTCCTGGATGCTGGTCTGTACTTGTTAGAGAAAATCAACGTGCATGTTTCTTTTCAACGCTCTTCCCAATGATGCTACTTTGGTAGCTTGAAATCATAGAAGTATTTGCAGCACAGAAATCTGCCAATGCTAGAAATCATGAATTTTGTTTCTGCTTCTGATTTTTTTTTTCTTTAGAGAGCCTGTGGTTAAATTTATCAGCACACAAATCACTATACTTGTAGTCACTCACTCAAAAGATACTTCTTAAGTACCATCCAAGTATTAACCACTGCACAGACAGAGGGCACACTGGAACAAACAAGACAGACATGTCCCGTATCCTAATAAAACTGTAATTAATATCTCCACTTGAACCCCTCGGCTGTACTCCACAGTCCTAAATCCAATAATATATTGGACTTCATCATTTGAAGGTTTAATAACCATCTTGAAATTTACATGCTCCAAACTGAATTCCTGACATTCATCCAAAACCTACTCCTCCTACAATCTTCTAAGGTCACAAATCTGAACCTCAGGTCAGAACTCTTGGAAGTATACTCAGCTCATCTCTTTTTTCATATCTCATAAATCAATCAGCAACTCTAATCACTTTTACTTTCAGACTATACGTGTCATCTAATCCCTCCTCATTAAGATGTCAACAGTTGCCTCCCGAGTCCAAGTCAGTCTCATTTCTCACAGTTTTCTCTACTTCTGCTCTTGTTCCCCTTTGGTTTGTTCTCAGTGCAGTCATCAGAGTCTTCCTGTAATGAGTCAGATGATTTGTCCCTTCTACAAATCCTCCAGTGGCTCTCGGTTCTCACAGGGTAGAAATCAAAGTTCTTACAATGGTCTATAAAAATTTATAATGACTGGTCCTTTGTTATTCTCTGACCTTATTTCCTTCTACTCACCTACCACTGCTTCCTCCACCCCCTCTAGTCTCCTCTGTGACATCAACATACTAAGCGTGTTTCCACCTCAGGATCTTACACTCTGTCCACTTCCTTCAGACAAAGCCATATTGTTCATTACCTGTACTACTTCTGGCCCCTGACTAGTCTATTGGAGATTGCTTTTATTTTTTTACCACATATATCTGTCTCACCTTCTAAAATACTTTATAACTATCTTATCTGTAATGCTTAATATGTTTTTTTTTTGTCTGTCTGCGCTACAGGATTGTAAGTTCCATGAGGTCAAGGCTAGAACTGTGCCTCAATGAAGTAAATGAATAATAGAGTCCATGGTAACTATGGGAACATATAGCAGAGGAAAGCATTTTTTAGTGTTAGAGCAGAAAACACAGAAATGTAGGAGCATTTTTTTTTCACATGGTGATCGCCTTTATTTGCAAAACAATATTTTGTTTTGTTTTTTAATTGTGTATAGTTGCTTTACAATATTGTACAACAAAGTGAATTAGCTATGTGTGCTAGCTATGTGTGCTAAGTCACTTCCGTGGTGTCTGACTTTGCAACTCTATGGACTGTAGCCTGCCAGGCTCCTCTGTCCATAGGATTCTCTAAGCAAGAATACTGCAGTGGGTTGTCATTTTCTGCTCCAGGGGATCTTCCCAACCCCGGGATTGAACCTGCATCTCTTATGTCTCCTGCACTGGCAGGCAAGTTCTTTACCAACAGTACCACCTGGGAAGCCATGAATTAGCTATCTATGTGTATCCAAATATCCCCTACCTCTTGGCCTTCCCTCCTACCCCACCCTTACTGACCATCATCAAAAAATCTAGAAACAATAAATGCTGGAGAGGATATGAATAAAAATAAACCCTCTTCTCTCTTAATGAGAATGTAAATAGATACAGCCACTATGGAGAATGGTATGGAGTTTCCTTAAAAAACTGTCATATGACCCAGCAATCCCACTACTGAACATATATCCTAGAAGCACTTTTAAAGTTCTGTATTTTACAAAATTATGTAAACTAACTCCTAATAAATTGATGAGTTCTTAGTAACAGTAGTGTTAGTCGCTCAGTCATGTCTGACACTTTGCAACCCCATGGACTTTAGCCCACCAGGTTCCTCTGTCCAGGCAAGAATATTGGAGTGGGTTTCTATTCCCTTCTCCAGGAGATCTTCCCAACCCAGAGTTGAACCCAGGTCTCCTGCACTGCAGGAAGATTCTTTACCATTTGAGCCACCAATGTTTACATAAATATAAAACATTTTAAATACTCTATACAACCTGATATATTATTATCATAGTAAACTGAATCATCTACAAAGAAAACAATTAGATTTTCAAATGAGCACAGGGAATAATCTTGAAGAAATTAAAATACAAATTGAGTGTTTATACTGAATAAGTAATATTAATCACAATTCAGAATTCTTAGATGAATAAACTTAACTGAATTTAAAAGATGTCACAGTACCATATGTATTGATTTTTAAACCTTCATGCTAAATGGATATAAAAAGGCTGTCTTCTCTATTAAATCAACTACATGATGTAAAATAAATTTAGATCTCTTAAACTTCCTTCTTGTTTCATTAGCTTAAAATGTTCGACTCCTAAAATAAAAATATTTTCAATATCTCTTCAGCAAAGATTTACATAATCTGAATTTCAGGTTGAAGGTTCTTCAGAAACAAAACTAGTGTAATACTATTTTTTAAACAATATATTACCATGCTTTCTCATGTAAGAAATTAATGACCATCTCCATTGACCAGTCACAAAACTATTGCTGAGACTATCTTTAATGAATAGGAATGAAACAGGTCTCCTTAGAAACATATAAAAAGACACTATTTTAAAGTTTTATTAGCTTAAAAATAGAATACATATGTCAAAGAAAACACACAGAAAACAAATTCTTATGAATGCACAATTTTATACATGAACTCTTTCCTATATACAAATTTCAATTAACCAAGATTCTTTAGTTATATATTTATACATTCATTTATATTTTATATATATACATATATATAATACCAGTCCCCTCAACAGCATGCTCAAGTTTTTGTTACCATACAAAAACTTTGGTCTCACATTCATATAAACTGAGAATATTTGCATAAAGTAAAAAATTATCTGGCTTTCCTAGTGGTCCAGTGGGTAAGCACACTGCCTGACTGTGCAAGGGGTGCTGGTTCGATCCCTGGCCTGGGAAGATCCCACGTGCCATGGAGTGGCTGGACTGATGTGTCCAACTACCGATCCGGAGCTATGAAGCGCATGCGCCCAGAGCAGGTGCTCTGCAGTGAGAGAGGCCACTGTGATGGGAGGCCCACACAGGCCAAAGAACATGGATGAAAATAGATAAATGAAAGACCAATAGAAGTAGCCAAAAAAAAAAAGAAAAAGAATTATCTGCTAGTTCTTCAGTCCGTGAATCATTCCACAGATAACAGATGCACTTCATAATCAGTGATCAATCATATTCCTATTTTTTAAAACCCATTACTTACTGACTGGTCACTGATTATCTGTTAGTTGGTTCATGCACACATAGCAAAGCATACACATAGTTGCATTGCCTCCTTGTCTTTCAGTGATAAGCCCAAATGACATCTTAGAAAAATGGCTAATCAAAAAAAAAAAAAAAGGTTGGCAACAAAGATGAAAGTGTAGTGAGGAAGTAAGAAGTGATAACACTGAAAGTGAAGTTCAAACCCAATAAAGGGGATGATAAAGAACAGCTGCATAAAGGAATGATGACCGTCCCTCTACCAGAGACTCTAAATATGCATCCAGGGGAAGTTGGTGAAGGTGAGTTTATCCACATAAGTGAAGAAAATGATACTAACAAACGAGGAAGATGCCCCGGAAGAAGAGACACTGACAAAAGTATTCATATTAAAAAATATTCTCTGAGATATTTCACGACTTTCAAAGTTTAAGAATAAAATGTGAGAAGCCAATTCAATCTCACTAGACTGGTCCATTTGTTACCACTGATGAACCTTTACTGACTCATCATAATCACCCAAAGCCCATAGTTTACATTAGGTTTCTCGTCTGGTGTTGTATATTCAATGCATGTAGGCACATGTATGTATCTATCATTATGGTCTCCTCCAGAGTATTTTCACTGTCCTGAAAATTATCTGTTTTGCTATTCAACTTGATTCCCCTGAATCCCTAGCAAATGCAGATTTTTTTAAAATTTTGTCCATAGTTGTATCTTTTCCATAATCATACAGTTGGAGTCAAGCAGTATATAGCATCTTCATATTGCTTCTCTCAATTAGCAATATGGATCTAACATCTGTTGATATTTGATGTCTTGATATGCAACTGCTTTTTAGCAGTGAATAATATTTCATAATCTGATGTACCATAGTTTATCTATTCATTCATCTAATGAAGCAACATTCTCTTTGCTTCTAAGTTTTTGGGCAGTTATGAATAAAGTTGCCATTAATGTCAATGTACAGGGTTTTTTGGGGGGAGCAAGGGTGATTTGGTATGTGTATGTGTGGATATGATTCTTCAACTCCATTTGGTAAATACCAACGAGCACAATTGCTGGATCATATGCTAAGATTCTGTTTAGTTTTAAGAAACAGTCAAACTATCTTCCAAAATGGCTGTAACGTTTTCATTCCCACTAGCAATGTATAAGAGTTTCTGTTACTTTACATCCATTCCAGTGTCCAGTGGCATTTGCATTACTTGATGATTTAAGATGTGGAGCATCTTTTTGTATGTTTATTTTCCATCTGCATAACTTCTTTGATGAGGTGTCTGAAGTTCAAACCCAATAAAGGGGATGATAAAGAACAGCTGCATAAAGGAATGATGACCGTCCCTCTACCAGAGACTCTAAATATGCATCCAGGGGAAGTTGGTGAAGGTGAGTTTATCCACATAAGTGAAGAAAATGATACTAACAAACGAGGAAGATGCCCCGGAAGAAGAGACACTGACAAAAGTATTCATATTAAAAAATATTCTCTGAGATATTTCACGACTTTCAAAGTTTAAGAATAAAATGTGAGAAGCCAATTCAATCTCACTAGACTGGTCCATTTGTTACCACTGATGAACCTTTACTGACTCATCATAATCACCCAAAGCCCATAGTTTACATTAGGTTTCTCGTCTGGTGTTGTATATTCAATGCATGTAGGCACATGTATGTATCTATCATTATGGTCTCCTCCAGAGTATTTTCACTGTCCTGAAAATTATCTGTTTTGCTATTCAACTTGATTCCCCTGAATCCCTAGCAAATGCAGATTTTTTAAATTGTGTCCATAGTTTTATCTTTTCCATAATCATACAGTTGGAGTCAAGCAGTATATAGCATCTTCATATTGCTTCTCTCAATTAGCAATATGGATCTAACATCTGTTGATATTTGATGTCTTGATATGCAACTGCTTTTTAGCAGTGAATAATATTTCATAATCTGATGTACCATAGTTTATCTATTCATTCATCTAATGAAGCAACATTCTCTTTGCTTCTAAGTTTTTGGGCAGTTATGAATAAAGTTGCCATTAATGTCAATGTACAGGGTTTTTTGGGGGGAGCAAGGGTGATTTGGTATGTGTATGTGTGGATATGATTCTTCAACTCCATTTGGTAAATACCAACGAGCACAATTGCTGGATCATATGCTAAGATTCTGTTTAGTTTTAAGAAACAGTCAAACTATCTTCCAAAATGGCTGTAACGTTTTTCATTCCCACTAGCAATGTATAAGAGTTTCTGTTACTTTACATCCATTCCAGTGTCCAGTGGCATTTGCATTACTTGATGATTTAAGATGTGGAGCATCTTTTTGTATGTTTATTTTCCATCTGCATAACTTCTTTGATGAGGTGTCTGTTAAGCTTTTAGAAACATCATGCGTAAGTTAAATCTTTTGTAGTTGCCCCACAGTCCTTGAATATTCTTCTTCTTCTTCTTCTTCTTTTTGTCTTTGTTTTCTTTAGTTTTTAGTTGTTATGGATTTTACTGATATATCCTCTATCTCAGAGATTCTATCTTCAGCCAAGTTCAGGCTACCAGTTTTGTTTCTTTCTTTCTTAGGATTTCCATCTCTCTATGTACATTGCTCAGTTGATGTTTACTTTATCCATTAGAGCCTTCAGGATATTGATCCAGTCAACATTCCTTCTATGTCTGGTTCTGATGATTGCTTCATCTCTTCATTTTGTTTTTTGGTCTTTTGGTATGCCTTGTAATTTTTCTTGATAACTAGACAAGAAAAAATTTCTTTTCTGGGTTAAAGTATTTGCATACATGCTTGATTGCTAAGTCGTGTCTGACTGTTTGCAACACCATGGACTGTAGCCTGCCAGGCTCCTCTGTCCATAAGATTACCCAGGCAAGAATACTTGAGTTGGTTGCCATTTCATTCTCCAGGGGATCTTCCTGACTGAGGGATCAAACTCATGTCTCCTACATTGCAGGTAGATTCTTTTACCATTGAGCCACCAAGGAAATCCCAATAGATCATAAACATCCATTAAAGATTCTTGTGTGAAAACAAATTTTCATCTCTCTAGGGTAAATAGTTAGGAGTGGGATTTCTGGGTCTTTTGGTAAATATATCTTTAACTTTATAAGAAACTGTGGAACTGTTTTCTATAGTGGCTTTACCATATTGTATTCACACCAACAATGTGTATGTGTTCCATTTATTCCAGATCCAAAAAGCAATTGATATTGTCAGCACTTTTGTTTTAATTTTAGCCATTTTTACGTGTATCTTGGTGTGTTTTTTGTTTTGCTTTCTTTTTTTTTCCTTCAAATTCTGACTGTTGGGGAACTTACTCTGCAATACAAAAAAATCTCTTCATGTTCTGGTACAGCCTGGATGGTGGAGCTTTCTTGGTGTGGTTTTAATTCACATTTCATTAATGGATACTTATTTACATATTACATAACTATCATATGCTTATTTGTCATTAACATATCTTTGATAACATGTCTATCCAAACCATTTGCCTATTTTTTAATTGAATTATTTTCTTACTATTAAGATTTTATTTGTAACAGCTTTATTGAATTATAATTTATGTACCATAAAATACACTTATTTTAAGTATATGATTTAATGGTTCTTAGTAAATTTTTAGTTATGTAACCATCAATACAGTTTAACTTTCAATACAGTTTTTTTCCCTTTCTCTATGTACATTGCTCAGTTGATGTTTACTTTATCCATTAGAGCCTTCAGGATATTGATCCAGTCAACATTCCTTCTATGTCTGGTTCTGATGATTGCTTCATCTCTTCATTTTGTTTTTTGGTCTTTTGGTATGCCTTGTAATTTTTCTTGATAACTAGACAAGAAAAAATTTCTTTTCTGGGTTAAAGTATTTGCATACATGCTTGATTGCTAAGTCGTGTCTGACTGTTTGCAACACCATGGACTGTAGCCTGCCAGGCTCCTCTGTCCATAAGATTACCCAGGCAAGAATACTTGAGTTGGTTGCCATTTCATTCTCCAGGGGATCTTCCTGACTGAGGGATCAAACTCATGTCTCCTACATTGCAGGTAGATTCTTTTACCATTGAGCCACCAAGGAAATCCCAATAGATCATAAACATCCATTAAAGATTCTTGTGTGAAAACAAATTTTCATCTCTCTAGGGTAAATAGTTAGGAGTGGGATTTCTGGGTCTTTTGGTAAATATATCTTTAACTTTATAAGAAACTGTGGAACTGTTTTCTATAGTGGCTTTACCATATTGTATTCACACCAACAATGTGTATGTGTTCCATTTATTCCAGATCCAAAAAGCAATTGATATTGTCAGCACTTTTGTTTTAATTTTAGCCATTTTTACGTGTATCTTGGTGTGTTTTTTGTTTTGCTTTCTTTTTTTTTCCTTCAAATTCTGACTGTTGGGGAACTTACTCTGCAATACAAAAAAATCTCTTCATGTTCTGGTACAGCCTGGATGGTGGAGCTTTCTTGGTGTGGTTTTAATTCACATTTCATTAATGGATACTTATTTACATATTACATAACTATCATATGCTTATTTGTCATTAACATATCTTTGATAACATGTCTATCCAAACCATTTGCCTATTTTTTAATTGAATTATTTTCTTACTATTAAGATTTTATTTGTAACAGCTTTATTGAATTATAATTTATGTACCATAAAATACACTTATTTTAAGTATATGATTTAATGGTTCTTAGTAAATTTTTAGTTATGTAACCATCAATACAGTTTAACTTTAGAACATTTTTATTACCACAAAAAGCAATTTCCCTTCCAATTTTGTAGTCACTCCCTGTTCTACACTCAGCTCTAAACAACCAAGATAAGCTATTTTTCCTGGTTGTGAAAATTCATTTCTCTATTTTTTACTGATAGTTTTATAATTTATATCTCACATTTATATGTGACCCATTTGAAGATTATTTTCATGTGTGGTATGAGATAACTGTGTAATTAATCTTTTGTATGTGGATATCAAATTGTCCTAGGACAGCTTATTGACAAAAATACAATTTACCCCCATTAAATCACCTTGGTACCTATGCCAAAAATCAGTTGAATACAGATAAGTATTTCTTTCTAGACTCTTGATATTTTTGTTTCATTGATCTACATGTCTATTTTTATGCCAGTACTACACTATTTTGGTTACTGTTGCCCTGTAGTAAGTTTAGAAGTATGAAAACTGTAAGTCCTTCAACTTTTTCTTTTTCAAAAATTCTTGACTATTCTATAAAAGATGTGCACTTCCCAAAATTTTTTTTAAGGTAGGTTTTTTAAATTCTGGAATTGTAATAGGAATTAGGAACTTTTACAAGGATTGTGTTAAACCGTTCAATCTATTTGGAAATCATTGTCAGCTTAACAATATAGAGCCTTCCAATCCATGGACATGGACTTTCATTTATTGAGGTCTTTAAATTTTTTCAACAATGCTTTGTCATTTTCAGTGTACAAGTCTCATTATTCAATATAAAGTCTGACTGTTGGGGAACTTACTCTGCAATACAAAAAAATCTCTTCATGTTCTGGTACAGCCTGGATGGTGGAGCTTTCTTGGTGTGGTTTTAATTCACATTTCATTAATGGATACTTATTTACATATTACATAACTATCATATGCTTATTTGTCATTAACATATCTTTGATAACATGTCTATCCAAACCATTTGCCTATTTTTAATTGAATTCTTTTCTTACTATTAAGATTTTATTTGTAACAGCTTTATTGAATTATAATTTATGTACCATAAAATACACTTATTTTAAGTATATGATTTAATGGTTCTTAGTAAATTTTTAGTTATGTAACCATCAATACAGTTTAACTTTAGAACATTTTTATTACCACAAAAAGCAATTTCCCTTCCAATTTTGTAGTCACTCCCTGTTCTACACTCAGCTCTAAACAACCAAGATAAGCTATTTTTCCTGGTTGTGAAAATTCATTTCTCTATTTTTTACTGATAGTTTTATAATTTATATCTCACATTTATATGTGACCCATTTGAAGATTATTTTCATGTGTGGTATGAGATAACTGTGTAATTAATCTTTTGTATGTGGATATCAAATTGTCCTAGGACAGCTTATTGACAAAAATACAATTTACCCCCATTAAATCACCTTGGTACCTATGCCAAAAATCAGTTGAATACAGATAAGTATTTCTTTCTAGACTCTTGATATTTTTGTTTCATTGATCTACATGTCTATTTTTATGCCAGTACTACACTATTTTGGTTACTGTTGCCCTGTAGTAAGTTTAGAAGTATGAAAACTGTAAGTCCTTCAACTTTTTCTTTTTCAAAAATTCTTGACTATTCTATAAAAGATGTGCACTTCCAAATTATTTTTAAGGTAGGTTTTTTAAATTCTGGAATTGTAATAGGAATTAGGAACTTTTACAAGGATTGTGTTAAACCGTTCAATCTATTTGGAAATCATTGTCAGCTTAACAATATAGAGCCTTCCAATCCATGGACATGGACTTTCATTTATTGAGGTCTTTTTAAATTTTTTTCAACAATGCTTTGTCATTTTCAGTGTACAAGTCTCAGTTATTTTATTACATTTATTCCTATATTTATTAAATATTACTTTTTGGTGCTATTGAATAAACTTTTTTGAATTTCATTTTCAAGTTATTCATAACTAGTATATAGAAATACAATTGATTGAGCCTATAGCCTGTGACCTTGCCTAATTTATTTATTAATTCTAATGGGTTTGGAGTTTTGTGACTTCCTTAGGATTTTCAATATGGAAGTTCATTTTATCTACTAATAAAAACAGTACTACTTCTGCTAGTATTACTCCTATCAGTAATAAAAACAGTATTCCTATTGAATCTGGATGCCTTTTCTTTCTTTTTTTGTAGTTGTTATCATTGCTGTTGTTTGCTGTTATTTTTATAGCTGATTTTTCTCTTTAATTATATATTCATGAAGTCTTATTATGGTAATTTAAGTACAATTTTTCAATGAGAGGAAATGATAGAAAAACAATTTTTAAAATTGCCTCCATTCATTCGTTAATTTAGTCATACAATAAATATGTTGTTGTTTAGTTGCTAATTCTCTTTTGTGACCCCATGGACCATAGCTTGCCCGGCTTCTTCTGTCCATGGGATTTCCCAGGCAAGAAAACTGGAGTGAGTTGCTATTTCCTTCTCTAGGGGATCTTCCCAACTCAGGGACTGAATCCATGTCTTCTGCATTAGCAGGTGGGTTCTTTGCCACTGAGTCACCAAGGAAGCCCCAGTAAATATGTACTGGGTGCCAAATATATGCAGTCATTATCCTAGATGCTATGAATATATATATTTATTATCTAACTATATAGCCAAGAATATATTATTATCCTAATTTAGAGGTTATATATACCTCCTTCCATTTCCACAGTTAAATAAGCATTTACATCGTCATAACTTAAATACCTGAAGATTTGAAACTCCTTATGGACAACACCATCACTCTAACTTTAAGGATAGCAGAGTAGAACTGCCACAGGCCACTTAAAAAAGGAATTTAATATGGTACAGATCCATATTAAACAAAAATGAAGGAATCAATTCCCATTGCACCCAAAGAATTTAGAGTCTCCAAGTATAATATTGAACGTTTCTATTTAATCATTCAACCACTGAGTGCTACTTACCCTGACTAAGGTTGCAAAGAAGACCTTACTACTCTCCATACAGGAAATTGACTAAAAAGAGAGATTTGAAAGAGAAATAGCCTATAATGCATTATTCTGATGGAAGAGTTTCTGTTGAAGAGCTAGGATAATATCAAAATAATTTTTTTTAATCCATAGATCAGAATTTTGGCATAAATATTTTTCTTTCCACTCCATTCACTGCTAAGAACCACTAGATGACTTACCTTTGGTTTTATCTCAAATTTACCACAGCAGCTTGTTTTTTTTAAGTCTCAAGTGTTAATTTCATTTTATTCAACATGGTTTTAGAGTGACTGGAGTGTCTACTATGCCTTATACGTCTCCTTGTATATACTGTGTTATTTAATGTCATTTTACCCACATAACTATGCATTATGTTTATTATTCCCATTTAGCAAAGAAAGCTGTTCCTTTTTAAAATTGTGTACACACTAAAGTTTTAATTTATACATAATTATTCACTCATCCATCTGTCCAAATATTCAACAGCTATTCACAGTCACTGTTCAACAGTCATGTGGACTACTATGGATAATTGGTTATGAGTGCAGAACACAGGAAAGAGTAAATCATCCAGCACTGAAGACATCAAAGCCAACTCTGGACAGAAGAAAGGAATCTACAGTGATCATTCTGTAATCTGAGTGGAAATTAAGGGATGGATAAAAGTTTTCCAGCTATAGATCTTTACAGTAGTGTATAAGCAAGAGAAAAATCACTTCAGCAAGAACATTCATATGCCAAAAAGATGAAATTACTATCTGAGCCAGTGATTTCTTTCCATTTTTCAGTTCAGATCTACTCACTATCTATTCCACTCTTTTTTCTGCCCCAGCCCACCAGACTGACTGTATCAATACCTAGCCTCTTGCCCAGCCAGTGGGGGTTTCTCCATCTCGGAAAAAAGGTACAGATGCCACAGGCCACTTAAAGGAATTTAATATGGTACAGATCCATATTAAACAAAAATGAAGGAATCAATTCCCATTGCACCCAAAGAATTTAGAGTCTCCAAGTATAATATTGAACGTTTCTATTTAATCATTCAACCACTGAGTGCTACTTACCCTGACTAAGGTTGCAAAGAAGACCTTACTACTCTCCATACAGGAAATTGACTAAAAAGAGAGATTTGAAAGAGAAATAGCCTATAATGCATTATTCTGATGGAAGAGTTTCTGTTGAAGAGCTAGGATAATATCAAAATAATTTTTTTTAATCCATAGATCAGAATTTTGGCATAAATATTTTTCTTTCCACTCCATTCACTGCTAAGAACCACTAGATGACTTACCTTTGGTTTTATCTCAAATTTACCACAGCAGCTTGTTTTTTTTAAGTCTCAAGTGTTAATTTCATTTTATTCAACATGGTTTTAGAGTGACTGGAGTGTCTACTATGCCTTATACGTCTCCTTGTATATACTGTGTTATTTAATGTCATTTTACCCACATAACTATGCATTATGTTTATTATTCCCATTTAGCAAAGAAAGCTGTTCCTTTTTAAAATTGTGTACACACTAAAGTTTTAATTTATACATAATTATTCACTCATCCATCTGTCCAAATATTCAACAGCTATTCACAGTCACTGTTCAACAGTCATGTGGACTACTATGGATAATTGGTTATGAGTGCAGAACACAGGAAAGAGTAAATCATCCAGCACTGAAGACATCAAAGCCAACTCTGGACAGAAGAAAGGAATCTACAGTGATCATTCTGTAATCTGAGTGGAAATTAAGGGATGGATAAAAGTTTTCCAGCTATAGATCTTTACAGTAGTGTATAAGCAAGAGAAAAATCACTTCAGCAAGAACATTCATATGCCAAAAAGATGAAATTACTATCTGAGCCAGTGATTTCTTTCCATTTTTCAGTTCAGATCTACTCACTATCTATTCCACTCTTTTTTCTGCCCCAGCCCACCAGACTGACTGTATCAATAGGGTTTCTTGTTCTATGGCCTCTTCTTGACTTACCTAATGGTGATATCCGGAAGTGATGGCAGGAAGGAGAGTAACTTCTGGGATACATCTACCACTCTTGCCTTTCAGGACTGCTGAAAACTGGCTAAGTCTTCAACTGTATACATATTTCTTACCAAGTAGTCCTTCCTAAGGCTTCATCTCCTCACTTCAGATTAGGGAGTCCTGAACTTAGATACTAAAACAGTGTCTACTCTGGCCAGAAGGAAATCAGACAACAGTAAAATCTGTATTATTCCAGGCAAATATTACTTAATATAATCAATTAACTATTTGAAGGCTGCACTCTGTCCTTACATCAAAAACTTTAAGTGTGTATAAGCATGTAAAGATCCAGAAACAGAGCTAATAAAAATGCTAACAAAAGGAAGAATTATACTGCATGCCAAGAAAAATTATAAAATGGAAAATCTTGGTTATTGAGAGCAAGTAGTTATGTCAATGGAGAAGGAAATGGCAACCCATTCCAATATTCTTGCCTGGAGAATTCCATGGACAGAGGAGCCTGAAAGGCTTCAGTCCATGGGGTCACACAGAGTCAGACCTGACCGAAGTGACTAAGCAGCAGCAGTATGTCAAAGAATTCTGTTTTGCAAAAGGCATCATATTTCTAATGAAAAAAAAAAAATAACCCTTGAATCATATCAAAACAAGAAGCGGTAAAGGAGTCTAGTATTAGAGTGAAAGTAAAACTAATAAAGGTGGCATTAAATGTGGACTCTGATGGTTATTTCTGAGAATTTCAGCTTCTATGAAAGATGATTAAAAAGTAACTTTAGGGACTTCCCTGGTGGTCCAGTGATTAAGAATTTGCCTTCCAAGACAGGGTGTAGAGATTTGATCCCTGGTCAAGGAGCTAAGATTCCACATGCTTTGTGGCCAAAAATCCCAAAGCATAAAACAGAAGCAATGTTGCAACAAATGCAATAAATACTTTAAAAATGGCCCATATCAAAAAAAAAAAAAAAAACCTTTTAAAAAAAGTGACTTTGAAACTTTCTTAGAAGGTGATATTCTACTCATTCTACTCAGGAGAGTGAAGAATTCAATCTTAGCTAATTTTTTTTTTTTTTTTTTGTGAAACAATCATACTAAGGAGGCTCTAATGTATTTGAGAATCTTTTTGGTGAGGGAATAATGGTAGTAAGTTCAGACAAACCCCAATAAAAATCAAATGTAATCATATCAAAGATATATATTTATTTAAAGGAAGAACAAAGTACTGACAATCATTTAAATGAAATTATATCCTGGATCTGAAGATTTCTTCTCAAGGTCCAGAGGGTCTTTATTTGCATGACCTTAAGGATCCATTTTCTTCATGTCTACTGTTGAGAAATTTGTTATTTCTAGAGAGAGTCACATAACAGGAAATATCAATGCCACAATAATTCCTAATCATCAATTTCAAATTGGCCTTCAGTACTTAGTTCTACCTACTTCTTTGACCAACTGGCTTAGAGCTAATAAAAATGCTAACAAAAGGAAGAATTATACTGCATGCCAAGAAAAATTATAAAATGGAAAATCTTGGTTATTGAGAGCAAGTAGTTATGTCAATGGAGAAGGAAATGGCAACCCATTCCAATATTCTTGCCTGGAGAATTCCATGGACAGAGGAGCCTGAAAGGCTTCAGTCCATGGGGTCACACAGAGTCAGACCTGACCGAAGTGACTAAGCAGCAGCAGTATGTCAAAGAATTCTGTTTTGCAAAAGGCATCATATTTCTAATGAAAAAAAAAAAATAACCCTTGAATCATATCAAAACAAGAAGCGGTAAAGGAGTCTAGTATTAGAGTGAAAGTAAAACTAATAAAGGTGGCATTAAATGTGGACTCTGATGGTTATTTCTGAGAATTTCAGCTTCTATGAAAGATGATTAAAAAGTAACTTTAGGGACTTCCCTGGTGGTCCAGTGATTAAGAATTTGCCTTCCAAGACAGGGTGTAGAGATTTGATCCCTGGTCAAGGAGCTAAGATTCCACATGCTTTGTGGCCAAAAATCCCAAAGCATAAAACAGAAGCAATGTTGCAACAAATGCAATAAATACTTTAAAAATGGCCCATATCAAAAAAAAAAAAAAAAACCTTTTAAAAAAAGTGACTTTGAAACTTTCTTAGAAGGTGATATTCTACTCATTCTACTCAGGAGAGTGAAGAATTCAATCTTAGCTAATTTTTTTTTTTTTTTTTTGTGAAACAATCATACTAAGGAGGCTCTAATGTATTTGAGAATCTTTTTGGTGAGGGAATAATGGTAGTAAGTTCAGACAAACCCCAATAAAAATCAAATGTAATCATATCAAAGATATATATTTATTTAAAGGAAGAACAAAGTACTGACAATCATTTAAATGAAATTATATCCTGGATCTGAAGATTTCTTCTCAAGGTCCAGAGGGTCTTTATTTGCATGACCTTAAGGATCCATTTTCTTCATGTCTACTGTTGAGAAATTTGTTATTTCTAGAGAGAGTCACATAACAGGAAATATCAATGCCACAATAATTCCTAATCATCAATTTCAAATTGGCCTTCAGCAGTACTTAGTTCTACCTACTTCTTTGACCAACTGGCTTGCCCTTTCTCTAATATTTTGGCATTTCTTTATCTTCCTCAGTCATTCATTAATTCATTCTCCAGTGGTAATACTCCACTCCAAGCAGCAATCATCTCTTACCCAAACAAAAACAATGAGGTAACTTATTTCTGTGCTTCCATTCTTTCCCTCCTGTAATCCATTCTCCAGGCTGAAATCTGATTATGCTCCCTTCCTGATTGAATCACCTCAATTACTTTCCAGAGGACCCAGTTCTATAACCTGCACTAAAACTTCATTTCTAATCACTTTCCCCTTCACTTCCAGCATTCAATTACATCAGCCTTCTCTTCCTCGAGTATACATGCTTCTCCCACCCTTACCCAGCCAACCGTAACAAACCACCGCAAATAGAGTGACTCAACAGAAGTGCATGTCTCATGTTTCTGGAAGCTGGAAGTCTGAAATCAAGGTGCTACAGGGGCCATGCTCCGTGGAAACTGAGGCGGAAATTCTGACTTGCCCTTTCCTAGCTTCTGGTGGTTTGCTGGTGCCATTGGCATTCCTTGGCTTCCAGAAACATGGCTCAGTCCTCCATCTTCATGTATCATTCTTTGTGTTTGTTTCTCTGCTTTCAAAGTTGTCCTTTATACCTTATATTGAATTAGGGCCCACCGAAATGGCCTCATTTTAATTTCATTACTTATATAAAACTATTTCCTCACAAGCTCACCTCCCGTGTTAGGACTTCAGTGTATCTTTTTTAGGGGAACATAATTCAACCCATAAAACCGAGGATTAATACAAGAGTTTTTCACATATTTGTTCTCCCAGAAATCTTATTTTGTAAGCCTCACTCAGCAGGCAAGCCTGCTAATTGCCTAGTCACCTTTTCAAGTTTCAACCCAGAATGCTTTTCTTAGGGAAGACAGATTGACCATCTAAATGATTTTTCCAGCAAATGCACTCATGTGGCCATAAACATTGCCTTTGCTATTATAAAATCCTGGATCTGAAGATTTCTTCTCAAGGTCCAGAGGGTCTTTATTTGCATGACCTTAAGGATCCATTTTCTTCATGTCTACTGTTGAGAAATTTGTTATTTCTAGAGAGAGTCACATAACAGGAAATATCAATGCCACAATAATTCCTAATCATCAATTTCAAATTGGCCTTCAGCAGTACTTAGTTCTACCTACTTCTTTGACCAACTGGCTTGCCCTTTCTCTAATATTTTGGCATTTCTTTATCTTCCTCAGTCATTCATTAATTCATTCTCCAGTGGTAATACTCCACTCCAAGCAGCAATCATCTCTTACCCAAACAAAAACAATGAGGTAACTTATTTCTGTGCTTCCATTCTTTCCCTCCTGTAATCCATTCTCCAGGCTGAAATCTGATTATGCTCCCTTCCTGATTGAATCACCTCAATTACTTTCCAGAGGACCCAGTTCTATAACCTGCACTAAAACTTCATTTCTAATCACTTTCCCCTTCACTTCCAGCATTCAATTACATCAGCCTTCTCTTCCTCGAGTATACATGCTTCTCCCACCCTTACCCAGCCAACCGTAACAAACCACCGCAAATAGAGTGACTCAACAGAAGTGCATGTCTCATGTTTCTGGAAGCTGGAAGTCTGAAATCAAGGTGCTACAGGGGCCATGCTCCGTGGAAACTGAGGCGGAAATTCTGACTTGCCCTTTCCTAGCTTCTGGTGGTTTGCTGGTGCCATTGGCATTCCTTGGCTTCCAGAAACATGGCTCAGTCCTCCATCTTCATGTATCATTCTTTGTGTTTGTTTCTCTGCTTTCAAAGTTGTCCTTTATACCTTATATTGAATTAGGGCCCACCGAAATGGCCTCATTTTAATTTCATTACTTATATAAAACTATTTCCTCACAAGCTCACCTCCCGTGTTAGGACTTCAGTGTATCTTTTTTAGGGGAACATAATTCAACCCATAAAACCGAGGATTAATACAAGAGTTTTTCACATATTTGTTCTCCCAGAAATCTTATTTTGTAAGCCTCACTCAGCAGGCAAGCCTGCTAATTGCCTAGTCACCTTTTCAAGTTTCAACCCAGAATGCTTTTCTTAGGGAAGACAGATTGACCATCTAAATGATTTTTCCAGCAAATGCACTCATGTGGCCATAAACATTGCCTTTGTGACACTTATTATATTTGTAATTTTACATTTATCGGTGAGATTATTTGATTAGTATCTATCTATGTCACTAGACTGTGAGTTCTGTGAAGGTCATTTTTTTTTCTCACTTTTGTATTACTATAGTGACTGGAATACTATAGCAGGCATCCAATAAATACTTGGTTGAATGAATAATAGATTAGACCAAAAAATGACAAAAATATCAGCTTGAAGTTTCAAAATTTCTACATTCACTAAAGTGTTAGTGATAAAATAAATTGATTGTTTCTATACAATTCAAGGTAAACAGTGTTGTCCCTGTAGAAAATAATTCCTCTAATTAAACTAATAGACCAAAAAAATCAATAAGAACTTTGCAATTTATTTTGTATTGTCCATGCTGAAGTGGCAGCTTTGGACTATAAACCTACTCATGTCACTCAACTTCTCATTCTCAAAAAATCAACTGTGTAAACATACAATTTTCATTCATAAATTTCCAGAACAAGCCAAAAAGTAAGGATTATGATAAGGTTGAGGAACAAGTGCAGCACAACAAAATCTATTGATAAGTACTCCATCTGACTCTGGAAACACCTACAGCAATAGTTCAAAATGGTATGGTGAGTTACAGTCCACAGCAGTGGGAACAGGAATAACCAACCACAATTACTGTCTGTATATATCTGACTTTTGTCTTTAATATTACACATAAAAATACTTTTGAATTTAGAGATAAAATATGACTTTTGATTCTTTCAAAGTTCTCTGCCTTATATATTTTTCTTTCTCTTCCACAATTCCTTACAGAAATGGTTATTTTCAAAGCCATAACCTGTACCTATATAGACTTCAAAGATTGGCAGAACTGGCTTAGAATTCCAATTTTTAACATATGGGACATTTTTAAACAACTTACTTAACCTTTAAGTCTCAATTTTCTTTTCTATAAAATAAATATTTTATTTATTGAACTTTTATTGATGTTTTATATATTTTTATATATGGAGTTTTATATATGTTTTATGTATTTTTAAATATATATATATATATATTTATAGTGTGTGTGTCTGTGTCTGTAAGAAGTTGCTTTGTTATGCTTAGAAATCAACACATGTTGCTAGAATTATTTTTACCAACATAAGCACGAGAGGTAAATTTTAAACAGTTTTCAACTGTTCAATGTGGATTTATATGATACAGTTTGAACTCTGTTTTGGAGGTAACAGCAATTGTTGTTCAGTTGCTTAGTCATATCCAGCTCATTATGACTCCATGGACTGCAGCAAACCAGGCTTGCCTGTCCTTAACAATTTCCTAGAGTTTGCTCAAACTCATTTCCATTGAATAAGTGATGCCACCCAACCATCTCATCCTCTGTCTTCCCCTTCTCCTGCTTTCAATCTTTCCCAGCATCAGGGTCTTCTGTAACAAGTCGGCTCTTCACATCAGGTAAGTCCTGGAGCTTCAGCTACAGCATCAGTCCTTCCAATGAATATTTAGGGTTGATTCCTCGAGGATTGACTGGTTTGATCTCTTTGCTGTCCAAGGAACTCCCTCAAAAGCATCAATTCTTCAGTGCTTCTTTATGGTTCCCCCAAAATGTACGGAAAATCTTCAACCCTTTTAAACAATTTTAAAATTTCATAAATTTCCAGAACAAGCCAAAAAGTAAGGATTATGATAAGGTTGAGGAACAAGTGCAGCACAACAAAATCTATTGATAAGTACTCCATCTGACTCTGGAAACACCTACAGCAATAGTTCAAAATGGTATGGTGAGTTACAGTCCACAGCAGTGGGAACAGGAATAACCAACCACAATTACTGTCTGTATATATCTGACTTTTGTCTTTAATATTACACATAAAAATACTTTTGAATTTAGAGATAAAATATGACTTTTGATTCTTTCAAAGTTCTCTGCCTTATATATTTTTCTTTCTCTTCCACAATTCCTTACAGAAATGGTTATTTTCAAAGCCATAACCTGTACCTATATAGACTTCAAAGATTGGCAGAACTGGCTTAGAATTCCAATTTTTAACATATGGGACATTTTTAAACAACTTACTTAACCTTTAAGTCTCAATTTTCTTTTCTATAAAATAAATATTTTATTTATTGAACTTTTATTGATGTTTTATATATTTTTATATATGGAGTTTTATATATGTTTTATGTATTTTTAAATATATATATATATATATTTATAGTGTGTGTGTCTGTGTCTGTAAGAAGTTGCTTTGTTATGCTTAGAAATCAACACATGTTGCTAGAATTATTTTTACCAACATAAGCACGAGAGGTAAATTTTAAACAGTTTTCAACTGTTCAATGTGGATTTATATGATACAGTTTGAACTCTGTTTTGGAGGTAACAGCAATTGTTGTTCAGTTGCTTAGTCATATCCAGCTCATTATGACTCCATGGACTGCAGCAAACCAGGCTTGCCTGTCCTTAACAATTTCCTAGAGTTTGCTCAAACTCATTTCCATTGAATAAGTGATGCCACCCAACCATCTCATCCTCTGTCTTCCCCTTCTCCTGCTTTCAATCTTTCCCAGCATCAGGGTCTTCTGTAACAAGTCGGCTCTTCACATCAGGTAAGTCCTGGAGCTTCAGCTACAGCATCAGTCCTTCCAATGAATATTTAGGGTTGATTCCTCGAGGATTGACTGGTTTGATCTCTTTGCTGTCCAAGGGACTCTCAAGAGTCTTCTGCAACACCACAGTTCAAAAGCATCAATTCTTCAGTGCTCAGCTTTCTTTATGGTCCACCTCTCACATCTATACATGACTACTGGAAAAACCATAGCTTTAACTTTATGGGGGTTTCCCAAGTGATGGTAGTGGTAAAAGAATCCACCTGTAGGGCTTCCCTGGTGGTCCAGTGGGTGGAGAGTCCACCTTGCAGTGCAAGGGGCACCGATTTGATCCCTGGCACAGGAGGATCCCATGTGCCATGGAGAGGCTGGGCCAGTGTGTCCAGTTGTGAGCCAGTGCTCTGGAGTGCATATGCCCAGAGCTGGTGCTCTGTGATGAGAAAGGCCACTGCAGTGGGAGGCCCACACAGGCCAAAGAATTAAGATGCATGAAAGTAAATAAATGAAGGACCAACAAAAGAGGCCAAAATTAAAAAAACAACAAAAAAGAATCCACCTGCCAATATAAGAGACATAAGAGACCCAGGTTTGATCCCTGGGTCAGGAAGATCCCTGGAAAAAGAAATGTCAGCCCACTCCAGTATTCTTACCTAGACAGCCCCATGGACAGAAGAGCTTGGCAGGCTAAAGTTCATGGGGCCCCAGAGAATCTGACACTACTGAGCACAGTGCTTCCACTATATAGACTTTTTTCAACAAAGTGATGTCTCTGCTTTTGAATACACTGTCTAGGTTTGTCATAGCTTTTCTTCCAAGGAGCAAGCATCTTTTAATTTCATGACTATAGTCACCATACACAGTGATTTTGGAGCCTAAGTCTGTTATTGTTTTCATTGTTTCCCCCACTATTTGCCATAAAGTGATGGGACCAGATGCCATGATCTTAGTTTTTTGAATGCTGAGTTTTAAGCCAGCTTTTTCACTCTCCTTTTTCACCTTCATCAAGGGATTCTTTAGTTCCTCTTTGCTTTCTGCCATTAGGGTGGTGTCATCTGCATACCTGAGGTTATTGACATTTCTCCCAGCAATCTTGATTCCACCTTGTGCTTCATTCATTCCAGCATTTCTCATGATGTACTCTGCATAGAAGTTAAATAAGCAGGGTGACAATATGTAGCCTTGACATACTCCTTTCCCAATTTGCAACCAGTCCGTTGTTCCATGTGTCATTCTAACTCTTGCTTCTTGTCTTGCATACAGGTTTCTAAGGAGGCAGGTAAAGTGGTCTAGTATTCCCATCTCTTTCAGAATTTTCTGCTGTTTTTTGTGATCCACACAGTCAAAGGCTTTAGCATAGTCAATGAAGCAGAAATAAATGTTTTTTCTGGATTCTCTTACTTTTTTAATGATCCCTCTGATCTTGGCAATTTGATCTCTTTTCTAAATCCAGATTGTACATCTGAAAGTTTTTGGTTCAATCAACTTTGATTTGTTTATCCTTATCTCAATCCTGAATTTTGTCTTTGGATGCTTTTCAATGAGTATGTTGATAATATCTTTCCTAGGGAGTCCCCATCTTTGTCAATCATGTAGACATTATTCATATTTTTTATCTGAAGTTTTCTTTTTAAAAAGTTAAAAATATACAAGAAAAATGGAGGTCATAGAGTACAGAGCTCATATTTTTAAAAATCATTTCTTTATTTATCTGGCTGCACTGGGTCTTAGCTGTGGCATCTGGGATCTAGTTCCCCAACCAGGGATCAAACCCTGGCCCCCTGCATTGGGAGCTTAGATTCTTAGCCACTGGACCACCAGAAAAGTCCTCAGAGCTCATATTTTTAAGCACTTAATATGCATTTTCCAGTTCCATTCTGCAGAGTTCTGATAATGTGCCAGGCACAGCACCAAATAATCAATACCTTTCACTTACATTATTTCTATTCATCTTGACTTCACCACTAAGATGAGGGTGTTCTTATTTCTATTTTAAAAACAGAAGCTGAAGCTCAAAACATTAAATAAGGGGGGCTTTCCTTGTGTTCCAGTGGGTAAAGAGTCCGCCTTGCAGTGCAGGGGGCACCAGTTTGATACCTGGCAGGGGAAGATCCCATGTGCTGCGGAGCAGCTGGACCAGTGTGCCCAGTTACGAGCCAGCACTCTGGAGTGCATGCACTCAGAGCCAGTGCTCTGCAGTGAGAGAAGTCATTGCAATGGGAGGCCCATACAGGCTGAAAAATAAAGATGGATGAAAATAAATTAATTAATTAAAAAGAGGCCAAATTAAAAAAAAAACGTTAAATAAGAAAAGGATAGGATTTGAACCTTGATCTGCCTGACTGATAAGATTATGCTATAATTATTCTATGCTACCTCTATACAAGCACGGTTTTAACCAATGTTTACCAGAAGAGAAATTACCATGGCCCTGAAACGAAAAAAAACCCCAATATACATTACATAAAACTGGCACTAACCAAGATTGTTATTTTTAATTTGTTTATCCCCTCAATCTTTTTTTGAATTTTGATCTCTTTTCTAAATCCAGATTGTACATCTGAAAGTTTTTGGTTCAATCAACTTTGATTTGTTTATCCTTATCTCAATCCTGAATTTTGTCTTTGGATGCTTTTCAATGAGTATGTTGATAATATCTTTCCTAGGGAGTCCCCATCTTTGTCAATCATGTAGACATTATTCATATTTTTTATCTGAAGTTTTCTTTTTAAAAAGTTAAAAATATACAAGAAAAATGGAGGTCATAGAGTACAGAGCTCATATTTTTAAAAATCATTTCTTTATTTATCTGGCTGCACTGGGTCTTAGCTGTGGCATCTGGGATCTAGTTCCCCAACCAGGGATCAAACCCTGGCCCCCTGCATTGGGAGCTTAGATTCTTAGCCACTGGACCACCAGAAAAGTCCTCAGAGCTCATATTTTTAAGCACTTAATATGCATTTTCCAGTTCCATTCTGCAGAGTTCTGATAATGTGCCAGGCACAGCACCAAATAATCAATACCTTTCACTTACATTATTTCTATTCATCTTGACTTCACCACTAAGATGAGGGTGTTCTTATTTCTATTTTAAAAACAGAAGCTGAAGCTCAAAACATTAAATAAGGGGGGCTTTCCTTGTG
This sequence comes from Tragulus kanchil, assembly GCA_022376925.1. NCBI lineage: Eukaryota > Metazoa > Chordata > Mammalia > Artiodactyla > Tragulidae > Tragulus > Tragulus kanchil. The sequence goes on from JAIOJX010000025.1 coordinate 75,200,210, forward strand.
TTCCAGTGGGTAAAGAGTCCGCCTTGCAGTGCAGGGGGCACCAGTTTGATACCTGGCAGGGGAAGATCCCATGTGCTGCGGAGCAGCTGGACCAGTGTGCCCAGTTACGAGCCAGCACTCTGGAGTGCATGCACTCAGAGCCAGTGCTCTGCAGTGAGAGAAGTCATTGCAATGGGAGGCCCATACAGGCTGAAAAATAAAGATGGATGAAAATAAATTAATTAATTAAAAAGAGGCCAAATTAAAAAAAAAACGTTAAATAAGAAAAGGATAGGATTTGAACCTTGATCTGCCTGACTGATAAGATTATGCTATAATTATTCTATGCTACCTCTATACAAGCACGGTTTTAACCAATGTTTACCAGAAGAGAAATTACCATGGCCCCTGAAACGTACTTTAAACTGCACTAACAAGAGACCCAACAAAATTGTTTTGTTTGGTTTTATACAGGTATATGGCCATTATTGATCCCTTGAAGCCCAGACTGTCTGCCACTGCAACCAAGATTGTTATTGGAGGCATTTGGATTCTAGCATTTCTACTTGCCTTCCCTCAGTGTCTTTACTCCAAGACCAAAGTCATGCCAGGCCGTACTCTTTGCTATGTGCAATGGCCAGAAGGTCCCAAACAACATTTCATGTAAGTTAATTCTCCATTTTCATCTAAATGTACTGAACACTTAAGGAGCTATAGATTGGGAGCAGCAATTAAGCTGATAAGACTGACATTTCCCTCAAGGGGTCACACATTACTTGCAAAAAAAGACAAGTAAAAGTACTATATATTTGTATATAGCACGGTATGATATGGTCAGTTTGTTTGTATAAGTTACAGAGGTTTCTAATAGGAAAAATGTGATGACTTCTATATGGGATAGCTTTGGAGAGTTTCCAGGGGAGATAAGGTCATGGAGATGAAAGTACAAAGGAAAACCAGGTTGTTAGTGATTAAGGAGTGAGTGAGAAGGGTAGAACTGAATGCCGAAGGTGTGGGTCATTCCCTTAAAAAGCCTGGCTGAAAGAAAAGGGAGTCTTGATAGGTTCTTGGCTGTGCTCCTTGGTTTTAGCATTAGAAACTTTAGCACTTAGGTCAGAAAGGAGATAAGAATGTTATATGTTAGAATTTGTATTTCATATTTTGGATACAGCTTAAGAGAAACAAATTAGAAAAGCAATTTTCAAGATTCTGATCATTTAAATTTTATTTCATGAGTGCATGCACTCAGAGCCAGTGCTCTGCAGTGAGAGAAGTCATTGCAATGGGAGGCCCATACAGGCTGAAAATAAAGATGGATGAAAATAAATTAATTAATTAAAAAGAGGCCAAATTAAAAAAAAAACGTTAAATAAGAAAAGGATAGGATTTGAACCTTGATCTGCCTGACTGATAAGATTATGCTATAATTATTCTATGCTACCTCTATACAAGCACGGTTTTAACCAATGTTTACCAGAAGAGAAATTACCATGGCCCCTGAAACGTACTTTAAACTGCACTAACAAGAGACCCAACAAAATTGTTTTGTTTGGTTTTATACAGGTATATGGCCATTATTGATCCCTTGAAGCCCAGACTGTCTGCCACTGCAACCAAGATTGTTATTGGAGGCATTTGGATTCTAGCATTTCTACTTGCCTTCCCTCAGTGTCTTTACTCCAAGACCAAAGTCATGCCAGGCCGTACTCTTTGCTATGTGCAATGGCCAGAAGGTCCCAAACAACATTTCATGTAAGTTAATTCTCCATTTTCATCTAAATGTACTGAACACTTAAGGAGCTATAGATTGGGAGCAGCAATTAAGCTGATAAGACTGACATTTCCCTCAAGGGGTCACACATTACTTGCAAAAAAAGACAAGTAAAAGTACTATATATTTGTATATAGCACGGTATGATATGGTCAGTTTGTTTGTATAAGTTACAGAGGTTTCTAATAGGAAAAATGTGATGACTTCTATATGGGATAGCTTTGGAGAGTTTCCAGGGGAGATAAGGTCATGGAGATGAAAGTACAAAGGAAAACCAGGTTGTTAGTGATTAAGGAGTGAGTGAGAAGGGTAGAACTGAATGCCGAAGGTGTGGGTCATTCCCTTAAAAAGCCTGGCTGAAAGAAAAGGGAGTCTTGATAGGTTCTTGGCTGTGCTCCTTGGTTTTAGCATTAGAAACTTTAGCACTTAGGTCAGAAAGGAGATAAGAATGTTATATGTTAGAATTTGTATTTCATATTTTGGATACAGCTTAAGAGAAACAAATTAGAAAAGCAATTTTCAGTTGTTTGCATTTTGTTTTTTATTCTGATCATTTAAATTTTATTTCAAATAAAATTCTTATTAATGATCTATTTTTTCCTTTAAAAATAACAAGTAATGCAAATACAATGATCAACTTTTTTTTGTTGTTTTTTGAATGATCATCTTTTAAAGCAGACGTTTTATCAATCTGTGCTCTACTCAGACTCTAGATTTTTAAACAAAAAAATTAAGAAGTATTTATTAAAGTCAAAGCAGGCAACAGTTATTAAACTGAGGACTGCATTCTGTCCATTGTGTGCATGCATGTGTCCTAGGTCGCTTCAGTCATGTCCAACTCTTTGCTTGCCTATACATGTAGCCTGCCAGGCTCCTCTGTCCATGGGGATTCTCCAGGCAAGAACACTGGAGTGGGTTGACATGCTTTCCTGCAGGGATCCTACGCACTATGTAATATTAATACATCTTAGTTGTATGATAGCAAAGTAAAATTAATCATACTAATAAAATTATTTTTTGACTGAATCAATTCCCCATTGACTTTAACACTTAATAAGCTTTCAGGTTACAGGAAGGCAAGAAGATTTAAGATTCCCTTTACAAAATAAAACCTCACACATACTGAGAAGACTAGCATACCAGACTCTTTAATTAAAGCTTTCCTAAGACAACAGAAGCCAGTCAGTTTATACAAATTCTAATTTGGCTATTATAGTATTGGATGCCTTCTTATCCTTCCTTAATAACATCCTTATCATTTTTATCTAAGGCTATGAAATTCCAGAATTTAGTTTGATAATTTATAGTATAATGGTTTTGGTGTGATTAACACATCTATCTACATGTTATTTACCAGATTTAATGAGGCAATCAAATGTAATATAACTTTGAAAAAACTCTAGAGCATCTAGCTACAGTTTTTCATTTGGATGAAAAATTATTTATTTCAAATATGGCTGATGTGGCAGGATTGATGCAATATACATAGGAGAAAATATGTCCGTTGATCAGTTTACTCTGTCTCATCTCTTTTTCTCTGATTATATAGTATTTAGTTAGGTTAGCTTAGTGATTACCAAACAGAGGAAAGGTGCTCATTCTGAGCATCTAGGCAAGGGGAAACATGTGCAGTTTAAACAAGCACCGCATGAACTGCTGAATGCTATAGTTTTCACATGTGTTGTAAAATTTGACAAAGCTAAACATTGGAAAGACTGAAGCTGAAGCTCCAATATTTTGACCACCAGATGTGAAAAGCCAACTCACTGGAAGATAAACATGCTGGGAAAAATCAAAGGCAGAAGTGGGTGACAGAGGATGAGAGGGTTGGATGGCATCACCAACTCAATGGACATAAGTTTGAGCAAACTCAGGAAGATAGTGAAGGATAGGGAAGCCTGGCATCCTGCAGTCCATGGGGTCCACAAGAGATGGACATGACTGAGTGACTGAAGAACACAAAAAAACTGGTGGTGTTTGGATGATTGTAGGTGACAATAGCATGGTATTTTGATGAATTTGTGAAATGAGGACTTAAGAGAAAATGTGGGGATAATCTTTGGCATTTTCAGTTATGACTTACAATGGAATGAGTTCAAACTATCAGTGTTATTCCAATATGCTCTTCAGAATGTATTTTTCTTATTTCTTGCAGTTACCATATTATTGTTATTATACTTGTGTACTGTTTCCCATTGCTTGTCATGGGTATCACATACACAATCGTTGGAATCACCCTCTGGGGAGGAGAGATCCCCGGGGACACCTGTGACAAGTACCATGAGCAGCTAAAGGCTAAGAGAAAGGTACTATTTCATATAACTTTCCCAGCACTTGTGTAAACTGTGGTGCATCAGAGAAGGAAGTACCTAGTTATGGCAGTTTAGTATAATTTGATGCTTTACTCCTACTTTTCTTTTCCCCCACTTCTTTCTTTTTATCAATCTTTAACTTTGCTTTCTTTTTATGTTCTTTAACCCACTGGTCATGTACAATATCAGTTTGTGACAGAATAGTCACTTCCTTATAGAAAGACTATTTATAACTTTTTGCGGAGTATTCTTAATGACACCACATGAAACTTCTGAAATTTCACAGTAGGAGTCCCAGTTGGTTGTGTTTCTGCAGTTCTAGCAATCTTTGTCCTTTATTGAACAGAATGCCTCTGATGTACTATATAATCTTTCAGAAGTTTCATTTATCTCAGGAAAGCATCTCTGTTAGTATGTGTTATAATTCTGTAATATCCATTTATCTATTCCATTCTCTTTCCCTTCCCACACCTCCCACATTCCTCCCTTCTCCATTATCTGGTTTCTACACAGCCATCTGATGTCTGATTAAGAGAAGAAGTTACATTAATACTATTGTACAACTTACTGGGTGACATGACAAAACCTATTTCTGAGCAATTCACATTAAATAAGAAAACCTATAAAAATGATCATAGTGACATTTTACTAGGATTATTTTTTAATTAAATTTTCTTTTCTGACTACTATTATGTGACTCAATGAGTGAGGTTTTTTTTTTTTTAAATATGGAGCACTTCGTGATTTTTTAAATAAATTTGTGCAGGTAAAAAGAATCTTAGAATCATCTATTCCATCTTCTCTCCAAGTGATGAGTACCTAAGGCAAATCACAGACATTTTTCCAAGGATAAGCAAGACATACTGATTAGGCCAATTATTATTATTCCATTTATGATTCATTTATTTATGTAGAAATACTACTAACTACATGGACTGTTACCTATAAACACCCACTTAACAACAATCAATCAGGTTTTAAAAATATAGTTTAGAAAATAGACTGTACTTTAACATTAATATGTTTTTCTCTATTGACAGACAGACAAGGCTTATGGTCAGTTAACATTTTATCATGATATCTAGTATTTGAAAATAAATATTTTTTTCACATCAATTTAGTCATTTCAACCTATAGTATACACATACACACACTCACATATATATAGATAGATAGATATACACATATGTATTTCATTTTAATTCTTTTTGAAAAAAAAACCTTACAAATGAAGTACACAATCCCACAGCTGGGCATATATACAGATAAAACTATAATTCAAAAATATGCATGCACCGTAGTGTTCATTGCAGCACTATTTACAATAGCCAGGACATGGAGACAACTTAATTTTCCATTGACAGACAAATGAATAAAGAGGATGTGGTATGTATATACAATAGAATGCTACTCAGCCATAAGAAGAATGTAATAATGTCATTTGCAATATGGATGGACCTAGAAATGACCACACTAAGTGATGTGAGACAAAGAAAAATACCATATAATATCATTTATATGTAGTATCTAATATATGAAACAAATGAACTTATCTAAGAAGGATATGGCAACCCAATCCAGTATCTTGCCTGGAGAATCTCAGGGACCAAGCAGCCTCGTGGGCTGCAGTCCACAGTGTCGCAAAGAATCAGACACGACTGAAGTGACTTAGAGTGCACGCAACCACACGCAGAACAGAAACAGATTCACAGACTACAGAAGAGATTGTGGTTGCCAAGGGAAAGTGGGGAGGGGGAGGGGACTACCTGGAAGTGTGAGGTTAGTTGATGAAAACTATTACATTTAGAATGGATAAACACCAAGGTCCTACTGTATAGCACAGGGAACTATATTCAATAGCCTGTGATAAAATATAATGTAAAGGAATGTATATATGCATAAATGAATCACTTTGCTGTACAGTAGAAATCAACAAAACTTGTAAATCAGCTATAGTTCAATAAAATACAAAATTTTTAAAATAAAGAATATAACCAAACCACATTAAAAAAAGAATCGTAAGTTTAGTAATTATAGATTATAGTTCCTTTTCCTTAATTTATGTAACATTTTCTAGAAAGAAATTAGAATTAATCTGAGTGTTCCTTTTCATTTTGGATTTGAGTCCCAGAGGGAAGAAAAGAAAGAGGGAATATTTTTGCATTTCCCCCATACAGCAGATGAGAGTAAGGCATATATATTTCATTTTTACTTTCTGACTCTATAATTTCAAAGTATAAATATCAATTCAAACTGAGAGTGTGATTCTTCTAGAATATTTCAGAAATTAAGACTTTTTTTTTTTGAGTGGGGGATAGTGGGGACGGAGAGGAGCGGACGAGCCACTTCTATTGGTCTTTCATTTATCTATTTTCATTCATCTTTGCTCTTTGGCCCATGTGGGCCTCCCATCGCAGTGGCCTCTGTTGTCGCAGAGCACCGGCTCTGGGCGCATGCACTCCAGAGCTCCGGCTCGGTAATTAGACACATCAGTCCAGCCGCTCTGCGACATGTGGGATCTTCCAAGGCCAGGGATCAAACTGGCGCCCCTTGCACTGCAAGGTGGTGTCCTTACACACTGGACCACCAGGGAAGCCCCAGAAATTAAGATATTTAAAAGTTGTAGCTCATAGTTTTTTTCAGATTGTGTTCTGGGCTTAAATATTACAAGATGACATTTATGAGATGGGCTTCTCATAATAAACCACCTGTGCTTGGGTTTCTTTCACAGTCACTTATTGATATGACCATTAGTATCTCAAAAGTAACATCCATTTTGTCCCCAAATTTAAAATGTCAAAACAAAGATAGCTCTTCTCTTAATTTCTTTTTTATTTAAAATTTAAATATCATCTGGTATAATTTGAAATATAATTACTTCTAGCAATTTCATTTCATGATGAAAACTATTACATTTAGAATGGATAAACACCAAGGTCCTACTGTATAGCACAGGGAACTATATTCAATAGCCTGTGATAAAATATAATGTAAAGGAATGTATATATGCATAAATGAATCACTTTGCTGTACAGTAGAAATCAACAAAACTTGTAAATCAGCTATAGTTCAATAAAATACAAAATTTTTAAAATAAAGAATATAACCAAACCACATTAAAAAAAGAATCGTAAGTTTAGTAATTATAGATTATAGTTCCTTTTCCTTAATTTATGTAACATTTTCTAGAAAGAAATTAGAATTAATCTGAGTGTTCCTTTTCATTTTGGATTTGAGTCCCAGAGGGAAGAAAAGAAAGAGGGAATATTTTTGCATTTCCCCCATACAGCAGATGAGAGTAAGGCATATATATTTCATTTTTACTTTCTGACTCTATAATTTCAAAGTATAAATATCAATTCAAACTGAGAGTGTGATTCTTCTAGAATATTTCAGAAATTAAGACTTTTTTTTTTTGAGTGGGGGATAGTGGGGACGGAGAGGAGCGGACGAGCCACTTCTATTGGTCTTTCATTTATCTATTTTCATTCATCTTTGCTCTTTGGCCCATGTGGGCCTCCCATCGCAGTGGCCTCTGTTGTCGCAGAGCACCGGCTCTGGGCGCATGCACTCCAGAGCTCCGGCTCGGTAATTAGACACATCAGTCCAGCCGCTCTGCGACATGTGGGATCTTCCAAGGCCAGGGATCAAACTGGCGCCCCTTGCACTGCAAGGTGGTGTCCTTACACACTGGACCACCAGGGAAGCCCCAGAAATTAAGATATTTAAAAGTTGTAGCTCATAGTTTTTTTCAGATTGTGTTCTGGGCTTAAATATTACAAGATGACATTTATGAGATGGGCTTCTCATAATAAACCACCTGTGCTTGGGTTTCTTTCACAGTCACTTATTGATATGACCATTAGTATCTCAAAAGTAACATCCATTTTGTCCCCAAATTTAAAATGTCAAAACAAAGATAGCTCTTCTCTTAATTTCTTTTTTATTTAAAATTTAAATATCATCTGGTATAATTTGAAATATAATTACTTCTAGCAATTATTCTCTTTTTTTATTTCAGTATGACTATATAGGTCAAAGATTTGAATTTTATCCTGGATGAGCCATTCAGTTATATTCTGTCTCTTAGAGATTACACCTTTGATGTTACAGGTTGGACTTGAGAGATAAGAGAGTATTGGTTACAAGAGTGCAAATTCATCATGACTTCTGGGAAAAACAACTCCATAAACAACTCTGAGTCAGCCTACTACTCACAAAAGAACAGCAGTTACTGATTGAGCTCCCCAAGACACATGAACTAGGATGAAGAAAAGTTTAAGAAATTTTATTCAAATCACTGAAAAGATTTTGCAACTACTAAGAAGTGTTGCTTCTATTTCTGTTTTTCTCACAATCTTTATGAATCGTGTTTGATTTCGAGCCCTGTAGATTAAATTCTCTGAAGAAAACCCAGTAGAAATAAATCACATGGCTAAGCTATGTAGAATCTAATATGTTTAAAATTAAACGTCAAACTGTCAGATACTTTAGGATGAACTACCCCCCACTCGACCTTTATATTTATTCTGCCTAACTATATACATAGTTTGGAAGTAATACCAATGGAACTTCAAAAAGTTCCTGGAACATAGAATGATACCTGTTACATCGGACACTTTACTATGAATATATACGCCAGTAGTTTGAAGATCAGGAAACATCATGTGGTAGAAAAGTAAAGAGGCACCAAATTGCCCGTTTAGCTATTTAAACATAATACTGACCTACATATTACTGCAAGTCAGTTTGTAAGTGACTTTTACATGAATATTATTTAATTCTCACAATGTGTGAATTTCCTTGTTTTACAGAAAAATGAAATTGAGTCTCAAACTCACAAAATTAGTAAGTGGCGGAACTTTTCCTAAAGAAAAATTTTTAAAGTTGAGTTCTTTTAGAGAACTATTTCAAAGGATCACGGTTCAGAATGATGAGTACTACCTATATTACACCAAGTGCATTCTCATACATAGACTATCCTAATCCACAGTTGCCCAGGAGGTAGGCCTGGTGGAAATTATTTTCTTCTATTTTTAACAAATCTGGAAATTGAAGCTCTGGGAAGTGAAAGGCCCCCAAACTCATACCAACTGGTAATAGAATAAGTAAGTCTATTCAATCCTATGAAATACATTCTTTCCATTACACTGAACTGCAAAGAATGGACAGTCACCCTGAGCCAATTTCCTGCCATTTCCTCATTCACAGTATACTGAAATATTGTTTCTTTTCTTGGAAGTTTTTTGATGAGGGCTAATCAAGATAATGTGTGTATTAAAGTGTCCTGCACTCAATGTTATAAACACACAATTTCAATCTGCATAAATCTTCATCTATTCATGAGACAAAAATAAACCTAATTATTATCACTAATACAAAGTATAATGCTTGTGATAACTCTGTACAAGCAACAACCATTTATTGTACTTGTTATATGCCAGACCCTTGATTTCAGTGCTTTAAATAGATTAGCCAATTGAATTCTGACAACCACATAAAGGAGGCATTATTGTTATTTTCTGATAGATGAAGAAAACCCAGTAGAAATAAATCACATGGCTAAGCTATGTAGAATCTAATATGTTTAAAATTAAACGTCAAACTGTCAGATACTTTAGGATGAACTACCCCCCACTCGACCTTTATATTTATTCTGCCTAACTATATACATAGTTTGGAAGTAATACCAATGGAACTTCAAAAAGTTCCTGGAACATAGAATGATACCTGTTACATCGGACACTTTACTATGAATATATACGCCAGTAGTTTGAAGATCAGGAAACATCATGTGGTAGAAAAGTAAAGAGGCACCAAATTGCCCGTTTAGCTATTTAAACATAATACTGACCTACATATTACTGCAAGTCAGTTTGTAAGTGACTTTTACATGAATATTATTTAATTCTCACAATGTGTGAATTTCCTTGTTTTACAGAAAAATGAAATTGAGTCTCAAACTCACAAAATTAGTAAGTGGCGGAACTTTTCCTAAAGAAAAATTTTTAAAGTTGAGTTCTTTTAGAGAACTATTTCAAAGGATCACGGTTCAGAATGATGAGTACTACCTATATTACACCAAGTGCATTCTCATACATAGACTATCCTAATCCACAGTTGCCCAGGAGGTAGGCCTGGTGGAAATTATTTTCTTCTATTTTTAACAAATCTGGAAATTGAAGCTCTGGGAAGTGAAAGGCCCCCAAACTCATACCAACTGGTAATAGAATAAGTAAGTCTATTCAATCCTATGAAATACATTCTTTCCATTACACTGAACTGCAAAGAATGGACAGTCACCCTGAGCCAATTTCCTGCCATTTCCTCATTCACAGTATACTGAAATATTGTTTCTTTTCTTGGAAGTTTTTTGATGAGGGCTAATCAAGATAATGTGTGTATTAAAGTGTCCTGCACTCAATGTTATAAACACACAATTTCAATCTGCATAAATCTTCATCTATTCATGAGACAAAAATAAACCTAATTATTATCACTAATACAAAGTATAATGCTTGTGATAACTCTGTACAAGCAACAACCATTTATTGTACTTGTTATATGCCAGACCCTTGATTTCAGTGCTTTAAATAGATTAGCCAATTGAATTCTGACAACCACATAAAGGAGGCATTATTGTTATTTTCATCTGATAGATGAAGAAACAGTCATTAGCTGGGTTAAGTAAGTGCCTAGTCTATTGAATGACAGAGTCAGGATATAAACCCAGAAAGTCTAATTCTAGAGAATGTGATCATAACTTCTATAATTTGCTGATCATTTCTGTACTTTACTGAGGGGTGGTAGTAAATAACAAAGTAATTCTTTTCTATTTTTCTAATGGTTTTATTACCAGGAGTACAACTGAATAAATTGTGTATTAGTTATTTACATATCCTGAGTTTAAAAGCTCTTGTAGTTTAAACTAACCAAAATATTTAACACTGTTTTTAAGAAAAAATTATCTCTCAGTACCATCAGTCAACTTAATATTTATTTTAAGTACCTGCAATCAACTTAAAAATTTTCTTAGAAAACAGTTTATCTGTACACTGGGACTTCATGCAATTATCAAGGCATTTATTTTACATGTAAAAATATACACTAAAAACTGTTTTTGATTGTTAAAAATTATAAATCAGCTCATCTGATAGTACTTTTTTTGTTTTTAGTTCAGATGAGCTTTTTAAACACTTTAACGCTCCTTCCAATATATGCTGAATAAAAACAATATACAGCCTCACTTAACAAGTTCTCCTCAGTTAATATAACACCCTAAGAAGCTAGAGAAGGTAATGCAAAATAAAATGGATCAGTGTGAAAAACCCTGAATATTTACTGGAAGGACTGATGCTGAAGCTGAAGCTCCAATATTTTGGCCACCTGATGCAAAGAGCCGACTCACTGGAAAAAACCTTGATGTTGGGATAGACAGAGGCAAAAGGAGAAAAAGGCAGTAGAGGATGAGATGGTTAGATATGATCACCAACTCAATGAATTTGAGCAAACTCCAAGAGATAGTGATGGATAGGGAAGCCTGGCGTGCTGCAGTTCATGAGGTTGCAAAGAGTCGGACACAACTTAGTGACTGAGCAACAACAATGTGAAAAAAAAAAAAAAAATTTAATTACCATCATCAGTTAAGTGACTGACTAGATTCAAAGACTAAAGGAGAGGAAATTGAAACATTCTATTTAAAGACTCGGTCATCTAGAATTCCTGACAAGAGATATGAAGGCTGTGAGAAAATACAGCAGTTTTGGATGAAGAAGATAAATTTACTCGAGGAGAATTCAGCAAGATGTAAACAGGCAGATTCTTTATCATTAGCACCACCTGGGAAGCCCAATTGTTAGATTTTGTACTTAATGCTAAAACGCTATTCTACCTTTCTAATGGCACCTCTTATCTGGAAACAGATTGGTCTTTGTCCTTTAATGTACTGTTTTCCTTGTCTATGACCTTTCATCCAGCTTTTAGTACAGGTTTTAGGTTGAAAAGATTCTTGTCAAAATGCATTTCAATGTTTTCCACTTCTAATCTGATAAAGGTAAATCTCCTTGAACTTGCTGTCTCTTCTCTTTCCTAAGACTAATGCCCATTGCTGTGTTAATAATATTCTGTTTTACCCTGCTTGAGTAGTTCTTAATGTAAGCTTAAATAGTCTTAGATTATGTTTGAATAATTTAAATTTTCATTTATGTCAACAACAATATGTCATCCAAGAACCATTCACATTTCTTCAGTTTATAATTAAGCTTTATTTTAAAGTAAGTTCAAGTACTGTTACAGTATACAAATAATAGAGGAGGAAAGAATAAGGCACTTTAAAATTGGGTTAAATTAATATGATGCTTGGTAATATCCCTAGGAAATATGGGGCATTTTAATCACAGTAAATTCTCATATCTGTTGTAGAATACTGAATAAGAGACGTGCTGTACTCAGCATTGTCTCCTTGGTGACTAGCAGAATGTTTTCTGGATGGATGGATGGTGAATTAATAAATGACTGAGAGAAACAAGTTTTGTGAATCAACTACTTTCTCATTTTACAAATGAGAAAATGCAAGCATGTGATGCGACTTGCTAATAATCAATAAATTATTAAGAGGAGAACTAGCTCTCCTGAGTTCCAACTTATGCTCTACCCCCAGACCCAGCATACAGAGAAAAGATTTTGGTCTGAATCTTCAGGAGAGAATGCATGTCTTCAGGATTATATTAATATCCTCAGGACTAAAAATGAGGTCTACTTATCCATTGCTGAATAAATGAAACTCTTCTTGAAAGTTTTCCATATTTCATTAAATAAAAACATTTCTTAGCCCTGCCACAAGCAAAATAACATATATGATTCTCTTCCATTATATAGATTTTTAACACACTATTCCAGTAAGCCAAAAATTCAAGTGAGTAAAAAGAATTTATACCACACATATACTTCTCATTGTAAAATTCCAAATTCCCTCAACATCAAACTATACTGATAAAAACAAAATCCCTCCTTTCTTTCAGAGAGGAAAAAAAACATTTCAATGTTCTGCAAGACTGACTTTATCAACATCAAATATAAATTGCCTAGTCAAAAAAATAATTGAGAGGTTCAACTAACAGAATGATAGCAGAATGATAACTAGTATAAACTCTTGAACTTAAGTGGTAAATATCTCCAAAAATATCTCTCAGGCCCTCAGCTGATAACAACAGCTGTAAATATTTTTCCTAAAAACAAAACTCCTTTCTAAAATGCAAAGAACACAGGAGTGCATTTCTGTCATAGTGTCCCTCTGGTTCACAGTGAGGACCCGGGGTTGATACAGTCAAGGGCTTCCGGGCACCAAGGAGACTTCTGCTCTGCCAAGGAGACACACGTTCCTGGACGGGTGAAAGTGCTCTTTAATGGGGGACCAGGGTAGCACTCCTCTCTACTTCATGCTAACAGCCTTATCCCTTAAGCAGAAAGAATATTGATGGAAAAATTTTTCTGTTTGACCTGAAGATTTTACTCCTTTGTCTCATTCCCAGGTGGGCAGTTTTCTTTTGGGAGCACTTCTATTTCCCCTTTCGCTCCTACACCTCTTCCTTCATCCCTGCCTTAGAGAAGAAAGTTCTTTGTGACATCATTTTGCCTTTCCATCTGCACTTACCCTCTGCATCAGGGGACAGTGCAGTCTTTTACAAGAGTCTAGAATTCCACCTGTCTGCCCCCACAAAGTGCTCTATAAGTGATTCTCATCCTTGATTTGGTATCCAGCCAGGGACAAAAAGGTGCATGTCTTCAGGATTATATTAATATCCTCAGGACTAAAAATGAGGTCTACTTATCCATTGCTGAATAAATGAAACTCTTCTTGAAAGTTTTCCATATTTCATTAAATAAAACATTTCTTAGCCCTGCCACAAGCAAAATAACATATATGATTCTCTTCCATTATATAGATTTTTAACACACTATTCCAGTAAGCCAAAAATTCAAGTGAGTAAAAGAATTTATCCCACACATATACTTCTCATTGTAAAATTCCAAATTCCTCAACATCAAACTATACTGATAAAAACAAAATCCCTCCTTTCTTTCAGAGAGAAAAAAACATTTCAATGTTCTGCAAGACTGACTTTATCAACATCAAATATAAATTGCCTAGTCAAAAAAATAATTGAGAGGTTCAACTAACAGAATGATAGCAGAATGATAACTAGTATAAACTCTTGAACTTAAGTGGTAAATATCTCCAAAAATATCTCTCAGGCCCTCAGCTGATAACAACAGCTGTAAATATTTTTCCTAAAAACAAAACTCCTTTCTAAAATGCAAAGAACACAGGAGTGCATTTCTGTCATAGTGTCCCTCTGGTTCACAGTGAGGACCCGGGGTTGATACAGTCAAGGGCTTCCGGGCACCAAGGAGACTTCTGCTCTGCCAAGGAGACACACGTTCCTGGACGGGTGAAAGTGCTCTTTAATGGGGGACCAGGGTAGCACTCCTCTCTACTTCATGCTAACAGCCTTATCCCTTAAGCAGAAAGAATATTGATGGAAAAATTTTTCTGTTTGACCTGAAGATTTTACTCCTTTGTCTCATTCCCAGGTGGGCAGTTTTCTTTTGGGAGCACTTCTATTTCCCCTTTCGCTCCTACACCTCTTCCTTCATCCCTGCCTTAGAGAAGAAAGTTCTTTGTGACATCATTTTGCCTTTCCATCTGCACTTACCCTCTGCATCAGGGGACAGTGCAGTCTTTTACAAGAGTCTAGAATTCCACCTGTCTGCCCCCACAAAGTGCTCTATAAGTGATTCTCATCCTTGATTTGGTATAACAGACAGCCAGTTCCCAATAACCTGCTGTTTTCATTTACAGTTATTTATACGATCCAGATTTTAACTAACTTCATGTCTTCCACTTTTTTTTTTTTCATTTTCTTGTATCCATAATGAGAAATGTAGATTTTACTGAGGGTTTAGTACGTTAGTCCAAAGGGAGAATTTGCCTCTCGGACACAAAACTCACTTAGGCATTTCTTCTCTAGTCAGCTCCTGGGCAATTGTATTAGTATGTGTGTCTTTTCCTCTTCTTCTCTTTCCCACTTTCCTCCTTCCTTTTTCGCTTTCTTTCTTACAGTCTCTCTTTGATCTATTTCTCTCCCTCAAAAAGACCATTCACCCATAATTTTTCCAAATAAATCCAGTACTGTTCCTACAATTCAAACTATAGATCCTATGAGTCAAAGGATTCCAAACCTACAATCTACATCTCCATCCACTTCTCAGCAAACAAAATAATCTCCATTGACCCAATTTCACTCTCCTTTGATCTGGGAGAGGACTGTAAAGAGAGCACTAAGGCTGTCATCATTGTCCTTGTTGTTACTGTTTCTGTCAATAGGTTGCACGGGAACCTTTACGTGGGTGATTCTAAGTCATTGCTCCAAGTCTTTCCATATGTCTTACTTCTGCTGTTCTCATTTTTATTTCACTTCTTTTTCTTTCTTTTTTTTTTTTTTTTACAGAGTTTTGTTGTTCACTGCCACACATTGACCTGAATCCACCGTAGGTATACATGTGTTCCCTCCTCCCCCACCATCTCCCTCACTCCCTGAAGAGACTTTCGACTACTTTGATTAAGCAGTATATTTGAAAAGAACCATGATTCTCTGTACTTCGATCTGTGTCATTCATTGTGTTTCCAAACTTATGGATTTCTCAAATAATCTGTACTTCTCTGAAACTTTTCTTTAACCTGCTTTCATTTGGAAATATTTTAGAACTTGTGAAATAATACATTATGTATATGTCTTACCTTTGGATTTGCAGGTATTAGCCTCATTATTTCACCATTTTCCAACATGATCTGAAATACAAATGATACAAATCATGTAAGTCTCTGAAATAGGCATTTCTAAAGCCTTTTTGCAACAACCATCTAAGCCCAGATGAAAAGAAGGATTTTCACTGACACCTTAAAGGAATATGTTTCACATATTAAATCTGTAAAGGAAAAGAGCATCCTGAAAGAACTGAAAACAATGGACAGAACAGTAGTTGCATACCAAAGGGAATAGGAATTCCAGCATTAATTAGAATAAACATCCTTCAAAAAATGCTACCAATGCAGATTAAAAAGAAGATCAGGGCTTCCCCTGGTGGTCCAGTGGGTAAGGACACTGCCTTGCAGTGCAAGGGGCGCCGGTTCGAGCCCTGGCCTGGGAAGATCCCACGTGCCGCGGAGCGGCTGGACTGATGTGTCCAATTACCGAGCCAGAGCTCTGGAGCGCATGCGCCCAGAGCCGGCGCTCTGCGACGACAGACGCCATCGCGATGGGAGGCCCACAGGAGCCAAAGAACGAAGACGAATGAAAATAGAGAAATGAAAGACCAATAGAAATGGCCAGCCTGCTCCCCTCCCTCCCCAACCCAACCCCCGCCCAAAGTAAATAAATAAATAAATCTTTAAAAAAAAAAAAAAAAAAGATCAAATGTTAGATAATAATTTCATTCATTCACATTGTCTCATTTGGAAATTGAAAACTAATAATCAGTGACCATAAGCTTGTATGCCACAGTTAATCCTGCTTGAATAAGGGAGTGTTTTATTTTACACAAGGCTTTATAGAGAACTAGAAGACACTTTTTCCTTTACTTGATTGAGAATACAAACCAGATCTCCATCATTATAATACCTGGAACATTACAGTCTAGCTTCTAGATGTAAGATTTCATGAGGCATGTCCTGGAATATCTCATTACCAGACCACAAATTTTCACTAGGAAGTATTCAGTACAATGAGCACAAACTCCAGTGCTTTGAGGCAATAAATAAATCAACCTATATTCACGTAAGGATCATCTGTTAATTCAGTGATTGAGAGACCCTATACCTTAAGATTCCATTTCTTTTGCTTTCTTATCTTTCTTCTGTATTTGTAAATTTAGGCAGCTCTGAGCAAATGATTCAAAGGGAAAGTTGTTTACCCAAAGCTTCTTTGAGTCTCATAGCCTAAGATGAGAGGTATAGTTTTGGAGAGTTCTGCTGCATGATTTCATTTCTTAATACATATAAGGCATAGCAATGGCTGATAAAAAAAAAAAAAAGGCAAAAAAAAACATGTTGTATGCAAAAAGAAGCATTCTTCACACGTTAATTAGTTAATGGCATTTTAAAGTTTTAGAAAAAGTTACAGAGTCTTTGTCTTTGAGTGATTTAACAGCATATATCAGATTCTCACGTGTCTCAGTGGTAAAGAATGTGCCTCCCAATGCAGCAGATGTGGGTTCGAACCCTGGGTCAGAAAGATACCCTGGAGGAGGGCATAGCAACCCATGCCAGTATTCTTGCCTGAAGAATCCCATGGACAGAGGAGCCTGGCAGGCTACAGTCCATAGGGTCGCACATAGTTGGCCACGACTGAGCAACTGAGCACATGCACACATCGGATTCTCATTTCTCTGAAATGGATTGCTTCACACACAATCATTGTTTTCAAACTAAAATACCAAGTTATACTAGCTGAGAGGGAAAAGCTTATATTAATAGCTTTATTTATATTAGCTTTAAGTATTAGGAAAAATAATTAATATATTTGTTTTGAATCCATTATCCAAAGAGTTGTAAGCATACTCCAGTTGGAGAGCAGGCAGACCTAGCAAAAGACTATGTTCTCATCAATTATTTCCCCCTATAATTTGGTTAAAACTTTAATATGTGCTTGATTTTTATTTTTGGAAGTGTGATTCCTTACAGCTGATGACTATCCTTCCCTGGTCACCCTGACACTGGTCTCTTCTGGGTCTGATTGTTCCTTGCAACTGAGCTCTACATCTTCACAACAACATAGCTCTTCCGCGGTGTTATATTTGGATTCACTTCAGTGTGGCGCTGGGACTTCAAGTGGCCACAGAGCTGACAAGGTTCATTATTTGCACAGCTCATCAAGCTGCTTCCGTTTTCTTCTGGACACTGTCTTCTTGTGTTCCTCATATAAACGTTACCTGTGTTCTAGATCTTTGGCATCTCCTTCTCAAGAGCAGTCATCCCTCAGTTAAACCATCTCTCTTCTGAGCCATGACCTCTTTCACTTCACTATAGTTGTATGTAAGCACAGCTCTTCCATCTTGTATTGTTTACATTTGCTAGCCTAAGATGAGAGGTATAGTTTTGGAGAGTTCTGCTGCATGATTTCATTTCTTAATACATATAAGGCATAGCAATGGCTGATAAAATAAAGGCAAAAAAAAACATGTTGTATGCAAAAAGAAGCATTCTTCACACGTTAATTAGTTAATGGCATTTTAAAGTTTTAGAAAAAGTTACAGAGTCTTTGTCTTTGAGTGATTTAACAGCATATATCAGATTCTCACGTGTCTCAGTGGTAAAGAATGTGCCTCCCAATGCAGCAGATGTGGGTTCGAACCCTGGGTCAGAAAGATACCCTGGAGGAGGGCATAGCAACCCATGCCAGTATTCTTGCCTGAAGAATCCCATGGACAGAGGAGCCTGGCAGGCTACAGTCCATAGGGTCGCACATAGTTGGCCACGACTGAGCAACTGAGCACATGCACACATCGGATTCTCATTTCTCTGAAATGGATTGCTTCACACACAATCATTGTTTTCAAACTAAAATACCAAGTTATACTAGCTGAGAGGGAAAAGCTTATATTAATAGCTTTATTTATATTAGCTTTAAGTATTAGGAAAAATAATTAATATATTTGTTTTGAATCCATTATCCAAAGAGTTGTAAGCATACTCCAGTTGGAGAGCAGGCAGACCTAGCAAAAGACTATGTTCTCATCAATTATTTCCCCCTATAATTTGGTTAAAACTTTAATATGTGCTTGATTTTTATTTTTGGAAGTGTGATTCCTTACAGCTGATGACTATCCTTCCCTGGTCACCCTGACACTGGTCTCTTCTGGGTCTGATTGTTCCTTGCAACTGAGCTCTACATCTTCACAACAACATAGCTCTTCCGGGTGTTATATTTGGATTCACTTCAGTGTGGCGCTGGGACTTCAAGTGGCCACAGAGCTGACAAGGTTCATTATTTGCACAGCTCATCAAGCTGCTTCCGTTTTCTTCTGGACACTGTCTTCTTGTGTTCCTCATATAAACGTTACCTGTGTTCTAGATCTTTGGCATCTCCTTCTCAAGAGCAGTCATCCCTCAGTTAAACCATCTCTCTTCTGAGCCATGACCTCTTTCACTTCACTATAGTTGTATGTAAGCACAGCTCTTCCATCTTGTATTGTTTACATTTGCTCTTTCCTCTTGTTTACCAATCTTTTACTCTTCTGGTTAATGCTTAAACCTTTGCCTTCTCTGTTGCTAAATTCATTTGATATATTCAGTCCTTGACCAGACTGACACAGTAGGTACAGTTTCATCACTTACCACTTCAGAAGTCTCCCCTCCATGGCATTTGCCTCCTTTCTCTCCTCAGGCTATTCTTCTTTAGTATCCTTTTCATACTTTCCTGCCTCTACCACGTAAATGCTACTCTTAACCCCAGAGGCCAACTCATCACATTTTTATAGCTTATATATACAGTCTTATCTTGATCATTTCATCCATGACCAACACATCATCTTCTTTGAAAAATTACTTCCAAAATGACATTAACATCCTGCCCACATCTGGAGTTCTCTTCTGAGGTTCAGGCTTTGAGCTCCAAATCAAAATCTTATTAACCATCGCTCACACCAAGGCTATGTATAACTGACCCTTCAAAATAAGCTTGTCAAAATGAAATAATCATTTTTGTTGATCTTTGAAACTCTTCCCATTTCATAGAATATTACTGATACTCATAGTGTCCAAAGACAAAAGAAACTGAAAATGATCCATAAACTTTCTCTTTCCTCGACTGAAATTCAATTAATGACAATGTCCTTTAAATTAACTATAAAAGCACTCAAATATATTTTTTTCTTTCCTAAACTCCAGCTCCGTTTTTTTTAGACCTATACAATTTCTTGCCTAGTAAAACGGCCTTCCCAGGTGGCACTAGTGGTAAAGATTTGGCCTGCCAATGCAGGAGACACAGAAGATACAGGTTCAATCCCTAGATCAGGAAGATCCCCTGGAGTAGGAAATGATAACCCACTTCAGTATTATTGCCTAAGAAGTTCCATGGACAGAGAAGCCTGGTAGACTACAGTCCATGGGGTTGCAAAGAGTCAGACATAACTGTGCACACACACACACACACACACACACACACACACACACACACACACCTTCTTGCCTAGATTAATATGTCTGTTGACTAAAGATCTTCATGCAACCATTAGAACTGATTCAAATAAAATTGACTCTACACTGTCTTTAAAATAATCTCTCTAAAATATGAATTTATTAGTGGGGTGTGTGTGTGTGTGTGTGTGTGTGTGTGTGTGTGTGTGCCTCGCTGCTCAGTTGTGTCTGACTCTTTGTGATCCCACGGACTATAGCCCACCAGGCTCCTCTGTCTGTGGGATTCTCCAGAAAAGAATGCTGCAGTGGGTTACCATTTCTTCTCCAGGGGATGTTCCCAACCCAGGGATTAAACCAGGGTCTCCAGCATTGCAGGCAGATTCTTTACCATCTGAGCCACCAGGGAAGCCCTGAATTTATTAATTCTCTCCTTAAAAGTCTTTTAATGGCTTCTCTAACCCTCTCTAATCTCATTTCCATTTATCTCTCTCACCTTCTCCTTCAGAATATCTTATAATAACATTATGCACTAAATCCCAGTCAGTCAAACTATTTGTAGTACCAGAGGGAGGTATGAGCTTTGCATATTTTATTTCTGTGACTAGGACACTCCTCTCTCCTATCTTTTTCTGCTCCTTTCATCCAGATATTTCCTATTTGTCATTAAAACTATATCACAGGCACTTCTTCCTCTACAAAGAATCTTTTTGAAATTTCCATCCCAATCTGCATTCAGTGTTTATCCATGTGTTCCCATTATATCACATGGCAAATTCTAGCAATGCAACTTACAACATTACATAGGAAACATTCACTTGCTTAACTGTCCTTCCAACAAATTTTACAAAGCTGAAAGTATCAATCAGGCTCCGTTTTTTTTAGACCTATACAATTTCTTGCCTAGTAAAACGGCCTTCCCAGGTGGCACTAGTGGTAAAGATTTGGCCTGCCAATGCAGGAGACACAGAAGATACAGGTTCAATCCCTAGATCAGGAAGATCCCCTGGAGTAGGAAATGATAACCCACTTCAGTATTATTGCCTAAGAAGTTCCATGGACAGAGAAGCCTGGTAGACTACAGTCCATGGGGTTGCAAAGAGTCAGACATAACTGTGCACACACACACACACACACACACACACACACACACACACACACACCTTCTTGCCTAGATTAATATGTCTGTTGACTAAAGATCTTCATGCAACCATTAGAACTGATTCAAATAAAATTGACTCTACACTGTCTTTAAAATAATCTCTCTAAAATATGAATTTATTAGTGTGTGTGTGTGTGTGTGTGTGTGTGTGTGTGTGTGTGTGTGTGCCTCGCTGCTCAGTTGTGTCTGACTCTTTGTGATCCCACGGACTATAGCCCACCAGGCTCCTCTGTCTGTGGGATTCTCCAGAAAAGAATGCTGCAGTGGGTTACCATTTCTTCTCCAGGGGATGTTCCCAACCCAGGGATTAAACCAGGGTCTCCAGCATTGCAGGCAGATTCTTTACCATCTGAGCCACCAGGGAAGCCCTGAATTTATTAATTCTCTCCTTAAAAGTCTTTTAATGGCTTCTCTAACCCTCTCTAATCTCATTTCCATTTATCTCTCTCACCTTCTCCTTCAGAATATCTTATAATAACATTATGCACTAAATCCCAGTCAGTCAAACTATTTGTAGTACCAGAGGGAGGTATGAGCTTTGCATATTTTATTTCTGTGACTAGGACACTCCTCTCTCCTATCTTTTTCTGCTCCTTTCATCCAGATATTTCCTATTTGTCATTAAAACTATATCACAGGCACTTCTTCCTCTACAAAGAATCTTTTTGAAATTTCCATCCCAATCTGCATTCAGTGTTTATCCATGTGTTCCCATTATATCACATGGCAAATTCTAGCAATGCAACTTACAACATTACATAGGAAACATTCACTTGCTTAACTGTCCCTTCCAACAAATTTTACAAAGCTGAAAGTATCAAGTGAATCATTACTTTAAAAATAATTATTGTTGCATATGAAAGTTCACACTTATGAAGGATGGAATATTTCAAAATGAATGAAAGTTTTGTTTCTTTGTTTGCCTGTCTTAAACCATGACTCAAATGATTCATGATCTTCTAATATTTATGGCTTAAACAAAATATTAAAAGATCAAGACTCATTTTGACTCTCTAAATCTGATTTTCATTTTTGTTGCTGCTGTTGTTCAGTTGTCAAATCATGTCTGACTACAACACCATGGACTGCAGCATGCCAGGGTTCCTTGTCCCTCACCATCTCCTGGAGTTTACCCAAGTTCATTTCCATTGAATTGGTGATGTCATCAACCATCTCATCCTCTGTCTGTCTTTTCCAATGAGTTGGCTCTTTGCAGATAGTCAGACTATTGAGCTTCAGCTTCAGCATCAGCATCAGTTCTTCCAGTGAATGTGCAGGGTTGATTTCCTTTAGGATTGAATAGTTTGATCTCCTTGCAGTCCAAAGGACTCTCAAGAGTCTTCTCCAGCACCACAGTTCAAAAGCATCAGTTTTTCAGCACTATGACTTCTTTATGGTCCACCTCTCACATACACGCATGACTACTGGAAATACTGTAGCCTTGACTATACGAACCTGAGTTAGCAAAGTGATGCATTTGCTTTTTAATACACTGTCTAGGTTTATCATAGCTTTCCTGCCAAGAGGCAATCATTTTTGATAAGGTACCAGTTTTCATGTTTTGTGACTTGCTAGCAAGCATAGACTCTGGCCAGAAATAGCATCAATTAATGTGAACTTAGCACTTCACATGTCCTAAGAACGTAATTTTCTCTTGTAGTTGTAGTAGAAACAAAAGAAATGTCTTATTTTGGGAGTATAATCTTGAAAAGTGATAACAGATACTGACAAAATGAATCAAGCATTACCAAGTATGTATTATCTAATATTTATGTAGTCAGAATTGAAACATCTAGTGCTTTCCTAGATGGCTTCAGATATTGTTCTAAGATTTCCACATGAATGTTTTACAGTTTTACAATTTTATCTCCTAAATTCTCCATCTATTATCTCATTATAGCCATTTATTTCTGTAAATACTTCATTTAACATATTTATCATAGTTATTTAAAGGCCTCGCCAATTAATTGCAAAACTACTGACTCTTTTTTCTTGATTATGGGTCACATTTTTTTTTGGGAGGGGGGTCACATTTTTAATATTTTTTGCATGTGTGACCATTTGAGGTGGTACACTGAATACTGTGAGACATGATAAAACTTGGGCTGCTGTTCATCTGAAAAATGCAGTGCTTTCGGGCTTCCCTGGTGGTCCAGTGGGTAAGGACGCCTTGCAGTGCAAGGGGCGCCGGTTCCATCCCTGGCCTGGGAAGATCCCACGTGCCGCAGAGCGGCTGAACCGATGTGTCCAATTGCCAAGCCGAAGCTCTGGGGCAAAGATAGATGAAAATAGACAAATGAAAGATCAATAGAAGTAGCCCGCCTGTTCCCCTCCCTTCCCACCCCACCCCGCTCCCAAAAATAAATAAATAAATAAATCTTTAAAAAAAGTAAATGCAGTGCTTTCTCTTAGCAGGCAGTTAAATTGCTGGTTGATCATTCAATTTCACAGAGATCTGGTACTTTTTTAGAATGAATCTATTATACTTTTACCCTTGGTTTTAAGGTTAATCTCTTAATCCTGGGCAGAGTATTTACTACTAAATCCTAGACCTTCTGGGAAAATTCAAATTGTTTCCTGAGACTTTAGTCTGATGAAACTCAATCTCTAAATGCTGTCTCCTGTATAAGTAATCATTATTTATGATAGTCAGAACTTGCTAGCAAGCATAGACTCTGGCCAGAAATAGCATCAATTAATGTGAACTTAGCACTTCACATGTCCTAAGAACGTAATTTTCTCTTGTAGTTGTAGTAGAAACAAAAGAAATGTCTTATTTTGGGAGTATAATCTTGAAAAGTGATAACAGATACTGACAAAATGAATCAAGCATTACCAAGTATGTATTATCTAATATTTATGTAGTCAGAATTGAAACATCTAGTGCTTTCCTAGATGGCTTCAGATATTGTTCTAAGATTTCCACATGAATGTTTTACAGTTTTACAATTTTATCTCCTAAATTCTCCATCTATTATCTCATTATAGCCATTTATTTCTGTAAATACTTCATTTAACATATTTATCATAGTTATTTAAAGGCCTCGCCAATTAATTGCAAAACTACTGACTCTTTTTTCTTGATTATGGGTCACATTTTTTTTTGGGAGGGGGGTCACATTTTTAATATTTTTTGCATGTGTGACCATTTGAGGTGGTACACTGAATACTGTGAGACATGATAAAACTTGGGCTGCTGTTCATCTGAAAAATGCAGTGCTTTCGGGCTTCCCTGGTGGTCCAGTGGGTAAGGACGCCTTGCAGTGCAAGGGGCGCCGGTTCCATCCCTGGCCTGGGAAGATCCCACGTGCCGCAGAGCGGCTGAACCGATGTGTCCAATTGCCAAGCCGAAGCTCTGGGGCAAAGATAGATGAAAATAGACAAATGAAAGATCAATAGAAGTAGCCCGCCTGTTCCCTCCTTCCCACCCCACCCCGCTCCCAAAAATAAATAAATAAATAAATCTTTAAAAAAAGTAAATGCAGTGCTTTCTCTTAGCAGGCAGTTAAATTGCTGGTTGATCATTCAATTTCACAGAGATCTGGTACTTTTTTAGAATGAATCTATTATACTTTTACCCTTGGTTTTAAGGTTAATCTCTTAATCCTGGGCAGAGTATTTACTACTAAATCCTAGACCTTCTGGGAAAATTCAAATTGTTTCCTGAGACTTTAGTCTGATGAAACTCAATCTCTAAATGCTGTCTCCCTGTATAAGGAGGAACTGCTAAAATATCTCCATGCTTAAAATTTTCTAGCTGTTTTTCATGTCCTAAATTGCTCACAGCCTTGTCCTTGTCCTTGCAGGGGCAGCCAAGGAATTAGAAGTACATATACATATATCTCACTCAGGTTATGGAGTGTCCAGTTTCAGTATAATTTTGACCACTATCCAGTGCCATAAACTAATTTTGTAGTTGTTCTTATAATTTATATTTTTTCCATAGCTTACAGTTGTTCTTAGGGAAAAAGTTTGACAGATACACAGATAGATTCAGATATATATATATATAAGTATACATACAAACAAGTTACTGTGTCTATATTATATGCAATTTATACTGTATTCAATATATATAAACTATATAATGTGTTGATGTTTCCAATATTAGAAAGATCTTTATAATATATCCATCCTGTCCTTTTTCCTTGGTTGTACCTTTAGTTCTGTGAGGTGACCCACAAACTGATATTAATGTTTCACTTATAATTGAGTAGTCTCCAATATCCTGTCCATGAGTTTCCTCTAGAACAAGTCACTAATTTCTGACATTACTGGTGTAACAGAATCCATAAAATTTAATTGTCTGGAACACCAACAATTTTCCTGACATACCATGATGACTTAAATTTGATGTTTTAAAATATATTTCTGCAATTGCTAGAGCAGAGAACATTTCTCTTTTCCAGAAATTTCTCATGTATCTAAAGAATATATGAACAGATTATTTTTATTTTTCTCAGATGGACTTTGCCAACAAATTGAAATCTTAAAAACCAATAGTAAAGATACTGACATTATATGCCTTGAATTAATTTTACCTCTAATATTATAGGTAATAAATGAGTGACCAAGTGAATCTAAGTATTTTTTAACTTTTAAAAAATATTTATGGTCTTTTTATTGTTAAGCTAGTATTTTATTAAATAAGTTCCTAGTATAAGTTCCTAATTATCTAGATAAAATTAAAATATATGTCAATAACAGTATTTCTTATTCTTTTTCCCCCTCTGATAATAATTATATTTCCTATAGAAAAGCTTTTCAAGGAATATCTGTTCTCTTACTATTTTATAGAAATATCCTTTACTGAAAAATTGGCAAAGCCATTGTAACTATAACATGATTGGGTTTGTTATGTTTTAAGCTGTAATAAAAACCATGGATTTGATGCTATCTCTCTCTAGATAGCTCTACTTCTATTCACAACCATACAAACACACAGACAGCAGGAATTATGATTTTTAGAAGAGCTGTTTTTAAAACTCCTTTTGTTCTGCACACCTTCTGTCACAATTTAACAGAAGACCCCGGCTCTTCCCTACCTAATCTTCCCCTTATCTACTGTCCCCCAGCCTACCACCACAGCCCTCTTTTGTCTTTACAAAAGCACACTCACCATCAGTTTAGGTGACAGTACCAATAATTTAAAATTTGCTTATAAGTTATTCAGATCTTGGGAATGAAGTAAAAATGAATACCTCAGCATGCCCTGAGTATTTTATGAGCCTGGTATTCTCAGTTCCATTTAAGCCTCACAATCCCCTGTGTGATGAGTGTGCTTATCTCTTCTTTACTAATAAGATTACTGATGTTCAGAAAGATTTAAGTCATTTACCCAATGTTGAACAAGTCACTAATTTCTGACATTACTGGTGTAACAGAATCCATAAAATTTAATTGTCTGGAACACCAACAATTTTCCTGACATACCATGATGACTTAAATTTGATGTTTTAAAATATATTTCTGCAATTGCTAGAGCAGAGAACATTTCTCTTTTCCAGAAATTTCTCATGTATCTAAAGAATATATGAACAGATTATTTTTATTTTTCTCAGATGGACTTTGCCAACAAATTGAAATCTTAAAAACCAATAGTAAAGATACTGACATTATATGCCTTGAATTAATTTTACCTCTAATATTATAGGTAATAAATGAGTGACCAAGTGAATCTAAGTATTTTTTAACTTTTAAAAAATATTTATGGTCTTTTTATTGTTAAGCTAGTATTTTATTAAATAAGTTCCTAGTATAAGTTCCTAATTATCTAGATAAAATTAAAATATATGTCAATAACAGTATTTCTTATTCTTTTTCCCCCTCTGATAATAATTATATTTCCTATAGAAAAGCTTTTCAAGGAATATCTGTTCTCTTACTATTTTATAGAAATATCCTTTACTGAAAAATTGGCAAAGCCATTGTAACTATAACATGATTGGGTTTGTTATGTTTTAAGCTGTAATAAAAACCATGGATTTGATGCTATCTCTCTCTAGATAGCTCTACTTCTATTCACAACCATACAAACACACAGACAGCAGGAATTATGATTTTTAGAAGAGCTGTTTTTAAAACTCCTTTTGTTCTGCACACCTTCTGTCACAATTTAACAGAAGACCCCGGCTCTTCCCTACCTAATCTTCCCCTTATCTACTGTCCCCCAGCCTACCACCACAGCCCTCTTTTGTCTTTACAAAAGCACACTCACCATCAGTTTAGGTGACAGTACCAATAATTTAAAATTTGCTTATAAGTTATTCAGATCTTGGGAATGAAGTAAAAATGAATACCTCAGCATGCCCTGAGTATTTTATGAGCCTGGTATTCTCAGTTCCATTTAAGCCTCACAATCCCCTGTGTGATGAGTGTGCTTATCTCTTCTTTACTAATAAGATTACTGATGTTCAGAAAGATTTAAGTCATTTACCCAATGTTACATAGCTATTTACAATCAAAGCCTAGATTTAAATCCAAGTATTTGAATCCAGTGCTCTTGACACTGCTGTGCATGAGTGTGCAATGAAAACTTCAAAGTTTGCTTCAAATTGAAGCAGAAGTTCCAAATTTGTAGCAACGTCCAATTACATGGTTATTGCATTTGTCCAGGAGAAAGATAATGATACTTTCTCGGAGGTTATAGTCATAGAGATGACAAGACAAAAAGGCTGAGACAAATTTTGGTGACATGCCCTACTGGATTTGCCTAGGTATTGAATGGAGCAGTGAAAATGAGGCAATGCAAAGAAACAAGCATGACTTCTAAGTGTCTGATGGGTGGTGGGGCCACTTGCTAGGAGAGGGAAGCTCACAGAAAGAACAGCTTTGGAAGTGGGGTAGAGAAAGAGTGGAAAATGCAGAGAGCATTTTTAATACATAAAATTTGAGACATCTTTGAGATATTCAGACAGATTACTTGTTAGGGAAGATAGTAGTCTGAATTCTACTTTCTCATCTGCTATTTGCTAAATCTCCTAAGCGAAACAGCAAGTGTGATAGGACAGTGGGCAGAGCTCAGACAAGTGTGTAAAGCCAAGAGTGTGCTGCAGTCAAGGAGAGAAAAGGGCAAGGCTTTATGCATCAATGTCATTGTTCCTGAGACGGTGAGAAGGCTAATGCACCCATTAAGGACACATAAGGCAGACTGTTTTTCTCCATCTTCTGAGGACACAAATCTGGTCAGCAGGAGAGAAGACTGTGCTCCTTCTATAATGCCCAGATTTACAGCCCTGAAAAGAACATTTTCAGTTTATCTTTACAAAGAGGGATAGAGCCTGGACTTACAAAAAGGAAATAAAAACAAACCTTGAGGAAGTTGGCTGCTAAAAAGAAGACAAAGACTAGAATAAGCTTATTTCATTAATGAAAACACAAAAGATAAGATTTCTTAATTATGGCATGAAAATCAGGAGACTAAATGTATCATTTTAAAATGTAAAGCCCCAGTTGTTAAAAGATGTTACCATGGAAAAGTGAAGAAATATATTAAAACACAAACAGATATCCAAAACAGCTAAGGATCACAGAGGCAAAAAAGTAACAGAAGGTTAGAGGAGAGGTCTTGCTTAGCTATGTAGAGTCATTCACTTGAATGGAATTTAATGTCCTTGACAACACTCCCTATTAGAAAATAAATTTGTACTTACTAGACATTTCACTTTAATTAAAACACAGTAGGCTGAGCACCTCCAATGTATACCAATAGCATTAATTCAAATGAGCATATAATGCATAGGACGAGATGGTTGGATGTCATCACTGAGTCAATGGACATGAGTCTGAGCAAGCTCCAGGAGGCAGTGAAGGACAGGGAGACCTGGAGTGCTGCAGTCTATGGGGCTGCAAAGAGTTGGCCAGGACTGAGCAACTGAACTGAACTGATAATGCATACCATGCAAGCACATCACCCTGCACATAACAGGGCCTCAACAAACGTGAGTTTCCCATCTGCTTCAGGAAGCAACAGTTTGTCCCTTGCTTTTACTTTTGAGGTTTTATTTATTAATTTATTTATCTATCATCCTCTTTCTTAAACAGTCTTATAAAACTAAATACACTTGCTATCCTTCTCTGAGTTATTCCTTTCCATAAAAAGTTAAGTTCTAGTTTTTTAAGGCATTTTCCATACTGTTCTCCATAACAGCTGTATCAGTTTGCATTCCTACCAACAATATAGGAGAGAGTAATGTGCCATTAATTTATCTCTCTGTACAGCCTCTGGGTTCCAGCTGAAATATTACTTCCTAAAAGACAGCTTTCATTGATTCTATTAACATAGACATACTTTTTCTCTATAGAATTCATCATAATTTGTAGTTTCATATGTGTTTGTATATGTATATAATGACAACCCCTTTAGTAGGGTGTAACTACTGTGAAAATAAACATTTGTTTCTTTTTAATTTAGCACTATCTCTAGAACCTAGGGCCTTGTTTCTTTATAAAAGTGGCATTATTCTAGAACAATTGTAAATTAAGAATATAGTAGACTAAGTAAACAAACATAACTAAACCTCTTTAAGGCGATTCCTTCACATGTTTCTGACAGCTGTTCTTTCCAAATGTCCTGCTAAATCAAAAAACCAAGGGCAATAATAATGATTTTAATTTAGGTTTAAAGTACTTAAAGGTATTTTTCAAATTTACTTAAATAGTATTTTAAAATTCCTATTATGTGCATGATAGGGCAAAACTCTGGTAAGACTAAGTGATATTTGCTGCACTCAAACTATTCATAAAATGGGTGATGAAGATATCTACAGTCAATAGGTATTTATTGAATGTCAAGAACCATGCTAAGTTTTGGAGATACAAAGATGAATAGTGCGTGTGCCCATATCCAGACAGAAGGAAACAGAAAAAGGCTTGACTATAACATGTATCTGAGTCATAAGATATGCTACATCTAATTGTGTGCTAAGTCACTTCAGTCATTTTATATTCTTTGTGATCCTATGGACCATATCTTGCCAGGCTTCTCTGTTCATGGTATTCTCCAGGCAAGAATACTGGATTGGGGTGTCATACCCACCTCCAGGGGATCTTTCTGACCCAGGGATCTAACCCACATCTCTTGTGTCTCCTGCACTAGCAGGCTGGTTCTTTACCACTAGTGACACCTGAGAAGCCACTAGGTACAATTAGGAAGTATCTAACCCTACCTGCATGAAGAAATGAGGAAGATTATTTACTCCTGTACAGCTCTCTGAGTTGATTCTAGTTTTAAGCATATTTTAACATTACTTTTCCCTACCAACAATATAGGAGAGAGTAATGTGCCATTAATTTATCTCTCTGTACAGCCTCTGGGTTCCAGCTGAAATATTACTTCCTAAAAGACAGCTTTCATTGATTCTATTAACATAGACATACTTTTCTCTATAGAATTCATCATAATTTGTAGTTTCATATGTGTTTGTATATGTATATAATGACAACCCCTTTAGTAGGGTGTAACTACTGTGAAAATAAACATTTGTTTCTTTTTAATTTAGCACTATCTCTAGAACCTAGGGCCTTGTTTCTTTATAAAAGTGGCATTATTCTAGAACAATTGTAAATTAAGAATATAGTAGACTAAGTAAACAAACATAACTAAACCTCTTTAAGGCGATTCCTTCACATGTTTCTGACAGCTGTTCTTTCCAAATGTCCTGCTAAATCAAAAAACCAAGGGCAATAATAATGATTTTAATTTAGGTTTAAAGTACTTAAAGGTATTTTTCAAATTTACTTAAATAGTATTTTAAAATTCCTATTATGTGCATGATAGGGCAAAACTCTGGTAAGACTAAGTGATATTTGCTGCACTCAAACTATTCATAAAATGGGTGATGAAGATATCTACAGTCAATAGGTATTTATTGAATGTCAAGAACCATGCTAAGTTTTGGAGATACAAAGATGAATAGTGCGTGTGCCCATATCCAGACAGAAGGAAACAGAAAAAGGCTTGACTATAACATGTATCTGAGTCATAAGATATGCTACATCTAATTGTGTGCTAAGTCACTTCAGTCATTTTATATTCTTTGTGATCCTATGGACCATATCTTGCCAGGCTTCTCTGTTCATGGTATTCTCCAGGCAAGAGTACTGGATTGGGGTGTCATACCCACCTCCAGGGATCTTTCTGACCCAGGGATCTAACCCACATCTCTTGTGTCTCCTGCACTAGCAGGCTGGTTCTTTACCACTAGTGACACCTGAGAAGCCACTAGGTACAATTAGGAAGTATCTAACCCTACCTGCATGAAGAAATGAGGGAAGCTACTACAAGAGTGAACTTGAGGTACACTCTCAAAGGCTGAATAGAAAACTTCATAGGGAAAGAAACAGGAAAGATTAGGACTTTTCAGGGGTAAGCATGTGCAAATCATGCAGATTTATTTCAAGGTAACTACAAATAAGGAGGACATTATTTATAAACCATGTTTTCTTAGTTTGTCATATGCTGTAGAGAAAAAAATTTCACTGACTGATCTTATTTTCTGTAGAAATACAGAAAGAGTAACCTCAAATATTCCAGATTTATGCTGTTTCAAAAAACAAAGTATGCACACCTTCAAGAAAAAAAGCCACTGGCTGGCTCAGCCTTTTGAACCACAATATATTAATACTTTTACTTGGGAAGCCCAATAATATTTTTAAAAGGACAAGTTATATCAACACATAACAAGACATAAAATCTGTTTTTCTAGCAAGTGATGTCAGCCTAGTTCTTTTTCTGGCCAGACACATTCTCAAGATACCTGATTTCTCCTTGCAACTTCTAGAACAGAGGAAAAAGGGGCACCCTGGTAACTGATTACAACTCTTTCTTCTTTTAAACCCTCTTCCCCTGAGGGTAATCGAGGCATAAATCTTCTTGACTCTATCCCTTTCTGTGTGTCAAAAGATCCTAAATCCTAATAGCAGCTATTTATTGGGAACTAAAACAGTCATTTCAGCAGACTTGCTTTCTGCTTTTATTACTGGGTTTATGCTCTCTCTACTCATCACACAACAGGCCAGTGAATCCAAGAGATGAGGTGTCGAAGCAAGGAAAGTGATTTTAATCTGGGTGCCAGCAGACCAAGAAAATGGCAGGCTAGTGCCTCAAAGTAACCATCTTACCAGGGTTTGAGTGCCAGGCTCTTTTATAGATCAGAGATGGGGAGAGGTGAAGAAGCAAAAAGGCCATTAATCTTGCAAACACCTTCTAGAATGGCAGGTCTGAGGCAGGGCATGTGTTAATTTCTCCCCTCCTGCCATCCACAGGTGAACAGGGTTCTGAACAAAAGCACTTGAGTTTAACAGTCAGGCAGAGGGACAGGATTCTCTGAGGCAAACCACTCTGTATGATTACAATAACAAAAACAACAAAAAGCAAGTCAAAGAAACAGTTTCATCATGGGGTCAGAATTGGCTTTCTCCTTGCAACAGTTTCTAAGTATAATGTCAATATGATATTGTCAAGGATTTGTATTTTTTTTCCATTTGTCTTAAGGAGTGTTTGACATAAATGAATAATGTAGAAGTAAGTGGTTTCATGCAAGCACATAAAATACTTGCAGTATTGAGTCCCTGTTTCACAGTATTAGTACAGACATGTCTGTCTTCATTCATGTACTGTTAGACAAACCAGATTCCAACCTCAAGTTCTCAGGCTCACTCTACCATTCCAGCTTCTTTTCTCACTCTGTCCTCTTCCAGATTTAGAAGAACATCTCATCTCACATAAATCTCAATTGAGCTGTTCCTTAGTAGAGTAACAGTCTTTGACTACCATTGGCTTAAGCATCACCTGAGAATACTACGTGAGGAAAGCTATCTTTCCTACTATGCGCTGAAGGCTCTCCTTCAGGGTCTTCAGAGCCAGAATGTACACAAAATAATCCATACCAATAAAGAACAAAGAATCCTCAATAATCCGAGCTCTGAACTTTCCTTTGGGGTCTCAAGAAATCATTCTACCTCCTTGGTTTTTAAGTCTCTTATTCACAAAATGGGGAAACTATGTGGTCAAAGGGCTTCCCAGGTGGTGCTACGGTAAAGAATCTTCCTGCCAATGCAAGTGACTCAAGACACCCAGGTTCAACCCCTGGGTAGGGAAGATCCCTTGGAGTAGGAAATGGCAGCCTAGTCCAGTATTCTTGCCTGGGAAATTCCACAGGCAGAGAAGCGTAGTGGGCTACAGTCCATAGGACCACAAAGAGTTGGACATGACTGAGCGCATGCACACACACACACACATACAATTTCATTACATTTTTGTGTTATTTGCTAGATGTATACCTTTAAAGAAAACCACATTTTTAAGCCATATTTTAACATTCTTCCCTATTCTACTATAAAAGAAACCTCAAAAACATGACTCTGGCCCAATAATAGTAATTTGTGACAATTTGTTTCTTAATAACTCCTGTTGTAACTGGTCTTCTTTAATTGAATAACTGAAATACTAGTAAATAAATCTACTTCTGTGGTTTCACAAACCATAGAAACTTTTTCTGGCTATTTTCTATTTTAATTATTTTTCTCTAAATAATAACAAGCCAGATCTGCTCCTTCAGAAGTGAATACTTACGTATGATAACAAAGAAGGCTTTTGCCTTAGTCAAAGGAAATACTCTTCAGCCTAAGTTCAAGTGACAGATTCAATTGGATTTTTGATTTGTATAACAACCATGAAGAATCTATCGCTTTGCTCAGCAAGTAAGCTTTCTGTGTGTTTGTCATTTCTGTTGCAAAGGCATTATCCTGGAAAACAGCACTTGTTGAGGAAGATCAAATACAACCTAAGAGAGGCTCAACTGATGGAAATGGAGATCCTGGTCTGTTATTTCCTTCCCTGAAAGCAATTCTCAGGCAAATCAAAATCTCTCTGGAAATCTCCATTTTCACTGAGAAAATGTATAGTATTGTTTGGCTCCTACTTTACTGGAAAGAAGTCACATGTATTAACTGCCCTCAGCATTTCTAACATGGTATTAATCTGCTTGGGCTGCCATAACAGAATAATGTAGACTGGTAATTTAAACAACAAAAATATTTTCTCACAATTATGGAGGCTAGAAGGCTGAGTTCAAGGTGTCATCAAGAGCTGGACATTTCTAAGACCTCTCATCCATGTTTGCAGAGGACTGTAACCCTCTGTCTTCATATGGTTTTCCTTCTGTGTGTCTATAGTCTAGTCATCTCTTCTAACACCACCAGTTACATTGGTTTAGGTCACAACCTATGACCTTTTTAACTTAATTATCTCTTTAAAGATCTGCCTCCATATATAGTCCAGTGCTGAGGCACTAAGGGTTAGGACAGCAATACATGAATCTGGGGGAATGATATCACCAAGGTGGCTGAATAAGAAGTTCCTTGTCATGTGCCCACTCAACAACAATTTGGCATCTATGCATGAACAACAGTGCCTTTCTGGTAGCTGAGGGATCCATGTAGGTGACTGAAACCACAATTTAGTCCAAGAATGAGGATAGTCACTTTGAGAATGTAGACCTGCACCCTGGAGACTGGCTTGCCTACCACAGTCCCAGCTACAGACCCAGAAACAACTCCACACCTCGGAGGACTTGGCCACAGCCCCATCTGGCTTTGGTTCTGTCACCAGAACCATATCTGCAAAGAGTCTTGCCTACTGGGAGTCAGATAATAAGCATATATTTCTTGGTCTAGCTGTGAACCCTGCAGTGGTCCTTAGCTCTGAACCAGGAGGCCCTTGAAAAAGCTGATTTGATAGTCACCCATGGATTAGAGAATCTTTGTGGAAGTCCAGAAGTCCAACAGAGAAGTTGCAACACACACAAAAAATCTGAGGTTGGATGCACTGGAAAGAGTAAGAGAAACAAACCAACTTTACACACATCACCTCTTTCTCGTGGTGCAACAGATCTGTGCCAAGAGGTCTTCTCAGCTGTGATTTCTCCCTGGGGGACGGGGGAAGAAAATAAGAGCATATGAGGGGTGATTTCCTGCTTCCTCCACTGTGGGACCCTGCCAAAAAAGCCCATCTCTGCCTCCCTCCACCCAGAGGACTGTGGGAGCTGGTAATTTAAACAACAAAATTTCTCACAATTATGGACTAGAAATTTGGCTGTGGGCTGCCATAACAGAATAATGTAGACTGGTAATTTAAACAACAAAAATATTTTCTCACAATTATGGAGGCTAGAAGGCTGAGTTCAAGGTGTCATCAAGAGCTGGACATTTCTAAGACCTCTCATCCATGTTTGCAGAGGACTGTAACCCTCTGTCTTCATATGGTTTTCCTTCTGTGTGTCTATAGTCTAGTCATCTCTTCTAACACCACCAGTTACATTGGTTTAGGTCACAACCTATGACCTTTTTAACTTAATTATCTCTTTAAAGATCTGCCTCCATATATAGTCCAGTGCTGAGGCACTAAGGGTTAGGACAGCAATACATGAATCTGGGGGAATGATATCACCAAGGTGGCTGAATAAGAAGTTCCTTGTCATGTGCCCACTCAACAACAATTTGGCATCTATGCATGAACAACAGTGCCTTTCTGGTAGCTGAGGGATCCATGTAGGTGACTGAAACCACAATTTAGTCCAAGAATGAGGATAGTCACTTTGAGAATGTAGACCTGCACCCTGGAGACTGGCTTGCCTACCACAGTCCCAGCTACAGACCCAGAAACAACTCCACACCTCGGAGGACTTGGCCACAGCCCCATCTGGCTTTGGTTCTGTCACCAGAACCATATCTGCAAAGAGTCTTGCCTACTGGGAGTCAGATAATAAGCATATATTTCTTGGTCTAGCTGTGAACCCTGCAGTGGTCCTTAGCTCTGAACCAGGAGGCCCTTGAAAAAGCTGATTTGATAGTCACCCATGGATTAGAGAATCTTTGTGGAAGTCCAGAAGTCCAACAGAGAAGTTGCAACACACACAAAAAATCTGAGGTTGGATGCACTGGAAAGAGTAAGAGAAACAAACCAACTTTACACACATCACCTCTTTCTCGTGGTGCAACAGATCTGTGCCAAGAGGTCTTCTCAGCTGTGATTTCTCCCTGGGGGACGGGGGAAGAAAATAAGAGCATATGAGGGGTGATTTCCTGCTTCCTCCACTGTGGGACCCTGCCAAAAAAGCCCATCTCTGCCTCCCTCCACCCAGAGGACTGTGGGGAGCTGCACACCTAGGGATGGAGAGCAGCTGGAAGAGCAGCAGGCAGGGCTCCTAACTGAGCACGTCAAAGGGATTCAGATTGTACTGACCCATCCTGGACTCCTTCAGGAAGCCAGCTCATAAGCCACTGGGCCCCGCAAATGTTAGACCAGAGGAGATATTTTTTCGCAATATACACACAAAAGGTGATCATGAGAGGTGATGGCGGTGTTAATAATCATCTCACAATCTGTACATGTATCAAGTCATCATGTTGTACACTTTAACTTGCACAGTGTTATGTGCCAGTTATGTCTTAATAAGTCTAGAAAAATTTTAGTAAAGTCAAGGGTAAGTAATTTTAAAATGTGGGTGGTGAGGACATAATTCATTCCTTAATTAGCCTGTGTAAGTTTTATCTCTAGCCACTATCCCATAGCATCAGTCTTTATTCCTCTTGCCTTAATGTACTTCCTTTGCTAATGTCATCTTGTCCTCCTTTTGGGGGCATTCCTTTTGTTTTGACTTCAGATCATCGTAAACCTGAAATCCTATAATACTTTAAAAGTCTAAGTTTCCAGTGAAAAAGTAAAATTACATTAAAAGAGAAGCATAATCAATGAAATGTAAAGAAGTAGGGTCCAAACACAGTACCACACATACACACAAGCATACACATGCACAGAAATATTTTCCTTATTTGTATACATATCCATATACCATTTTTGTTTGGCCTTGTCATAACTTCTTATAGGCATTGTTATAACTGGATAGTTACATTAGCTGAATCTGAAAACAGTGTCAGGTTTCTTGGATGACACTAACACAATACTCTGAAACAATATTCTGAAACTGCTGTATTCTGAAAATACACTTAATTCTGAAATACTGGGAAAATTCAATTCATCTTCTGGACTGTCCTCAAATTTTTTCATAAGTGTTCCTATACAGTCCAAGAAGTGGTACTTTAAATTTTGATGTTTGTCATTAATATTTTTCTGCATCTTACTCTTAGAATATTATTTTTATTTGTTAATATGAAGTTAGAATAAGCAGGTATATAATTCTGACCTAAAGAGATATATTTGTCATTTAAGAATATTTGTGTGGACAAAAGGTATAGAGAAGTGGAAGGGTCCATGGGATGGTCCTTTAAAACATGTGCTGAGATTTTAATCAAAACAGGAAGTTCCTTCTCACACAGAGTTGACCATTTCCAATTCAGATATTTACAAAGAATAAATTCCACACTGAAGAGTGTAAGTCCCAGATTTTTTTAAGGCTGGCAATATTTCATTTAATCAGCTAGACTGATCCATTTTTCTTTTATAACTTAAAACATCAAAATCACCCATCCTGCATTAATATGATAGATAAGAACAGCTGCAGGCATTCCAGTCTAACCTGTGCAGGATACAAAAATAAAAGAATTTTTTCCTTTGATACATGAAGAAAAGGGGCCCAAAGTTTATTCTCACTAACTTACCATAGGCATTTAAATCCAGCCTATGTGAGTAAAGTGGATTCTAAGCTATTAAAGGGGGCAGTAGTTTGAGCTACAAGAGCTACTTCACTTGCCCCTCCTCCCTTCTTCTTCTGCCAGTAAGTTCCTCTACCAAGGACAATGGGTGGCCACAACTGTCCATGTTGCCATGAGAAATAAGTCCCATTGCCTCCGAAACTGGATATATCCTTCAGCTAGAAATACCCAACATCAATCAATCTTTATATCAAGTTACAAAAAAATTTGTTAAGATGTGGTCAAAGATTTGAATAATCTCCATCCCAGTCTATTATACTGCCTAAAACATATCAGGTCTACCAACTATCCTGAATAGCATTTAGAGTCTATCTGCGCTAGTGCCGTAATCCAGCCATGAGACGTGGCGCAGTTATACATTTATCATTGCTCAAGGTTTCTGTTTCGAAGTGCTCTTTCCTTGCCTGTTTATGGGGAAGATGATTACAATTTCATGACTTCAGTATTTCACACACCAAGGCAATTTTGTCCACCCGAGAGACTACTTTTGCAGTCACATCAAATCTGGGGGCCTGAGAGTTTGGTATCTGAAATCATTCCACAAAATTTTATGAGCAGAGACCCATGGTAATGGTTATAGCATTTTATAGTAATATAAAATATAGCACATGTTTCACTGTAAAAGATCCATTCTTTTAGGTTCTTTCAGATTTTTTGTAAAAATCTTCAAATAAGTTTCTAAACATTTTGCGACAAAGTCCTTAAGGCCATGTGTATGTGAATTTTGTTTCTACACATGTGAGTTACTGACCTGGATTTTCAGCTCTGACGGCCAATTTTTATCACCTAATACCAGATACTTGGATGCTACCATGATTAGGCCCTTGGGAAAACTTTCCTTCCACATCGATCCATTTCATGCTTAGTCTATTTCTAGAATCCTGTCTCTCTCAATTTTTAACCTTGTCAACTTTCATCTGAATCCCAACTTGCAATCAAATGATGAATCCAGTACTTAAATAATGTATTTTCATAGTTTCAAGATGCTACACAGGCCATTTGACATCAGGACTTTCTCTGATTTGTGTTCTAATATGACTATGGGTAAACTTCAAAATTATTTGGCGTAATATGCATTATTTTAAACTTTTTACAAATTCCCCAAAGTATGAACAAACTAACAAATTGGTTGCTTAAGTGAGGAATATTAAATGAGATTTCCTAGAATGTTATTAATTTTTTCCTTTAAAAAGTCAAGCTGGTCACTGTGTTCAGTACTTTGAGTCTGGCTTTCTTATAGACACAGTGGAACAGATTTTCTCCTATTTAGAGACACACAAAACATCCTCACATTAAAATTCCTTTCATAAATGGTACAATCATTCATTCATCTTTTATTATCTAATTATCTCTAATTATCTATCTATATAATTATCTATCTCTAGCAATATACTAGATACTGCTAGATGTTGGGGATATTAAAATAATTAAGACATTCTCTATGCCTTTTAGAAATTTAAAGATTAGTAGAGGAGAAAGAGAGATTACATTCTATCTGACAAGAGCTTTCCAATATACTGTGATGTGGTTCAAAAGTGTGGAAACAGAGTAAATGATCCATGACTCCCAAAATCACAGAACTCAATGCATAGACCAAGTATATCAGTCAATTGTCTACCTACACATTTAGTGAGATTTTCTCAGACTAATGTGAATATCCTTTATCACTATCAAGAGAAACCTTTCCC
This sequence comes from Tragulus kanchil, assembly GCA_022376925.1. Classification (NCBI taxonomy): domain Eukaryota; kingdom Metazoa; phylum Chordata; class Mammalia; order Artiodactyla; family Tragulidae; genus Tragulus; species Tragulus kanchil. The sequence goes on from JAIOJX010000025.1 coordinate 75,239,988, forward strand.
AATGTCAGATTACAAAAGAAACAAAGTCCACATTCAGAAGGTTTCCCAGTGAGCACAGTATTACAATAAAGAAGTCTGAATAGTTGTGAGCTACACTTAGGCAAAAATAAATACCAAGGGACTCGCTCAACCCCTGCAGCCTGATACCCCCACTGTCAGTTTCTCTAGATATCATGTCTTCACTCTTGTACAGTTCAGGCTAGCAGAGACAAACCCTAGCTCTTGCTCCTTTCCACCCCAGGCTCTTTAACGTTTTACAAACATTTATCTTCTTCCAATCAATTAAAATATATTTCTGTTTAAGTAAGAGTCACCCATTCAGCAGGTGAGAGAAGCACGCTTTCTTGAAAGTTACCTTAGGTAACTATCCTGATACTACCCTGCCATTCTTTTAACTTCCTATTTCTTAGGCATGCTATAGATTTAACTGTATTGGCAGAAAAATATGATTTACAGTAAGCTATTAGAACTAATATGCATAATGGCTTTCATACTTGCCAAAAATGACCTCTTTCTTTCTTTCCAGGTTGTAAAAATGATGATTATTGTTGTGGTGACATTTGCCATCTGCTGGCTGCCCTATCATATTTATTTCATCCTCACTGCAATCTACCAACAACTAAACAGGTGGAAATACATTCAGCAGGTCTACCTGGCTAGCTTTTGGCTGGCAATGAGCTCAACCATGTACAACCCCATCATCTACTGCTGTCTGAATAAGAGGTAAAATTGAGATTACCAAACGCAAGTTCCTTGTCACTTCTGGCTTCACCGAAAGCATATAATGTTGTTCCAGCTTATTGGTACACATTTAAAATTCAAAAGGAAAGGAAAATTGAAGAAGTCACTGAGTGACTAGGTATTTTTTCTAGACTCTTCCCTATTGAAGGAACAATCTCACAATCTCTCTTAACGATTACCCCCTCAAAACAATGCTCTTGGGGTTTCTGAATGGGTGATTTCTATATAGGCCAGCTCCTGTCTCCAAACCCTTCAGAATTTTACTTGCCAAAGAAAAAGAAATGCCCTATTATCAAAGCAGTTGAGCTGAAGATGTGCTCAAGTCCTCATAGAAATGAAGGCGCTTCATAAAATGCACACATGGAGAGATGGTGGCATATGTGAGTGGAAAAGATAAATACCAAGGTAAAGCTACACTTAGGCAAAAATAAATACCAAGACTCGCTCAACCCCTGCAGCCTGATACCCCCACTGTCAGTTTCTCTAGATATCATGTCTTCACTCTTGTACAGTTCAGGCTAGCAGAGACAAACCCTAGCTCTTGCTCCTTTCCACCCCAGGCTCTTTAACGTTTTACAAACATTTATCTTCTTCCAATCAATTAAAATATATTTCTGTTTAAGTAAGAGTCACCCATTCAGCAGGTGAGAGAAGCACGCTTTCTTGAAAGTTACCTTAGGTAACTATCCTGATACTACCCTGCCATTCTTTTAACTTCCTATTTCTTAGGCATGCTATAGATTTAACTGTATTGGCAGAAAAATATGATTTACAGTAAGCTATTAGAACTAATATGCATAATGGCTTTCATACTTGCCAAAAATGACCTCTTTCTTTCTTTCCAGGTTGTAAAATGATGATTATTGTTGTGGTGACATTTGCCATCTGCTGGCTGCCCTATCATATTTATTTCATCCTCACTGCAATCTACCAACAACTAAACAGGTGGAAATACATTCAGCAGGTCTACCTGGCTAGCTTTTGGCTGGCAATGAGCTCAACCATGTACAACCCCATCATCTACTGCTGTCTGAATAAGAGGTAAAATTGAGATTACCAAACGCAAGTTCCTTGTCACTTCTGGCTTCACCGAAAGCATATAATGTTGTTCCAGCTTATTGGTACACATTTAAAATTCAAAAGGAAAGGAAAATTGAAGAAGTCACTGAGTGACTAGGTATTTTTTCTAGACTCTTCCCTATTGAAGGAACAATCTCACAATCTCTCTTAACGATTACCCCCTCAAAACAATGCTCTTGGGGTTTCTGAATGGGTGATTTCTATATAGGCCAGCTCCTGTCTCCAAACCCTTCAGAATTTTACTTGCCAAAGAAAAAGAAATGCCCTATTATCAAAGCAGTTGAGCTGAAGATGTGCTCAAGTCCTCATAGAAATGAAGGCGCTTCATAAAAATGCACACATGGAGAGATGGTGGCATATGTGAGTGGATGCTATTAAAAAGGATGCTCTGTAGACAGACTTCAAAATAGGAGGTGTTGTGAGAGTAACAGAAGCAACAGTAAGGGGAAGAATGTGAAGCCTCCCTCCAGCATGATGAGGTCAGTGAGTGTAGGACAAGGTACAGCCGTTGGAAGAGGGGTAGCTAGTTGTAAAGCAAAGTTGGAAAGAAAGAGAAATTTAACACTGGAGTAAAAGGTAAACTGTGGCTTCCAGAGTAAAAACACCTCAGCTGTAAGGTCAGCACATCGAGGGGGTAGGGATTAGTTTCATAAGGTGAATAATTTCCTTAATAAACCAATATAGTAGCACAAGTAGAAATGGAACTTTATGTAAGTAACTACTCAACCTAAATCCTCAGTCTATTTCCAGTTAGACCTCTACCATACTGTTGCCTAAGTTTGTTAAATATACTATTTAATTCTTACTTTTTTTCAGTTATTGTACAAGCCACACATCAATTCAAATCACCCCATGAGCAGAACATCTGTTTTTAATCAACTTCATTTACTGGTTTACAAAGCCAAGGATTTTGCACTTTCATATATGATTAGATAAAAAACCATCCATAGGAACAATTAATGTTAATATTAAATGAGACTTTAATTTAGAAATGTGTAATTATTACTGTAAAAATCTATTTGGAAATATGTCATTTTTCCAGGGCTTTGTCCAGCAAACAATTCACTTATACAAATGTATAAAATTATTGAAGAAACATACACGGTTTCTTTGGCATAGTCATTACTGGTACTGCACTTTTACTACTTGATGACTCGCTTCTTATTAATGGGAAATTAAGATTTAATGCAAAGAAAAAGAACTTAGAAGACGAGGACCAATACTGTGGCATAAATTCTAAGAGTTAAACTAGAAAATTTAATTCAAAAACTGAGTTGGGTTAACTGCACTAAGCAGAGCTTTCTGCAGCAGCTGAAGGAAATGTCCACTTGAAACTAAGACGTTTTCTTCCTGTGGCCTACTTCTCCTCAGATTTCGAGCAGGATTTAAGAGAGCCTTCCGCTGGTGTCCATTCATCAAAGTTTCTAGCTATGATGAGCTGGAACTCAAAACTACAAGGTTTCACCCAACTCGGCAGAGCAGCCTGTACACTGTGACCAGGATGGAGTCCATGACAGTGGTGTTTGACCCCAGTGATGTGGATAACACCAAATCCAATCGGAAGAAAAGAGTGCCTCCAAGAGACCCAAGCTTCAGTGGCTGCTCCCGCCAGAACTCCAAATCTGGCTCCACCACTTCAAGTTTCATAAGCTCTCCTTCTGTGGATGAATATTCCTAAATCCACTTCCTGAGCTCAAGGAGTGCTAGGGTGAGGCCATCATGGTGCTGCCATAGGCCCATGCTCTCCTGATCGTCAGCCCTGTCCTACATACTCTCTGGAAACAGAAGGGCAATTTTTAGGCAACTATGTTTCAACTGAGAAAGGTAGCATATAAGTGTAACAAAGACACTATTAAGGTATTTGCCCCCTCAAAAATAAAATGGGCTTTAAATTTATTCTTTGAAAATTTTAAATTATTATATGTAACAGAAAAGTATATCTGAAAAATATTTATAAAGTGTTCATTTTTTCTCATTGAAAAATCACAATATGCATTTATGACACTAAGGTGACATATGAGTTCCCCAAAAGATGAAAGAACTTTAAATATATAATGATATGAGTGAATAAAAACAAAACTTAGATAAAGTGAAACTTTTTTGTCTATAGCTATAAGACAGAAAAAAAGTTATATGACTTATTTTACCACTAGAATGATGGCAAATTAATCTTCAAGAGTAAAAATTACTAAAAACTTTTGCTAAAGAGAACTAGTTCTCTAGGATAAAAATTTTTTGATATTTAAAGATTTTCTCCATAAAATATAACTGAAAAAGAAACCTAATCAAATTATTCAGCAGCTGCACACATTATTCTCTTTACTGTTTTTTTTTTTTTTTTTTCTGGGAAAGTGGCCTTCAGAAGAAAAAGAACAATCATGTACTTTTTGACCATTACATATTTTAGAGGGCCAAACTAAGGAAAAGTCAAAGATAGAACTTTCAAATGACAAAGCAAATCCCTATGACACTTATTTTATTTTTCACAGAAGCCCTAAAAATATAGATTACAAAATAGTAAGGATGCTTTCTAATGAAGGAGGGAAGAATCTCATTTATCTCTGAAACTGACTACTGATTTTTAGGCAAGAATTAAAGATTCTAATTCATAGTAATGACGGCAGACAAGAGCGTCTACTAGCTGCAAAGGAACATGTGTTTCTCCTCTATAACCAAAAGCTTAAGGTGGATATCAACTTAAAAACTGTATATGCTCTTATCCTCTCCCCTTCTCCACTGGGGGAAAAAAAAAGAGGAAAGATTAGGGGGAAATATCAAAAAAAATATATTCAAATGCAAAGCCTTAGGACAAAAGTCTATGTATTACTTGTATATACACACAGGTAAATCAAGTAAGATATAGAAAACTTAATCAACTGTTAGAATAGAAAGCTGGACAAAACTTGGATACATGTGAAATAACATTGGGCAAACAAGAGTACAATATACATATTTCTACAGAAAGAGCCTTCTTTTATCTGCTTAGATAATTCTGAAAAACTCCCAGGAAAAACTGAGCTAATGATCCTAAAGAAGAATCTGTTTTACATTTCTGAGAGCCATAACAAATCAAGGGATACACTACTAAGTGTACAAGTTATCTTCCAGACCTCAGCACTTAAAAACCATCTTTTCAGGCTTCCCTGGTGGTCCAGTGGGTAAAGACTCTGCCTTGCAGTGTAAGGGGCGCCAGTTCGATCCCTGGCCTGGGAGGACCCCACGTGCTGCAGAGCGGCTGGACCAATGTGTCCAACTACCAAGTCAGCGCTCTGGAGCACATGCGCCCAGAGCCAGTACTCTGCAGCAAGAGAGGCCACTGCAATGGGAGGCCCACACAGGCCAAAGAACAAAGATGGATGAAAATAAATAAATGCAAGACCAATAAAAGTGGCCAAAAAAAAATCTTTTCTTGAATTAGAGATATCTCAACCCAGCTCAAGAAAGCAGCAGCCTTCAGAGAACGTGACTTGTTTTAATAGTACAAATTTCTTCCTTCAAATTGAATTTGGCAATAAGAATCCTTTCAAATGACAAAGCAAATCCCTATGACACTTATTTTATTTTTCACAGAAGCCCTAAAAATATAGATTACAAAATAGTAAGGATGCTTTCTAATGAAGGAGGGAAGAATCTCATTTATCTCTGAAACTGACTACTGATTTTTAGGCAAGAATTAAAGATTCTAATTCATAGTAATGACGGCAGACAAGAGCGTCTACTAGCTGCAAAGGAACATGTGTTTCTCCTCTATAACCAAAAGCTTAAGGTGGATATCAACTTAAAAACTGTATATGCTCTTATCCTCTCCCCTTCTCCACTGGGGGAAAAAAAAAGAGGAAAGATTAGGGGGAAATATCAAAAAAAATATATTCAAATGCAAAGCCTTAGGACAAAAGTCTATGTATTACTTGTATATACACACAGGTAAATCAAGTAAGATATAGAAAACTTAATCAACTGTTAGAATAGAAAGCTGGACAAAACTTGGATACATGTGAAATAACATTGGGCAAACAAGAGTACAATATACATATTTCTACAGAAAGAGCCTTCTTTTATCTGCTTAGATAATTCTGAAAAACTCCCAGGAAAAACTGAGCTAATGATCCTAAAGAAGAATCTGTTTTACATTTCTGAGAGCCATAACAAATCAAGGGATACACTACTAAGTGTACAAGTTATCTTCCAGACCTCAGCACTTAAAAACCATCTTTTCAGGCTTCCCTGGTGGTCCAGTGGGTAAAGACTCTGCCTTGCAGTGTAAGGGGCGCCAGTTCGATCCCTGGCCTGGGAGGACCCCACGTGCTGCAGAGCGGCTAGACCGACGTGTCCAATTACCGAGCCAGAGCTCTGGAGCGCATGCGCCCAGAGCCAGTGCTCTGCAACAAGAGAGGCCACTGTAATTGGGAGGCCCACACAGGCCGAAGAACAAAGATGGATGAAAATAAATAAATGAACGACCAATAAAAGTGGCCAAAAAAAAAAAAATCTTTTCTTGAATTAGAGATATCGTCAACCCAGCTCAAGAAAGCAGCAGCCTTCAGAGAACGTGACTGTATAGTACAAATTTCTCCTTCAAATTCAGTTAGATTTCTAAAGGTATCCAGCTACAACAATTAGTAGTAACACTTTACTAGATTGTTATGCCTCCATCAATATAGAACTATTTTTTTAAGAACAAGATAAAAGCAATTATCTCAAGAGAATACATGGTCTACTGCTGCCACATTAAATTTTCCAGTCCTCTTCCCTGTTTTGGACCCAATGTCAGAAATATCTAATTGTTACAAATTGTTAAAAGTCTACATACTCCCATCATAAGTGTTTAAGCTAAACTTATTCTAATTACATCAAACAGATTCACATATATACACAGACATGCAAGTGTGAAGACACATACAATCAGTTTAATGTAAGAACTTCAAAGAATTCAATTCAAACTGAATGCTGAAATAGTATGTGGCCATCACAGAGTTGCTACAAACAGCTCAGTAAAGTCTGTGAAGCTTATATGCATGCTTTAGATAAGCAAATGTATTATTATTTCATACCCAATTGTTGAATATAGCGTTTAAGTGTTCATTCCAAAACATGTAAATGCTTATCAATACAATGTGAAAATGTCAAGAAAAAGCCTAACATTTTAAAGCAAACAGTTCTTAAATTTATGAATGATTGTGAGACTAGCACTGGTGAGTGTTCTAGATCATGGGACCATATTCAGCTATAGAATAGGAATGTGAAATCTGGCCCTCAGAGTCAATGTAATCAGCCACTACTAAAATACATGAAAACATCTGAAAAACAGAACTCCTGCCTTCACACATTACAGGAATATAATTGAGTAGGACATCTAAGGAAAGATGTTGCTCCAGTCATCTGCTCTGTTTGTTTTTTTGTTGCTGTTGCTTTGCTTGCCAAGAACCATCCTTCTAGCAGGATGGACATACCTGAGGTCCAGACAGTATTTTTAATATTTTTAACAGAAAAACTGACATCATTAACTCAATACTCATGACTCTAAAACCAAGACCTTATAAAGCAAAATATTTTAAATTCAAAAATTTGAAAAGTAATAATAATAAAAATAAATGAATATACAATATGAAAGAATGGAAGAGATAAGGCTTTAGTCCTTTCGTATTTGCCAGGATTTGGAAGAATTTGCCTCCAAAATTCACTCTGCTCTCTGAAGTTCAAGTTCACTGTGAATCTTTTTCATTGTATGCAAACACTGACTAGAAATACCAGCAGATGATCAAAACATCCTAGATTTTTTTTGTACCTAGATCAGCAGCAGAAAAATACAAACTATTTTGAGAGCACTCTAAAAGGTTTCAAAAAATTCAAAAACTTTGCATCACTTAAAATATTCTTTTTAAAGGCAAAAATAACTAACATTGCATTTTCATTATTTTGCAACTGGACAAAGTGTTTTTTAAATTACCTGCATGGGAAAAAATTAAAGCAAACATGATTACTATAGAATCCAATCTAACAGCTTTTATTTTTTTTAGCAATCTCAATATGCTGCTACATTATTCTATCTACCAACTTCATGACAATGACATTTCTGATCCAGCAGGCAAATTAATATTCTTTTCCAGATCAGGCCAATCTCTTATAAACAGAGATGCTATGTACTTCAAAGTGAGCTCCATCCTTACAAAGCACACAGAAGAATGCCAAGAAGCTTAGAATCAAACCTCAGAAGCACAAAATAAACGTGAAAAATCAATGTTGGCCAGCTCAGAATTTGAATTTGATTTTTATCAATGCAGAATTCCATCAAAAAACTTCTAATAAAGTGTCTGATTAGTGTCTGATAAATTATTCCATCAAACACAAAGGCAGGAGAATTACAGCGATTTCTCACTTTTACCAGTAACAATCTGAGTTACCACCTATTGTAGACAGTGTGCCAAAATTTAAGAAAACTCAAGCATGACATTGGCCAGGTTGTGAGATTTTCCTTTTTGCCTAGCATGGAGAATAATGTTCGATAGTAACTGTGTGTTGTAAAACAGCTTGGCAGAAAATGTGTACATATGAAATAAATGTGTATAAAGTTTGTAGCTAGTGAATAAAGTGTTTTCAATTTGTGATTAATTATACTAAGTATTAATAGATTTAATACATTTGTTACTCTTTGTATATGTGGTAATGTGTAACATTTCTTTTTATTTTCTGTTAAAAGCATTAAAAAATAGTACTAAAAATAAAAGCAGTATTTTCCTACTGATAGCAAAACACATGTTACAGAAGGTTGTATTATGTCTAAACATACCTAGCCATCCCTCAGTGCTATACTGTGCTTCCTCCATTATTTTTCCTCATGAGATGTCTGGTGCCAGGGCTAAGCTGTTTCAGTCATGTGCAACTCTTTGCGACCCTGTGGACTGTAGCCCACCAGGCTCATCTGTCCATGGAATTTTATAGGCAAGAATACTGGAGTGGGTTGCCATTTCCTTCTCCAGGAGATCTTCCCAACCCAGGAATCAAATCTGTGACTCCTGTATCTCCTGCATTGGCAGTCAGTTTCTTCACTACTAGTGCCACCAAGGAAGCCCTCAAAACTGTCTAGTTTTCCCAGACTACTTTGGGTCAGAAAAAGCATCTATGGGGAGCAAAGGTATGAAACTATAGAAGAATATTCTGAGTAGAAAGCAGGAGCAGATTAACTGGAACATAGGCTCAAAAGTGCATTTAGCTAGAGGGCAGGAATAGAGACACAAATGTAGGGAATGCACTGGTAGTCACAGGTGGGAAGGAGAGGGTGAGATCAACTGAGAGAGTGGCATTGACATATACAGACTACCATGTATGAAACAAACAGCTAGTGGGAAGCTGCTACATACCACAGGAAGCTCAGCTCGGTGCTCCGTGATGACCTACAGGAGTGGGATGCAGGGGTTGGGGAGGAAAGCTCAAGAGGGAGAGGATATATGTATACATCTGTCTGATTCATGACACATAACATTGTACAGAAGAAACTAACACAACATTGTAAAGCAATTATACTCCAGTAAAAAAGTGCATGTAGCCGAGTACAAAGCAGAGCATCTCAGAGGCATGGCATCAGAGACGTAACAAATGACAGGCTCGAGTTTACACCTAAGCCCCACCATCTACTAGCTGGGGGTCCTGGGGCAAGTGATTCTCTGCTCTGAGCCTCATTTAACTAGTACTGTTGTTAAAACAGCTTGGCAGAAAATGTGTACATATGAAATAAATGTGTATAAAGTTTGTAGCTAGTGAATAAAGTGTTTTCAATTTGTGATTAATTATACTAAGTATTAATAGATTTAATACATTTGTTACTCTTTGTATATGTGGTAATGTGTAACATTTCTTTTTATTTTCTGTTAAAAGCATTAAAAAATAGTACTAAAAATAAAAGCAGTATTTTCCTACTGATAGCAAAACACATGTTACAGAAGGTTGTATTATGTCTAAACATACCTAGCCATCCCTCAGTGCTATACTGTGCTTCCTCCATTATTTTTCCTCATGAGATGTCTGGTGCCAGGGCTAAGCTGTTTCAGTCATGTGCAACTCTTTGCGACCCTGTGGACTGTAGCCCACCAGGCTCATCTGTCCATGGAATTTTATAGGCAAGAATACTGGAGTGGGTTGCCATTTCCTTCTCCAGGAGATCTTCCCAACCCAGGAATCAAATCTGTGACTCCTGTATCTCCTGCATTGGCAGTCAGTTTCTTCACTACTAGTGCCACCAAGGAAGCCCTCAAAACTGTCTAGTTTTCCCAGACTACTTTGGGTCAGAAAAAGCATCTATGGGGAGCAAAGGTATGAAACTATAGAAGAATATTCTGAGTAGAAAGCAGGAGCAGATTAACTGGAACATAGGCTCAAAAGTGCATTTAGCTAGAGGGCAGGAATAGAGACACAAATGTAGGGAATGCACTGGTAGTCACAGGTGGGAAGGAGAGGGTGAGATCAACTGAGAGAGTGGCATTGACATATACAGACTACCATGTATGAAACAAACAGCTAGTGGGAAGCTGCTACATACCACAGGAAGCTCAGCTCGGTGCTCCGTGATGACCTACAGGAGTGGGATGCAGGGGTTGGGGAGGAAAGCTCAAGAGGGAGAGGATATATGTATACATCTGTCTGATTCATGACACATAACATTGTACAGAAGAAACTAACACAACATTGTAAAGCAATTATACTCCAGTAAAAAAGTGCATGTAGCCGAGTACAAAGCAGAGCATCTCAGAGGCATGGCATCAGAGACGTAACAAATGACAGGCTCGAGTTTACACCTAAGCCCCACCATCTACTAGCTGGGGGTCCTGGGGCAAGTGATTCTCTGCTCTGAGCCTCATTTAACTCATCAATGAAAAAGAGAAAATAGTCATTTCTTCAGAGTTCTAATGTGAGGGTAGGGCATGAATAAAGCAAAGCCAAACATTAAATAAATGTTCAAGAACATCATTATTATCATTGTGTGCACAGGGGGGTTAAAGAAACCTTTGTTCTCTGTATCATTTTGTCTCCATCCAAAGCTCCTTGAGGGGCATAAGTAGCCTACAGCCTATCCCTGGGATGTGGGTTGTTTTCAGAGTCTACACAAAATCTCAGGAATTACTTAAGTGTTCTGGAAACTTGCCATCTGGTTGTGGGCCTTGAGTAAGGAAAGCTATACAGGTGAAGGCTTAGAAATGGCCAACTAGGGCTTCCCTGGTGGTCCAGTGGGTAAGGACACTGCCTTGCAGTGCAAGGGGCGCTAGATCGATCCCTGGCCAAGGAAGATCCCACGTTCCGCGGAGCGGTTGGACCGATGTGTCCAATTACCGAGCCGGAGCTCTGGAGCGCATGCGCCCAGAGCCAGTGCTCTGCGACAACAGAGGCCACTGTGACGGGAGGCCCACACGGGCCAAAGAAAAAGATGGATGAAAATAGATAAATGAAAGACCAATAGAAGTGGCCTGCCTTCCCCTCTCCCTCTCCAACCCGCGCCCCTGTGCAAAAAAAAAGAAAAAAAGAAACGGCCAACTAATAGAAAGAGTAGCTTTGGACACATGAAACTAAACTCATTTCTTAGGAATGGTGCCACCCATTTAGGTTGAAGAATAAAAACATTAAACTTCAGAAGATAAGAGATGAGGGAGGAAAAGCAGAAATTTTTCTTTTCTGGTTTCCTTGTCAGCATCACTGACTTCTCTGAGCAACAGTGCTTGAGAACAAGCCCAGGTCAGATGGCAGCAATGACCCACGTTGCCGCTCCATCTCCACCAGTTGCAAGGACATCTTGTTTACTGCAGTCTCTCAATCCCATCTTGGTACAGACATTCCCCACCTATCTCACCAACTCATCATGAAGAGGGAAGGAGATTAAAAGCAAGATACCTTCACCAACCACCACACATCCAAAGCATCAGGAAACCCCTAAACTCTTAAAAGTAAAAAACCCGAGTTTAAATAAAAAAAATGTTTCTTCAGAGTTCTAATGTGAGGGTAGGGCATGAATAAAGCAAAGCCAAACATTAAATAAATGTTCAAGAACATCATTATTATCATTGTGTGCACAGGGGGGTTAAAGAAACCTTTGTTCTCTGTATCATTTTGTCTCCATCCAAAGCTCCTTGAGGGGCATAAGTAGCCTACAGCCTATCCCTGGGATGTGGGTTGTTTTCAGAGTCTACACAAAATCTCAGGAATTACTTAAGTGTTCTGGAAACTTGCCATCTGGTTGTGGGCCTTGAGTAAGGAAAGCTATACAGGTGAAGGCTTAGAAATGGCCAACTAGGGCTTCCCTGGTGGTCCAGTGGGTAAGGACACTGCCTTGCAGTGCAAGGGGCGCTAGATCGATCCCTGGCCAAGGAAGATCCCACGTTCCGCGGAGCGGTTGGACCGATGTGTCCAATTACCGAGCCGGAGCTCTGGAGCGCATGCGCCCAGAGCCAGTGCTCTGCGACAACAGAGGCCACTGTGACGGGAGGCCCACACGGGCCAAAGAAAAAGATGGATGAAAATAGATAAATGAAAGACCAATAGAAGTGGCCTGCCTTCCCCTCTCCCTCTCCAACCCGCGCCCCTGTGCAAAAAAAAAAGAAAAAAAGAAACGGCCAACTAATAGAAAGAGTAGCTTTGGACACATGAAACTAAACTCATTTCTTAGGAATGGTGCCACCCATTTAGGTTGAAGAATAAAAACATTAAACTTCAGAAGATAAGAGATGAGGGAGGAAAAGCAGAAATTTTTCTTTTCTGGTTTCCTTGTCAGCATCACTGACTTCTCTGAGCAACAGTGCTTGAGAACAAGCCCAGGTCAGATGGCAGCAATGACCCACGTTGCCGCTCCATCTCCACCAGTTGCAAGGACATCTTGTTTACTGCAGTCTCTCAATCCCATCTTGGTACAGACATTCCCCACCTATCTCACCAACTCATCATGAAGAGGGAAGGAGATTAAAAAGCAAGATACCTTCACCAACCACCACACATCCAAAGCATCAGGAAACCCCCTAAACTCTTAAAAGATATCCAGTGTTTTACAGGTTCACACTACATCAACTGCTACAAACCTGATTCATGCTGCCATCTGGATTATTGTAACAGTCTCCATCCCGTGCCCTCCTTAAAGTGTATTCTTAAGAAAGCAACCTGAGTAATTCATTTAAAACTGCATCACACCATCTCACACCTCTCCTTAAAACCTTCTCATGGCTTCCCACTTTATCCAGAATATAAGCCAAAATCCTTACAATGGCCTAGAAGGAACCTCAATGACATGACTCTTAGTTTTTCTGCTTTCCTCTCCCATACTCCATGGGATTCACAGAGCCTTCTACATCAACTTTTTTCCTGGCATGTGTCAAGCATGCTACCTCAAGGCTCTGGAACTGGCTATCTCTTTTGTCTAGCATGTTTTCCACCAAGATAACTGCATGACAAACTCCATCATTTTCTTCAAATCTTTGCCAAATGATGTAAATCCTGACCATCTCACTTAAACCAGCAAATCCTCACCCTTTATACCAACGATTCCTCTCAATTCAATATCTTGCTCTTTATTGTTTTCACAGCATTAACCAGTTTTTAGAATACCATATAACTTACTCATTCATGATATTTATTACCTATCCCCATTAGATGTATAAACTCTACTAGGGAATGGACTCATTAAATAATTATCAAATAAATGAGTGAATAAAAAGGCTTTGATACAAGGAATAGTGGAGACGGACGTTCTTCAAATAGTCATCACTTCTCAAGTCAGAAAATGTCAGATAACATTTTCCAACTGACTCTCACCACCAAGCCCCCTGAGTATACACTTCACTGTGATACCAGGACTAGCATTTCATAAAATACACTCTCCACAGTCCCCTATTGCCTGATTTTGTTAGGTTCTGTAGTGGGAGTCAGTAGAAGGCAATTGGAATGCAAGAGGGGAGAGATTCTGGTCAGTGGTGTTCCAGCAGCTGCAAACAGTTGACACTAATTTCTACCTTCTTTCAACACTCCCAGCACTAGCTTTCCATACAGCCACCAAGACAACAGCAGCAGCCTTGTGGTGCCCCTCTCACAATTGCATACCCGCCACACCACATTCCCTCACTTGAACACACAGTTTACAATTTACGTTAACCATATTTTCCTTCATAAGCATATACTGCACAAGTAATAAAAGTCTTAAGAGTATTATGAGGAGCAGAAGAAAACTACTTAAACTGAATTCACAAGAAATGTCTCCATTTTTTCAAGGTTATTGTTACCATGCCTTGCAAACTTGAAAAACAATTGTTAAAGGTTTTTAAAGGTTAGAATATTGGGCTATTGATAGGCAGATGATATCACAATTACAGGAAATTAACATAATTGCTGTCTAGATAGAATGTCACATTCATAAAAGGCATGGTATAAATTAAAACAGCACTCCTGTGACTCTGACAACCCAAACAAGCAGTGATGAATGGCCCAATTTCCTTCTAAAGAACATGAACCTCGGCCTGGTCTGAGATTTCAGAAGGGACAAGATGAAGACCTCTTTTAGTCAACTTTACAGTTTTTTAACCAATGAAATGTTTTTTCCATTTATAACAAGATGCCCACACCCCATTCTAAGATATACTGGAAAGAGGGTAGAAAAGGATTCTAGTGTATGAATCAAAAAGACATCACACAGAGTGAAGTAAGTCAGAAAGAAGAAAACAAATTATCGTATATCAAACCATGTATGTAATCTAAAAAAAATGGTACAGATGAACCTATGTTGCAGGGTAGCAATAGAAATACAGAGGTAGAGAGCAGACTTATGGACACTCGGGGCAGATGAGAGGACAGGTAGGATGAACTGAGAGATAGGGACAGACATCTATACGCCACCTATGCAGAACAGACAGCTAGTGGGGACCTTCTGCACAGCACAGGAAGCCCAGCTCAGGGCTCTGATAACCCCAGGGAGCAGTGGGGTGAATGGGTGTGGGAGGGAGGGGAGGGAGGTCCAAGAAGAAAGGGATACATGCATACAAGTAGCAGAAACCAGCACACCATTGTAAAGAAACTAACCCCATTTTTTTTAAAGTCATCAGAACATTGTCCTAAATTCTAAATTAGAATCATGATCTGTACCAGAGGCTTCAATTATTAGATTTTGTCTTTCTCCAACCTCCAAATACCCTAAGTTAATCTGTGTGGAAGTCCTAGTTAGCCTGACAAGACAAAGATTTTTTTTTTTTTAATTTATTTCTTTATTTTAAAGTTTTTACAGAGTTTTGTTGTTCACAGACATGCACATTCCCAGATCAGTCATATGCATATCCCTGGTCCCGTCCCTGCTCCCAGGCACCCCTATCCCACCCCTCCAGGCTGTAGCACCAAACCATTGTAAGTACTCCTATTCCCTTAGCTCAACGACAGTAGCTATCTTTTTCACACATGATAGTATAGGTTTCCATGTTACTCTCTCTATGCCTTCCACCCCCTGTTCATTCCCCACAATGTCCATATGTCTATTCTCTGTCTGTTTTTCCATGGGTTCACTGTGCATGTTATCATGACCCTTTTACTAGATTCCATATATATGTGTTAGTATACTGTAGTCAAGACAAATAATGTTAAATGAATGGAACCCTTGAGCGTGTGTGTGTGCACCAGGCTAAGGAAAGCACTACCACTTCAAAACCACCAGATGTA